>JAOYRS010000082.1:1567500-2167500 GCA_032432895.1 Dryadula phaetusa
TTGGATCACCTAAGTTTTCACTGAGCTAACATTGTTCTCACAAAATATATACATTTGCATGAATTTGGTTCATTTTTCATATTTGCAGACTATGTCAAGGCAAAACATTGAAAAAAAGAACAATCTTTGTAACGAATTATCTTACAAACTATCAACCCCAACAAATATCTCTTAGGACTTTAAATTTGCAATGACCTTTCCCAGTGATTACTTACATTTAAAAAATCTACCACGACAGTTTTGTAGTCCTAGAATTTGTAGTACAGAAATTTCATATAAACTTGCAACCCCCAAAAACACAACCTGCCATAGTGATCACCTACTTATTAAATAGAACTACTATGTAAAATTTTCAGTTTGATATAAACTTTCAACCCACAAAAACAATCTCATAGGGGTTCAATTCAATTTTACAATTTCGTATCTTAGTGATCATCTGCGGCTTAAAAACAACTTACACCAAAAATTTTACACTTACATTCCTAGCACTTGCAGTAAAGAATTCATGTAAATTTTCAACCCCCAAATACAACCCCTTAAAGGTCGAATTTTGCAATCCCGTCTCAGTGATCACCTACGTCTTAAAAAGAACAACCATGCAGAGTTATATACTCCTAGCATTGGTAATATAGCAGTTTCATTAAAACTTCCAACCCCAAAAACAGCCCGTTAGGGTATAATTTCGAAAAATCTTGTCTTAGGGCGCATCTGAATTCTAAAGAGAACCCATATCCAAAATTTAAAACTTTTAACACTTATAGTTTGAGATTTCGTGATGTGAGTGAGTGGCCTTTCGTATTTATTTATACAAATATATACCTGCCATAGAGATGGTTGGAATTTTAATATGTCTTAATTATCGTTTATAAATGTAAATGTAATACGTTTTTATATATACTTGCTTATTTATAAAATGCATTCGTATAAACTGGGAATAATTTTATAGGATATGTTATTTAAAAAAAAAAATATTTAATAAAAAAATATATTTTATACGTATGTATAATATAATATATTATTTTTTATTAAATATTGTTTTTTTTAAACCTGCAATAAAATTAGAAACATGCACATGTTTATTGTTTTAGTTTTGACAAAATCTACATTTCAATTAAATCACACCCTTCTTCATTTATGTGTAGGTATCTAGGTAATAAGCCGGATAAACGGGAGTCCCTATTTCTTGGAGCCGGATAATAGAGTCTCCATTGTAATTAGACTTTGTAAGATTTGAACCTGTACCCAATCGTGTTCATTTAATATGCTATTGATATTATGTAAGAGATGAATAAACGAAAACAGATACTATTGACATTATATACCGACCCAATGGGCGATTTGCCAACTTGCTACTCACTCCGTAGGTGTTCACCAGAGGTTGTCAAATATTTGGAAAACATTTTTTTTTTAAATTATCTTTACGTATTTACTTTATTTTTTAAAGAATTATGTTAGAGTAACTTCTAAATGTGGGAATATAATGTGTAGGCGAACTTTAGAAGAGAATTTCTGTAAATTATCAAGAAATATATGGGATTTCCCTTATATAGTGAACGCGAAATAATATCACGGGGTATATTTTCTTATATATGTATATATATATATATATATATATATATATATATATATATATATATATATATATATATATATATATATATATATATATACAAATTTAAATTATTTTCATTTCCCTCCTCTGTTAATAGAGCGCGGTGTTGAGTGTCAGATATCGAATGAAAAGTGGAGAATGGGAGTGTCTTGACACTACGTTTTGTGACTACCCTGCTATGCGTGATAAAGCGTGAAGGTGCTTGAACAAATTTTGAGTGAACTAGCGTCATCTACACACTACTACACTACATATAATGGACTTTTTTGAATCATTTTGATTTTCTTCGACACTGTCTGATACGGCGGCAATATTTTCTTCACTGCGGCCTGTCCGTTGTCGTGTTGGTGGTCTACTATCGTGCAAAGAATATTCACTTTCCAGTTTTTGGATTATGCGACGTATAGCGAGCTCAGACGGTGCACCATGACGACCATATTTAGCACGAAATGCTCTTTGAGTAGAGACAATACTTCTCGAATTTTGATAGAAAATTTGGACAATTTCCAAACGTTGAGGTATCGTCAACTTGTTCCTGATAAAATAGTAAACATTACTGAACACAAAACAACACAAATATTAAATGTTAAACAACCAAGATGGCGGCTGTGAGCTATCAAAATCCTATCATCCCTATTGGGAAACACTGTATATATATATATATATATATATATATATATATATATATATATATATATATATTTATACATATATATATATATATATATATACTAGTTAGATATGTAGGTTTTCGGTGGCGAATCACTCTGTACTGTACTACATTTTATGAAAATCGTAAATATATTGTACAAGAATTGCACGCTTAAATATATTAGATATAGATATAGAGACCATTCACACCAGACTGTGCTAAAATTGGTAGTGTGTTCAATTCTCGTTTGAGGTAAATAATTATGAGTGAATGGTGGAAAGCAGTGTTATGTGGAAAAAGCGTGTTAACACGTTTATAATAAATGACGATAAATATCGTTAATCTATATTTAGAACATTTTTAATCAAACTGTTATTATCGGCTTTATTTTGATATATTTATTATGAATCAGAAAAGCAATAATCTCACACTTGCGCTCTGATTCTTAATTTACGTTAAATAAATAAATAACGTACTCTTTAATGAATATTTTTTTAATTAAATACATGTGGTACATATGCATATATTAACATTTTTTACCCTTTTTTATCTGTTTTACTTAAAAATTTTAAACCTAAAGTCTAAATCTAAGTTTTAAAAAGTTTTAATTTATGTATAATTGTAAAAATTAAAAATAATTTTTATTTACAAAATATTTGAGAATCACTGTCACATGGATATAATTCAAAAGAAAAACGTGTAAAGATATTATATTCCATGAAATTAGTCTTATTTTTAGTGTACCTGAGTACCATTTGAGCTCTAGATTTGAATTTGAACCGACTACCTTACGATCGAAGCTCTTTACTAAAAAAAAAAAGGAACGTGCCTTATGTAAAGTTTTGCTTTCTATTATGAATACGAAAGTTTGCGAGGATGTATGTTTGTTATTCTTTTAAGCAAAAACTACTAAACGGATCTAAATAAAACTTAACAGTAACATAGTTTATATATGAGATTATTACCTACATTATATTATTTCGCTTATTTTTGTATATATATTAAGTAAACTGAAAAAGTAACTTTTTCTTTATTTTAATTATTTGAATATTGTCAAGGTAAATTTTTTCAAAACAATATTTAAAATTTCGAAAAATTGCAACTAACTACTATACGAAAAAGTGCGGCGTTGAGTTCTGCCACAATGTTTAGAATTCGGGCTATTAATGAAGAACGGACTGTCCTGACCCTGTCCCTGACCCTGAGTGAGCTTCTCCCTTGATTGCCCTGCTATGCAGGATAAAGCATGAAGCTTTTTTTTTAATTATAATAACGGTCTACATTATACAACCTTCTGATTAGAATTCTTTTGTGGTATTCAAAAAGTAACTAATTAAGAAATTTTTGTATGTAGCTAATATTTTAACTATACAATAACCTTTGTGTTGTTTATTAATTTGAACAAGTTTGTTTTGTTGGGACAGCGTCAGTGTATATAAACGCAATTGGTTGTGGGTTTGATCCCCATTCGGGGGGAATGATTGATGGGTTGATGAACTTGATTTCTGAACATTCCATCGGTTATTGGAAATAATGTTTACTTTAATATATTTATTCTATAGGAACATAATTAGCATTATATTTATTATTTACTATTTTTAAAATGTTATTCCCCACTTAGGATTAAAAAACAATATGGATAGTATCCAAGATAGCGCGGGTTCGAATCCCGCTGCGTTCAAATTTTTATACGTTTTTTCAAAAATGTTATCATTTTCGTTGCTTTTTCTCATATACCGAGTTGGGCACTGAACTCAGTGTTAAGTCTCACTTTTCTTCACTTTGCGTGTTGGACGGCGAAATTTTTTTTAATACATTTTTTTAGCTTCACGTTTTTATCCCGCATAGCAGGGTAGACAGGAAGTATCTAGTTACAAGACACTCCGTGCTCTGCTTTCCCCTAATTTGAGACATTGCGAGTACAATGGCGGAACTCAACGTCGCGCATTATCTTACCAGAGCTAGGAAATGAAAATTAATTAAAAATAAACGAATGATTATATTTAATTTTTTTTTAATTTCTCGCTGGGACCACACGAGAGACTTCTCGTAAGTAAATCATGACCAAATTATATAATTTAAAATAATCAATTCATGGAGTAAAATAATCAATTAAGTTCGATTCCCGATCGTTATAATTTAGTTTATTAAAAATTAAATTGACATCATAATAATTATACAACTACCTACCTATATTTCCTTAAGAATATTAAAATTGGAAGTGAGTTACCAACTAAGTTATAAAGAATCATTTTGATATGACTTTCAGTTTAAGAGAAATTCGTGAACAAACATACAAATATACACTTACTAAATTAAGCACTAAATTAATCTTTATACTACAATATTATTCGATTCCAATAATATTACATACACCCTTTTATCCCTCAGAACAAGGCAGACAGGAAGTACCTAGTGTCAAAACACTCAGTACTCCGCTCTCCGTAGAATTGGAAACATTACGTGTTGAGTGGCGGAACTCAGATCACTCAACTGAGAGTAATTTAATTATAATCATTTCTTCTAGTGGGAATCGAACCCACAACCGATCGCGATCAACTTGATAAATGGTAAACCAAAGCTAAAACGTCACTTCACCATGACAACGCTCACTGTCTCCAATTGCATAATAACATCAGTGGAATGAATCGATTTATTTCATTATTATTGCTCTATCGTTAACTATGCCATTGTGTTTTAACATCTTATGGTATTTTCCATAGAGCATTGTGTGTGACGTAGTCGTGCGATAACGCGCGTTGGTGGCGGGTTCGTATCCGTTGAATGTTATGTTGGAAATGTTTTTGTTTAGTACTACTTGTTCAGGTTCATGCTTTATCCCGTATAGCAGGGTAGCTGTTTAGTGCTATCCGTACTAATTTAGCGGATATTGAACGCGGCGTTTTGTCTTACCAGAACGGAGAAAATGAATTAAAATTTTAATATAATCATTTTGCCTAGAGGCAATCGAATACACAACCAATCGCTTTACAGTCATATATGTTTGTAAGCCAAGCTTGGGCCACTGTTTTGAACCCGAAGTATTTGCCAGGATCAGGTTTTTTTTTTAATTTAGTTGGGTCAAGTGTAATATGTTTTTTTTTAATTTAATGCAGAGAATATCTCTTCCTAGGAACTTCACTCGTGTAACATATTCTACTAGTGTAATATATATACTCTACTACATTGATTCTATTTTATAATGTTTTTTCACGCTTTATCCCGCATAGCAGGGTAGTCCAAGACAACCTAGTGTCTCAAGGCACTTCCTCAACTGTTTTGCACTCGCAAGTCGTGACGTTCAACGCCGCGTTTTGTTTTACCATAGCGGAAGATTGATTGATGATGATTTTAAAATATAATCATTCGTGTGGGGGTCGAAATAATAATTGATATTGATTTAAAAAATTGTCAGTCCTTATTTCCTTTTGAATTGTAAATGCAATTGGTTGTGGGTTCGATTCCCACGAGTGAATGATTATATTTAAATTATTTTCACTTCCTCGCTCAGGTAAGACTAAATGCGGCATTGAGTTACGCCATTCAATAAGCAACGTCTTGAATTGAACGGAAAGTGAAGTACGGAGTGTCTACCAACCAACTTACACTAGGTACTTTCTGTCTACACTGCTATGCGGGATAAAAGCGTGAAGCTAACAAAAAAAATATATTTTCAGTCTCAGCACAGTCCTGAGCTGACTTTGAACTCATAATAATCATATTCAATAACTAATTCCGATTAAAAATTGACCAACTAAGTATCTGTTAATATATATTTATTTGATTGATTTATTTTAATAAAAAAAAATAAAAAAGACCACACAATTGAACGGTAATTGTTTTTTTTTTTCAAACACCCAGATAAATTATGATGTTTTCCTACGCCCAATTGAAAGGCAAAATCTCAAGTTTTTTGCACGTTAATTGTATATAAAAAGCTATAATCCGCCGCCAAAGAATTCGACTAATGGAGCGTTTCGTATTGTAAAAACGCATCCTTCCTACTTCCTACAAGATTTTCGTTCGTTCTCCTATAAAAGTATAGTTTCTCAATGATTTTAATCAGTTGCAGGGTGATCGTCATCTTGTCGAGTGGTTTGGTTGACTGTACAGTGTTGTTTGGATTTGCTAGCTATAACAGGATTTTGCTTTTTATTGCGGTAAGTGACTTTTGAAGTGTTTCGCGGTGTTAAACGTTGCGGAATTAGTTGTTTGTTTTTTTTTGGTCAGAAGTTGGTGTTTATAAGTATTTTTTTTAAGTGTAAAGTGTTAAGTGTAAAGTAAACACTTAAGATGAGAAAGATTCGGAATTCGAGACATTCCGTGTTAAGTGATGAATTCTTAATTATTAAAACTAAAAAATGAATATTAATTTGAAACATTGTTAGTCCCGCGAATAGATGTCGAACCCGCAACCAATCGCGCTTATATTCAGACGTTCTAAACATCTCGATGCTATATGATAATTCATAATAATAATTTTTGTGTAGCAGAAATTAGGAAAAATCGCTCTACGGAGATGCTAACAACGTAAATAACACGTTTGGAATAAGTGTATTTAGAATTTCGATGTAGCTCTATATGTACCTTATTTTAAACGGATTAATCGCGTATATTTTGGTATTCGAAAATATATTTTTGAAAACCTGACGTTACAAACACTTTACAGTAGTCCGTACTTACTACTGTAAAGTGTTCGAAATGTCGGATTTTCTAATATCCAGTTTCGACTACAAAAATATACGCGATTAATCCGTTTAAAATAGTTTCATTTAAAATATGTATAAATCGCGAAAATCAAGGCTCTTATTATGTACATTTTTGTTTTTAGTGTTTGAACGATTCGAGTCCGGCTAGGTTCTAGTTTTCATGGGATTTTAAATTGAGTCAGAGACAGCCTAGTGTCAAGACATTACGTACATTGCTTTTCGAATTGACATTGCCTTTACACATTTATATATAATTTGTTGTATGGCGGAACTAAAATAATTCAAAGAGTTATATAATTATAATCTAATTATAATCGTTAAAATGGCCACTTGTTACTAAATGCGTATTTTTATATACTTATATATAATTCTATATATTTTTGTATACTCGGTGAATATAACAAAAAAAAATTGTACAATTTTTTTCTGTTTGAAGCCGGTCGTGGTGCAGTGGGACAGTGTCTGACTGTAAACGCGATAGTTTGTAGGTTCGATTCCCACTCGAAGGAGTGATTATATAAAAAATATTTTCACTTCCTCACTTTGGTTAAACAAAGTGCGGCGTTGTGTTTCACAATCAAAACGAAGGACTACGTATTTTCTGTCTACCCTGCTATGCGGGATGAAAGCACGAAGCTGAAAAAAAATGGCCGCTTGTTACTAAATAAAAAAACTTTTTGTACAATTTTTTTCTGTGTATCAGACAAACAAACTCTTTCGGCTAAACTCAGGAATTGCTGGACCGATATTGATGAGACTTACACTGGCATATAGCTGATGTAATAAGGAGTAACTTCTATTATAGAATTAAAAAAAAATAAAAAAAATCCACGCGATCGAATACGGTTATTTGTTTATAAATAATAAATTATAACAGACAAACTCGCATGCACAAGTTAGTGTTTGCCGTAACTCGAATTACAATACGTGGTTTTATTTTTAATTTGTATACTAAAGAGAATATATTATTTCGTCGACTTGATGGTTTGAGTTCTAAGAACATCGAATATGAAAAACAACAAGACGCTGTTTTTTGAGTGAGTTGAGTCCCATGGTGTATTTGATACAAGATCGTCTCGGAATTGAATCCTATACCTCCTATTAATTGGTTATCTAAACAAAAATATTGTCATGGATACCGATATCCGTTGCCCTAGCAACGAATATGTCACTTGCGCACATGTTTGTTTGTTAGCTTCACGCTTTTACTTAAAACTGTAAAGTACCTAGTGTCAAGACTTCTATATTGATTTTCGCGGAATTTGGTTTTTTTAAATATAATCATTGCCACAAGTGGGAATCGAACTCGAAACAATCGATCGCTTTTTCAGTTTTTTTCATGGTAATTTAATGTATTTCTAATGCATATGATATAATCTAATAATGCATTGATAATGCATCTTATAAATATTGGCTTTCTGTATAATTTTAATAAAAACGAAAGTTTTTCCTGTACGTTTAAATATAACTTTATCTATTCATCGAGGCCGGTCGTGGCGCAGTGTGATAGCGTCTGATTGTAAACGAGATCGGTTGTGGGTTCGATCTCCACTCGGGAGAGTGATTATATTTAAATTATTTTCACTTCCACCGAGTTCCACCACTCAACATGCAAAGTCTCGATTTCGGTGAAAAGCGAAAGTACAGAGTGTCTTAACACTAGGAACTTTCTGTCTATTCTGCTAAAAAACATAAAAATAAAAAAAAACTTCATCTATACACGTTTTACTTTAAGGAAAATCAATCACAATATTGTATTGTCATACGGATACGGACACACGTGCAAATTTTCGAACTAATCAGTTGGTGGTAAGTAGGTTAAAATAAAGTTGCAAATTCTTTTAGTTTGATAGTTTGTCTTACACAGTACAGAACGTAGTAATGATATTCTATTTAAGATTAGTACTAAATAAGACTAAGCGCGGCGTTGTGTTCCGCCACTCAACCACGTCTTGATTTCAAGAGGAAAGTAGTGAACGAAGTGTCTTGACACTAGATTTACTCTGATTGCTACGCGCGATAAAGTATAAACCAAAAATCGTAACCGATGATTTTCATACTAAATTTTAAATTACCTTGAACATTTTGAGAAATCTTTAAATTGAGTAACTAACTAGAATCGAAATAGACGAAAAAATTCGTGGCCATCTTCATGGCCAATGGTACGTTGCCCCGAACGGGCGTCGAACCCACAATTACCCGCGAGCGCGTGGCGGCTACACCGCTGGCGTTAGGCCAAATTTTTATCGAGCACGTATTTTATTAAATAATATTATATAAGGAAACCATTGCAGCTCAGTGGGACAGCGTCTGACTGTAAACGCGGTAGATAATTGGTTCGATATACACTCGGGGGGAAAGATTATATTTGAATAGAAAACATTATTGAAAAAACCGGTCTGACGCATGGCTTAGGAGTCGGAACGCTTGGACGGTTTCCAAGAGGCGCGGATTTGAATCTAGCTGCGTTCAAATTCTTATATGTTTTTTTAAATGTTTTTAAATCCTAAATAATTCAGCTAGCGAACGGTGTGTCTTGTCACAAGGTCACTCTGACATTTGACTGACTGACTCTTCCGTAAGGGGAGAAAAGTTAATTCAAACTTTTTTTTTTAAATAATATTTTGTTAGTTAGTTTTATTATTTATATTTAAAGTTTATCATATTCAGTTAATATTTTAATAATGCGTTGCTATCTAAACTGATAAAGCGTTATATTTAAAATGCTAACGTTTGTTCACGTTTAGATAAAACTATTGATAATTATCTGAAACAGATAAATCAGTGCGGCGCTCAGTCCCGCCTCTTAACATCCAGTG
The DNA here is from genome assembly GCA_032432895.1 of Dryadula phaetusa. NCBI lineage: Eukaryota > Metazoa > Arthropoda > Insecta > Lepidoptera > Nymphalidae > Dryadula > Dryadula phaetusa. The sequence goes on from JAOYRS010000082.1 coordinate 1,577,293, forward strand.
TCTGGAATTTGAGTAGATAGTGGCGAAAACAGTGTCTTGATACTACGTTCACTGTGAAAAATAATATATTTTTTAAATTAAATTAAGATTTAAAGGCATTTCTAAGAAGTAGCCTATAATTAACACAAGGTTATTACATGGATTCTTTAGTGAAACTTATAATATATAGCTCGGGTTTTCAACGTAAAGTGAAGAGCGGAGTGTCTTGACACTACGTTTAACCTCTCTTGAACAGAAACTAATGGAACCTACTGTCATTACTGTGTTAAAAAAATATAATATATTAACACAAGTAGTCAAATTTACCAACGTAACAAATTTAATTTCACAGTTGTCGTATAAAATATGTATTTCCACACATGTTATATATGTATACATATATATACAATATCTAATGTATATTTAAACGTGTCACTATCTATCTATCCATTATCCCTTTCAAGGCCAAAACGCTGAACCAGTTATGACGTTATTTACATACTTACTTGCAAAATATAATACATGTTAATTCATTTAAATATGAGTGCATTTTCGCTGAAAATGAAATATTTTGATTCTATAACAATAAGATTCAAAATGATTAAGGGTTTAGATGATTTCTTCAATGTAAATTCGAACCCGTAACTATCGCGCGCCATTATGCACGTCACGACTGCGTCAATTACGAAAATATCGCTTCTTACAACCACGTCGCACGGCCTGTATACTAAACTATAGTCTGTAGCCTCGATCGGTTTTCCTTACTGCACGCCATGAATATATTTACGTAGGTACGCTAATTAAGTGGTTTGTGGATAATAGTACGGTGCCTCTCAGAGGTAATTTGTGTGCGCTTGTATTGAATATAAATATTGACTGTTTATGTTTGTGAACTTCGTTTTTTTGCTTATGACAAGTATTTCTTTTTTTTTGTTTTATGTTTTTAATGTCATTTTAAGTAAACAATATCTTTGAGACTTAACCTAGTTTTTTTAGTACAGATTTATAGAATTGCACAAATTAAGTTAAGATACACATATCACGTAAAATATGCTTTTAAAAAATGTTGAAGAATTTAATAAATATTCTATTAAAAATATTGTTATCAGACTATTTAGGATATAATGGCTTTCAGTTTATTTCTTATTAGCACAATTTCTTCCATCTTAGTTGACTTCGTTATATTGTTTACTTAAATCAAACAAAATTATTATAAATTTTAGCCTATGTCTTATTCTGATACTTAACCTATATTGTGGTAAAAAAATTCTAATCTGTTCAGTGATTTTTGCGTGAAAAAGTAATAAACATACATACATACATACATACACCACCAGAAACTTTTGCAATTATAATATTAGTAGACATAAAATGTAGTTGAAGTCTCCATTCGTATTATTATAAACAATTAAAAAGTTATTCATCTGATCCATGATAAAATTAAATAGTGTATGACCTCAGAAGCACTATCTATCATATAACAAAGAATCATCAAAATTGATTACCAGTAAAAACCCAGACAAAGCAGACCCAGTAAAAAAGCTATAAAGTAACGCACACAAAAATAAAAAAAAGATCACCTTATCCCCATTTTAAAGTCGGTTAAAATTCGTTGGAACATATACAGAAAATAACGTCACAACATCACTTCTACGTATTCACTATACATAGGCCACGTGACGACATTCGTTATTTCCGTTCTGTGTATAAATAAAAATCGAACCAAAAACCATCGCATCGCAGTAAACAGTTCGGATAACTTCGAATACGTTCGTTTCGTACTTCACCCCACGCACGTCACTGTGTGAGTAATCGTTGCCGTCGCAAATGCCACATCTGCGTGCGCGCTGCACTTTGACCACGTAACGACGTTCGTTAGTTCCGTACTAACGGCGGCTATCGCGATAGCTTATCGTGTTGCGCCAGCGCATGTAATTTAACGTGTTTTATGTAACATTTGTATTCAATTTTGTACTGTTCAAAGCAAACGTTCACTGTTCCTGTAAGTTATGTTATTTTTTTATTTTTGTGTTCATAGTTGTGTGTTTTATGTAATGTGTTTTGTGTTGTTGGTTGTTTTGTTTGTGTATATATAGTGATTGTGTTTTTTTTATTTAGATTTGAAGTAGGTATATGTAGTAGGAATTTATGTACTTTTCTTATTATTATTTTAATTGAATTATCTTTGACTGTATGTATATATAATATGCGGTCCAGGGAATTAAAGAATTTTCTAATACCATTATTTTAACTTCTTTTACTGTCTTTGTTTAGAATACGAGTATAGTCTTTCGTTCCTACTTTTTAGTTCTAAATTTTGTTTGTAAATTAAAAATGTAGGTTATTAAATATAGAAAATATATATTTTTTTTTTATTTCTAGCAAGAAATAATTTCTAAGTAAAAACACTAAGGGAAGTAATTACTGTGACTATTTTTGTGATTTTAATTTTTTTTGAATTATACGTGTGGGAGGTTTTTTTGGGTGCTTTTTAAATACATTTTATAAAGATTTTTATATAATTAATTACAATATATATGCCTATATTAATAAAAATCCCCCTACAGATTCTCGTGGGTTTTTCTGAGCATTAAATACAAATTGTATTGATGTTAATAGATCTATATACTTATATAGTGTTGCTGTAAAAAAAAAACAATTTAAAAAATAATACAATATATTATATTAACATTATGTTATATTTTCATAGTATATAGAGTAGTCAGAGACAACTTAGGACACAACCTCCAGAACCTAGGACACTCCGTCGATAGCATACCGCTAGAATTCTATACATTAAATGGTAAACTCAACGCCGTGTTCAGTGTTACCAGAGAAATGAAAATAAATTTTCCCCCAAATTGGAATCGAACCCACAACTCATCGCATTTACAGTCAGACTCTGTCATGCTGCTGATTCGAAAACAATATTAGTAATATATAATCGGTTAACATAAAAAATATTACATTTTAAATCTTTAATACAAACGTTTAAATATCAAATTTCGTTGCATTCGTTTATAGCGAATGAAGTGTATTGTGAGGGAATGTAATCTGAAATCTATTGCGATGGTACAAGGTTCGATTTACATTACGCTTATACATAGGGAAGTGTGCAAAAAATACACAGCCTATAGCGCCTTGGTTCATCGGTCGCTAGAAGGACATGGCTTTTTTGTCAGTCTGTACGTTCGGATTCGGTGTAGAGATTATTTTCAAATGTTTTGTGGATTCTAACTTATATATGTCATATTTTTGATACAAGCATCTGACGTGTTTGTTTTATTAATTCGAACTTCTTATTAACTTATTCCAATGTTTTTTCCCTCTGACGTCAAGGAGTAGATAGAAATGAGTTTATTTTAAATATCCACCACGAAAATATAAAATTGAGGTCTGACTGTAAACGCGATCGGTTGTGGGTCGAACCCACTCGGTGGAGTGATTATATTTAAAATTATTGTCACTTCCTCGTTCTGGTAATACAAAGTGCGGCGTTGAGCTCCACTACTCAACAATAATTCGAAATTCGCAATATCTCGAATTCGGTGAAAAACGAAGTACGGAGTGTTTTGACACTAGATACCATGCTATGTGGGATAAAAAGCGTATATATATATATATATATATATATATATATATATATATATATATATATATATATATATATATATATATATATATATATATATATATATATTTATATATATATATATATTGATGGTACTAGTAGAATCATTGATGCATACAATACTCGTTACCTTAGCAACGGTTACTTCAGTTCACGCTAAAATGCATATTATAAAAGTATGTAATATGTAATTTATTATTATTATTTGTTGCAAAATTCATCTATTAACTTCACGCTTCTATACCGCATAGCAGGGTAGAAAGGAAGCACCTAGTGTCAAGACACTCCGTCCTCAGCTTTCTGCTCAATTCGAGACAAAGCGTGTTGAATGGAGGAACTCAACGCCGTCTTTACCTTACCAGAGCGAGGAAATGAAAATAATTTAAATATTATAATTTAATAATATTTAATCATTCCACCGAGTGTGTGTCGAACCCACATCCGATCGCGCTTGCAGTCAAACGCTGTACTACTGCGCCACGACTGGAATCCAAATTTTATATACTTTACAAGAAAGTAAAGATTATTTGCAATATATAATACACTTTCAATTTTCTTGTCAGCGTTGAGTTACGCCTAACATACTTATATTGTTGAAACGACGTCGAAAACTGCATTATTTCAACGCAAACGTCTCAAGTAAAAAGTAAATAACGACGCTCTGAAATGTTAGCCGTATAACGTGTTCATATTTCGTTATTCGTTACACGATACCGAAATAACTGTGGCGTAATACTATACTTCTGTATTATTGTAGTTTATACCTTATTTATTATTTATTTAAGGTTTGATTTTGAATGTACCATTAAATTGCATTAGTATGACAAACTGACGTGAGGCTTATTGTCAAAGATATAAGATATATAATTTAGTGTTTTGTTTTTATTATTGCATTAGCATTGTTATTGTTGTATGTATGTTTTTATATAACTTCACAAATGTGCAGCGTTGAGTTACGAATTGAAATGGAAAGCGATGAACGGAGTGTCTTGATACTAGATCACTCTTGTTATCGATTTGACATTTTTATCTAGGGCACTAGAACGTACCTAATGTCAAGACACTCCATACTCCGCTTTCTGCCAAATTCCAGATATTGCGTGTTGACGTTGGTGGAACTCAACGCCGCGCTTTGTCTTTCCAGAGCGATGGAATGAAAATAGTTTATATTTTTTTAGTCTATGTGTTATTCTCATATGTAAGCTATATCATTACAAAGTTTCATCTAAAAACGCTTAATAGTTTTGCTTGAAAGATTAACAAACATCTATCCTCCATGATATTTTCTAAAAAATACTGCCTATAATTTTTCTACCTATAATTTTTTAATTTTTTTAAATTTCGAAGCGTACTTGGTCCCAATTGAATACAAATAGCCGTTTCAATTTAAAATACACATTCGAAAATCAAACTCACGACCTATGTCATGAAAGAAATTATAAGTCGTAATTTATAGTATAAAATCGCTGTTCAACACATATTGTACCTTATGCTATGTAAATAAAGTTGAATTTCATATTACATGTTCTTTATTAGATTTATTGCAATGAAAGCCTTATTTTTATTACTGTAGAATTCACTTTTCAATATATTCGACTATTTATTGCGCATTTCTACGTTTCGTTTTGAATGTACAGTCATTTGGCACTTTGTCGGTCTGTATTGGCTTACTACTATAAACAGCTAGAGCCAAATCAAAATCTGTCTAGGTTATTAGTTATTCGAGAATATTCAATACGCCATTTTGGATATTTGACGCCATCTTGGCATAGCTGGCTTCGAATATTACAAATATGAGTTTTTATATAATAGACATTTTTTTCAGTTCTCTTGTTTAACATTAGGCTGCGTTATACAGCAATATGACGCAAGAATAAAATAAACGTTTAGAATCGGAAATAGGAAATACTTTAGTATGGCAGTTCTATCTTAGATTACCTAACCACATCTATGAAATATTTTTTTTACCAAGCGTGGTGTTGATATTTCTGATGCACACATAATATCTCGAAGGAGAGTAGAGAACGGAGTGTCTTGACACTAGACTATATCTGACTGCTATGTGTACCGGTAAAAGTGTAAAGCCATAATTTTATAACTCCTTACTGAATGATAGAGAGCGCACAATCGAAACTATTGCACGCAGACAGATGAAATTTGGCATGTCCCATGTTTCGTTTTTTCGGAAGTATAGCGAGCTCTAAGAGAGATTTCTCGTTATTTCTTTGGAAAGAAAAATAAAAAGTTTTTTACAAGTTTTAACTTGAAATTCATATCAAAAACAATTTTATTCAAACGTGCACATATATTTAGCGTATGACCTATATACTATAACGATCTAACGAAGTTTTCTAGATCGTAATTCGTTATTATCTTATCTAAGAAGATAAAAAGTTACATTATCAGTAACAGGTATTAGGGGATTATTTGTTTCCTTTGTTTTTGTGATTTTTGTTTGTTTGTCGATTAATTTTGTCTAACTGTATTTTATAAGTAAATAAACAATCAAAACTAGGAGGTAACAAATACTACTTGTCAATACACCTAAGTGTAAGTCTAAGGGCCCCTTTATAATGCTCGCCTTCACACTTAGAATTGTGAAGGCCCCCTCTCTCACCCTAACCAAATTTGAAAAGATCTCACTAATGCCAATTTTGAAATACGTGCTAGAAATAAATTAATGTTTTATACAGGTCGACATATTTTACTACATTTCTACTGTTTATATCATATTTATGTTTGTAAAAATCAAGTGTTAAACACTGTTCTCCACATTCCGTCAGTTTCAGACATTTCGCGTGTAACGGAACTCAACACCGTGTTTTATCTGTTTAATATTGTTGGCCTCTACATTAAGTTTTTTTATAGCTTCACATTTTTATCCCGCATAGCAACGTAGACAGAAAGTACTTAGTGTCAAGACACATCGTACTTCGCGTGCTACCGAATTCGAAACATTGCGTTTGGAGTGCAACTCAACGCTGCACTTTGTCTTACCAGAGCGAGGAAGGGAAAATAATTTAAATATAATCAATCACTCCTCCGAGTGGGACTCGAACTCGCGATCGATCGCATTTACAGTCAGACGCTGTCCCACTGCGCCACGACCGGCCTCTACACGAAATATCATAGGTTAATTTTACTACGATTGCAATAAAGTGTGCACATTTTAGATAGAGAATTAATTGCGATTAATTACTGGAAAACAGACAAAGAATCTAAGAGATTGTTATGTTTTTTTTCTTTTTTAATTAATATAAAGTTTCAATACTTTACTTAGGTGTCATTAATGTGTGTGTGTTCTGGCCCTGTTTACACGTGCAATACGTGTTGCCTTAGCAACGTGTATTTTTAATTTTTAACTTTATACAAAAGTGTATGTCAAACGTATAGTAGTGTGTGTAGTGTTTAGTTTGTTAATTTAATATATTTCTAATATATTATTGTTTAAAAAAATAGTTTTATACTTCTTTTATTCCTTCATAGTACTCTACTATGGGAGATAGACAGAGAAACCCTAGTGTCAGGACACTATGCTCTCCGTCTTCCACCTGAATTCAAGAAGTTGCGTATTGGGTGGCGGAACTCAACGTCGCGCTTCCTCTTTCCAAAGCGGGGAAATGAAAATAATTTTCAACATAAAATGTCTGCATTTTTTACAGGCTTGCCAAATTTATCAAACGAAAACAAGTGTAGCAATATTTTTCACCGTTATCTTTTATCTAACGCCAGCCCAGTGGTTGTTATATTTAAAGCGTTTCGTTTACTATCAACTAAACTATTAACCATTTTTTTTTATATATGTAACTCGTTCAGGCGTTGCTTGTAATATCTATTCGTTTATAATAAATATTAAATGCCGATATATTTGTACGCGCGTTACTTCCAAAAGACTAAAACAAAGTGGATGAAACTTTGATTTTTGTGTACGTTATTGTTCTGAGAAGGTTGATGTATAAAAAAAATATAATAGCGAATATTTAAAAATCTAGGTATATCGAATGTGTGATTGAGACGGAAGACCGTGAGACATTTTCAATATATTGACCGTATTATGGCAAAGTGACGTTCAGTTATTCAGGCTGTGTATCTATCTACATATATATTGACAGTACAGATAGACAGATGGAAAAACGAACAAAACCTAACACGGCGTTGAGTTCCGCCACTCAACACGCAATGTCTCGAAATCGGCGGAAAGCGGAGTACGGTGTGTCTTGACAATAGGTGCTTCCTGTCTACCCTGCTGAGGGTGCTATTAATTCATTATGTACATTATTTAACTGACAAACGGATAAACAGATTTTAGTGTGGTTTTGTTCTGTTCATCAATTGCACTTGAGATAGTTTTCGCTTCTTAAATAAAGTTTAAAAAAAATAGATGTCGAAGATTTTAAAAGTATGACGGATTGTTAACACCTATATTTTGTGGTTAAAATAGTTTAATTTCATAATATTTTTTTTTTGTATTCAATTATAATAAAAACCAGTCTTCTTAAGATAATTTATCATCTATGTATGTAGATAGGACTGTCCTGTTCGTAATTAAAGTTACCTGTGGATATATTTCCTTTTAAAGAGATAAACGTTTTTTTTTTTTCGTTACGCGCCATCTTTATTTCTTAAGTAACGTTTTTTCGTTACGCGTTGTTATTTTTTTCTTTTGCTTAAACTTTATCTAATTAGGCTTTTATTTTACCAATTCCTGTAAAGTTGTAAGTAGTGGATTATTTTTTTGAAAAAAATGGTCTCATAGAGAAGTATCTCTTCTTCCGTGTGTGTACCTTAGTAGGTTTTTGATTATATTAATCATCAAAGCATATTTATATTGTAATTTAAAATTGTTTTTTTTTTCTAATTTCATATCAAAATCCGCAAATTCACCACACTGACAAAACTGCTCATATTTCTATATATATATATATATATATATATATATATATATATATATATATATATATATATATATATTTATATATATATATATATAAATATATATATATATATATATATATATATATATATATACACAATTAGTTTACGAAATCTAGTTTGTACTTATAGTATAAAATATTTTGCAATTTTTTTTGTTATCAGTAGTACATAGATATAATTTGAAAATATATAATTTTGCAGTTTGTTTACTCGAGATGTCGTATTTAAGTGATTAAGGCAGGAAATCGATAAGTTTTTGTTTGTTTGTCCCACTAACCTGTCTGTACACGTGATAAACTAGCACGCTTTTATATAATGTTACTCATATATTCTAAAAGTTTATATTTGAACTATTTCAATATCACCGCTCTGATAGGATGAACTGCGGCGTTGAGTTCCGCCACCTAGCACATATCATATAGTGATCAATATATATAGTGATCAATTCGGACGGGAGTAAATGAGTAGGTTGGTACTATATGCCTAGAATGTCATATGGGGCAAAGGGTGAAACTTTTTTTTAGGAAAAGCATGTTTGGTACAAACGCGGGCTTAAACTATAGGGACTTTATAACGATTTTATTTAAATGAATAATTTTAATAATAAAAAAATCGAAATCTAAACCGCAACTCTTAGAATCCGTTCAAATTTCGCTACTGGTCACTAAGTAATGTTGTTAGCACCTCTGTAAAGAGTTTCACAATTTTTTCCTACACAAATATAATAATTTTTAATAATTATTTTTTGGCAAGAAAGAACGCGGGTTCGAGTCCCGTTGCGTTCAAATTTCTGTAAGTCTGACTGTCAACGCGACCGGTTGTGAGTTCGATCCCCTCTCGGAGGAGTGATATTTAAAAATTATTATCACTTCCTCGCTCTGGTAAGACAAAGTGCGACGATGAGTTCCATCACTCAACACGCAATGTCTCTAATTCAGTGGAAAGCGACGACTTTACTTTCTACTATCTACTGTCTACCCTGCTATGCGGGATAAAAAGCGTGAAGTTAAAAAAAATAAGAAGAATGCAAGCATGTAAAGCAATAGGCAATATTGTGAAGAAAACTATTAGAAAAAAGAATGTTACAATACAAGGCTAAATGTATTCGACCTTTATCCTTTTAGATTCCAAAAATGCTACAATTCAAGTCAGTCACAAGTTCTATACTACCGAGATTTGAACTCCCTATATATTTTTAAAATAATCGGACGCTAAGAAGTTTGTTATTGTGGTAATGCAAGTTATTTTTACATTAATTTATACCTTTTTTAATATATTTTATATGTTATAATATCTGGTGAGTTAGTTAGGTAGTCAAAGAGAATGTAGTGTCAAAAGACACTCGTTCATTTTGCACTCGAATTCGTGTGATTGCGTGTCTAATTGTGGAACTGAACGCCGCGCTTAGTTGTATCCGAAAAGCAAAATGGAAATAATGTAAATAAAATCAATGCAACTAAGCGGAAATTTTACACAAATCTAGGAATCGATGCCACAATGACCTTTAGCTTCTCGGAGGCAACCTAGTGTCAAGTACACTCCATAGACTCCATAGCTTGAAATCGAAAAATTGCATGATGAGTAACTCAACGCCGCGTTATGTCTACGAGAGCGAAGAAATGAAATAAATTTTCATTATCATTTCCCCGAGTGTGAATCGAACCTACAACCGATTGCATTTACAAATGAAACGCTGTCCCACTGCGCCACGCCACGTATATAGATCTAGTTTAATTATAAAATAATAATATTTTTATATAAATAACAGTAATTACTCTTATACTATGGTTTATCAGTTAAGAAGTAGCTGAATAACGAACAGGGACCATTATACACTGTGAAGTGGGTTCTTTCATCAACCGTCAATCAATAACGTCCAATCGTCCGCCGCAAATAATCGATCGCTGGTCACATGCCACTTGTGACCTAATGATTTTAACTTTTATATGAATTTTGCTAGTTATATTTCGCTACATTGTTTGTGTCGATTATGATAGGTATATACTGAATGTCCCCGTTCCCGTGGAAATTTGGAGGAATCCTCTCTTAGTGCCTACCCTACATACCGCATAGAAGGGGCAGTCGTAGATAATTTAGTATCTAGACACTCCGTTGACTGAATAGCGCCTAAAATATACGTGCGTGCTGAGTGCTGAGCTCAACGCCGCGCTGCTAATACATATATTTTTTTGAAATTAATCGTTCCCTTGTATGAGAATCGAACTCTCAACTAATCGCGCTTACAGTTAGACGCTGATCCACGGCGTCGCGATGGTCTCTACATACGAACATGCTTTACGTAAGCATTTGCTTTAAGTTGGCATGTCAGCATTCTATGTCCCGTAATCTTGTCTCTGAGTTTTAATATAATGAATATTGATTTTAGCTTTACTAATGATCCACTTTTATTAGTTACTCCTAAAGATCTTGCAATCCTAAATATATATATATATATATATATATATATATATATATATATATATATATATATATATATATATATATTATTAACACCTAAAATGTCTTCTATTTTATAATTGTTATGTTTTTTTTATATACATGGATTACAATTTTTGTCTTTCCGTAAAATTAAATTTCATTCTTCTATTGTCAGCTAGTGACAGTTGATATTGAGATTTAAAACACAAAGAAATATATTTATAATGATAAAATGATTATAATAACTTTCACAAGCCCCAAGTGGAACGTGATTGTTTCATTGAAGTGACTAGACTTGATAGATTCGTCACAATACGACCAACGGCTAAGTGGCTCAAGGTTGTCATAATAAGTGGTCACTGTTAGCGCGGGTTTGATGATCTATATAAGTATTTGATATTTATTTATTTTCCTTTAAGAGAAGCATGTTGTTTGTTTTCTTTTTTTTTTAGTTTCATCCCGTTTTGTTTTGTTATCTTTTATCCCGTTGTCTATATTCTATTAATTAATTATATAATTATAATATTTTTATATATAATAATATATTTTAATTATTTCTATTTCATTGTGGGTTCGATCCCCACTCAGGGGGAGTGATTATTCTTAAAATTATTTTCATTTCTTTTCACTTCTCAACACGCAATATCTCGAATTCGATTAAAAGCAAAGTACGTAGTGTCTTGGCACTAGATAGTTTTTGTGTACCCTGCTCTATGGGATAGTTGAAATATAATCTTACCACAGTGGGAATCGAACCTACGACTCACTGTGTTTTTTTATAATAGTTAATTTAAATAACACTATATAAATAACATTAAGTGTGTTTCACTTGCACTTCTGCAAGAAGTGTTATTTGCAACACTTAAGTATGAAAAAGTAAATTAAAATGTTTCTGCTTCACTGAGCTAGCACGTGAACGCTCGTTTGCTGTATTAATTATAATTAATTAATAGAAACAGATGTATATATGTTACGCGGAAAAAATAGCTAATTTATAATTTTAAAGGTATATTAACTAACAATCAAAGGCTAGTCGAGGGTCGGTACACGTAAAATGTATGACAATTGAAATCAATTTTTATAATATATGTAAATTATTATTTGTTTCTATACATGACAACTGATCGTATAGATCTATCCTTGTTTGAAAGGTCGTAGGTACTGGGTTCCATAACTATGTTGGATAAGGTGTGTCTAATAGATTACGGTAAATTTGAGGTGTTCTACCGTTTCAAGAGTTTGAATGTATTGTATGATTTTTTTTTCAAGTATGAAAAAGTCATTGTAATTGGGATGATCACAGATATTAAAGTATTTGGTATGTCTATTATGACAATAAAAGTAAACACATTTTTTTGGCTAATTTCCAACTACTTTTTTTCATTTTTTTTAGCTTAACGCCTTTACCACCCAAATCAGTGTAGGCTCTAGCCTACTATACTAGGTACTTCTAAGTACCTAGTATACTCCGCACTCCGTTTTCCGTGAGTAGAGGAACTCAACGCCGCGTTTTGTCTTACCAGAGCGAGGATATAAAGTAGCTTAAATATAATCATTCCTCCGAATAGGAATCGAACTCACTACCCACTTAGGCCTCGATCCTCTTCTAGCTAACTGGATCATTTTAAAACATTTCATACAATCTTAAATGTATATATATGTAACATTCCATATTTTTTTGTCCACAGATCCAATAAGATATGAGCAAGCGATCCTGACCCTGGATAAAAAGCATCAACCAATATGTCACACCATTTGGTCACCGTCTGCATGTTCTGCCTGCTCTGTGCAGCGCACACCTGCGGCTCGCATTTAGACCGAAAAGATGACATCAAACCATTCGCACCAACCTTCCAAATTGATCCAATACCCATACACCTTGAAAAAAGAAGTATAGAATCTAAATTAAGATATCAAAACAAGTTACAAAAAATTAGGCAAAAAAGAGAAATCAGGAATGTCAATCCTGACGCCTACGTGGAACAGATTTTCAGACTGTACGGTGACGCTGGGTCCATGACGATGAACTTAACTGGTTTTAATAGAATGCTAGAGGGTTTGGACCTGCACAAGTTGACTGAGGGTGGCGTACAGAGGATTGAGAACAAGGACTATATTTATGGTCAAAGTGGAGTGAAAGAAGATGTTGTAAATGTGAGTTTGTTATTTTATATGTAGCTATATTAATCTTGAAATATTTCCGAGGTAGATGTTAGAGAAATTGTAGTGTTAGCATCTTATACCCAACACGCAATATTTGCTTTAATGGTGTCTTTAATATCTTTGCTTTCCCTTAAAAATGTAAGAATTGTATGAAAATAACATATACTAATATTTTTGTACTGCATTTTTGAAAAAAAAAACGTATAAAAATTTGAACGCAGCGGGATTCGAACCCGCGCCTCTTGGATACCGTCCAAGCGCTCTGACCGCTAAGCCATGCGTTCTACTAAAAGCTGCGTCGAGCGCTTGGACGGTATCCAATAGACGTGGGTTCGAATCCTGCTGCATTCAAATTTTTATACGTTTTTTCAAAAATGTTTTCTAATCCTAAGTGTGGAATAACACTTTAAAAGAAGTAAATATTTTCGTACTGGCTTATTGATATACTTCGTCTGGTCCATAGTTTATTAATTATAACCCTTTAAATGATAAGATTACGACCAATATGTCCATAATTATATTGACAGCAAATGATGATTCAGTTTCTCAGCTATTAATGTAAATAATCATTGCATTCAATACAAAATTATATATATATATATATATATATATATATATATATATACATTTCCGTTCTCATTTCAGTGCGTGAGCAGCGCGGAACTCGTCACAACAGTTAATACTAGATTAAAACCACACGATCACGACCATGATCATGAAAATCATCATGATACCGAGGGTCTCATATCACAGGGGACCCTACAGGCATTATGTCCTATACTGTTGTACCAAAAATTAGCGAACACCTCCATAGAACGAGGTGGATGCGTAAAAGAATCATATCTTCAAAGTAGAAGTATGGAAAAGTTCTCTGAAAAAGAGAATGCATACTCGAAAAACATGTTTGCCGTGTGGTTGTACTCGTCTTTGAGTATAACGGCGATCAGTGCGTGCGGTCTGCTCGGTGTGGCGGTCATACCTATTATGCATAAAACATATTATAATCATTTACTACAATTTTTGGTAGCTCTAGCTGTAGGAACACTTTGCGGAGACGCCCTACTGCATCTCATGCCTCACGCCATGAGCCCTTCAGAACATGATCATGATGATAGCGCGTTAGAAGTCCGCACTTCCCACGACGATGGGATGTGGAAGGGACTGGCTGCTATGTTGGGTGTGGTATTCTTCTATTTCACGGAGAAGGGGCTGACCGTAGTAGTGGAATGGCGTAAACGTCGCCAAAAGTTGGAAGACGACAAACTGCCTTCCAGAGTAAGAGTGTTGAAAGACGAAACAGTTGGTGTGTGCTCGGGTGGTTCCAAAGCGCCAATATCGAATACAACGTCGAACTCCCTGATGAAAATATTCAAAAGGGACGACAAAAGCGATCCCACGACGAAAACGTGTAAACACAAATATTCAGAATATCCGTACTGCTATGATGAGATTGACACTGACACCCATGATGATCATCATCTAAGAGATGGACTGCCACCAAGTCCCAAGCCGGCGAAAAATCATAACAATTCAGTAAGTGTGGTCTCCTCGAATGCTCTTAATCAAGACGGCAAGGATAGCGAGCCGACGGCCAAGGATTGGCTTTTAAAAGCCGAGTCTACACCAGCGGTTGTAGAGATGAATAATATCAAACATAAAGAGGAAAATGCGAAGGATTTGAAAGATGGAGATAGTTACACTGTTATACTCAGGTAAGGGTTTTTTTACATGTTTGATAGTTTTTTTTTCACATTGGTATTTGTTTGGTTGTTTTGGGAAATAGCATTAGCTATTCATAATATCGTATGTAAGCCGTTCGTGGCACAGTGGAACAGCGTTTGTCTGTAAACGCGATGAGTTGTGGTTTCTATTCCCACTCAGGTAAAAGTTAATATTTAAATTATTTACATTTTCTCGCTCTGGTAAGACGAAGCGTGGCGTTGAGTACCGCCACTCAATATTTCGAGTTTGGCGGGAAGTAGAGTAAGAAGTGTCTTAACCCTAGACCACGTTCTATCTATCCTGTTATACTGGATGTTTTGATTTTTCACGATATTTTTCTATAGTAGTAATAGTTCCATTTTTGACTATTTCTCTAAATTTTATTCCAAATTCTGATATACGCTTAACGTTTTTACAAGTGTTTAAATAATAAATTCTTTGGAGACGTAGTAAAATTTTAACGAGCAAGAATCGAACCCAGAGGAAAATGTCGCGGTCTTAACTATACAAGCGCTACTAAACCATACGTTGTCCAGCTACGCCGTAATAATTGTTCTATTGCCTATTCTTATTTTTATTGTTAGCATCGGTTTTTGAGAGGCGTAAGACAGAGTCAATAACTCTATAATAATATTAAAATATTCAAATACTCACACACTGTTAATTCTTATAAATATTTTTTGTACAACATACATTTGTAAAAACGTAACTTGTAACAAACGTATAAGAATTTCGACGCAACCGAATGTAGAGCGTATGGTTTACCGGTAAAGCGCTTGTGCAGTTTCCAAGAGCCGCGAGTTTGAATCCCGATTCTTAAAAAGTTATATTTAAATATTTTTTTATCTTTAATGTATAAAAAACAGTTTAATGATATTAAAAACAAATTTCTGGTTATCCAGAGAACATTCTAGAGCCCACCACGGTCACTCCCACGCGCACGGTCACGTGCACGCGCCGCCATCTTCCATGTCTTCCGTCGCGTGGATGGTCATCATGGGTGATGGTCTTCATAACTTTACTGATGGAATGGCGATTGGTGAGTTTTTAATATATACTAGATGTCCCCTTGGCGCGTTGACAACGCGTTGCCATAGCAACGTGTACGTCATTTGATCTTTAATATATACTACCTTAAAACTGGCTTTTATAGTATAGGAATTAAAATTTGAAATTGGGTACATATAAGATTTTTGATGATATTTTTTTTTTCTAATATTCATTGCATTTAATTATTTAGCATATGTTGACACGCACTTTTGTGTGTATGATTTCACTTGCGTACAAAGTGACATACATGTTGCTATGGCAACGTGTATTCTACGCCTCGCCAGGTTCACCCAGTAGTATTACTTTAATGTATTTATTGATTGATTGAAAACGGTCGATATATACAAGAAAATATATCATCCTGAATATATGATGTTTAAAACGGTCTTGGAAGAAATACGTTTAAAATATGTAAATAGTATATAATTGTTGTTTTAATTATGAAAAATTAAAATCTGATGCCGTTCGTGGCGCAGTGGGTCAGCGTCTGACTGTAAACGGGATCGTTTGTGGGTTCGATTCCCGCTCAAGGTGGAATGATATTTTTTTTTAATACAGATCATTTGTTCGCTTTTCTAAAATAAAGCTCGTTTTTATTCAGTTTGCATCATTCATTCAGTTTACAGTCGGACCCTGTCCTGCTACGCCACGATATTTATCAACTCTTGTATGAATATTATATTATATTATATTATATTTATTTCAGGAGCGGCATTCGCGTCCAACATAGCTGGTGGTTTTTCCACGGCCATTGCTGTTCTATGTCACGAGCTACCACACGAATTGGGTAAGTTGTTTCTTCTAATATATTTTTTAATTATTGCGTTTTTACACATTTTCATATTAAACTATTTAAAACGGATTAATCGAGTATATTTTGGTATTCGAATATATATATTTGTTAATAACCTGACGTTTCGATCACTTCACAGAAATCAGTACGTACAGTACGTTTTTTTGATAAATTATTTTTGCCAAATTATTGCCTTCTATGTTTTGTTATTAGGTACATCGTAGCTCGATGTGGACAGATTCCAAGTTTTATTTTTCTACAGTACTTAAAGCTTATACTTGGTAATCGGGTTCGAATCCCAATACGTGCAAATATCTATACGTTTCTAAAATATTTTTCTTTTACTTACTTTGCGACTTTAAATAAGTTATAAGTTAAAAATATGACGTAATTTTTTAACCTTATATACACTATTATACAAATCAAAGGTGACTTTAGAAATGGAACATTAGGAAATTAATTCTTATAACAATGTCAAAATCACCAAGTTAGATATTCTCAAACTGCCTACTTTCGTCGCTTAAAGAAAACATGATTTGTGTCGTAGGAGATTTCGCGGTGCTCCTCAAAGCGGGTATGTCGGTGAAGCGGGCGGTCTGCTACAACGTGCTGTCGTCCGCGCTGTGCCTGGCCGGCATGGTGTGCGGCGTGCTGGCGGGCCACCTGCCCAACGCCACCCGGTGGCTGTTCGCGGCGGCCGCCGGCATGTTCCTGTACATCGCTCTGGTCGATATGGTGAGTTTACACACACACACACATACACATACAGCAAAATAGCTTCACGCTCTATCCCACATAGCAGGGTAGTCAGAGTGAACACACTAGTTTAAGACATTCTGTTGTGTGAATTCCAGTCGATGTAATGATACTGCGTGTTGAGTGGCGGACCTCAACGCCGAGCTTTGTTTTAACAAAGTGAGAAAATGGAAATAGTTTATTTATAATTTTTCTGCTGAGTTGATAACGAACCCACAAGCAGTAGTTATACTCGTATGTGAAGGATTTAGGCTGAAAGAATGTTTTATATATATATATATATATATACATATATATATATATATATATATATATATATATATATATATATATATATAACTAAATCATATGATTTTCCAGTATTTTATTTTTAATAATAATAATAATAATAATAATATTTTTCAGATGCCAGAACTGAGCACGTCGCACAGTAAAGAGGGTACTCTGTGTCAGTGTATTCTACAACTGATGGGGCTTGCGACTGGCATTGGTATAATGTTGGTGATAGCTTTATACGAACATGACTTGAAAAACTTATTCGGTTAAAACCACTTTATAGTGTTAAGTGACAAGTGTTTATGTGTCGGTCATATAAAAGTGCAATCCAAAGTGTAAACAAGTGACCAGTGCGAGAGTTACGTAAGTGTATATCAATACTGTCATACATGTGATTACCAATAACCGTATATTGGGAAGTGTTTATTAAAATATGTCAAAGATGACTAATGAAACAACAGATAATATTAAAATCATAAAATCATATTAATATTATTGACAACAGACTCAATAACATGGTGACGTCGGAAAAAAAATTGCAAAATTTTATATTCAAACCTGTTATTCAATGATGACCAGTGATAAGACAAATATATAGATATATATATATATATATATATAAATATATATATATATATATATATATATATATATATATATATATATATATATATATATATATATATATATATATATATATCCATTATTAGATTAAAATATGAACAGTGTTATTCGAAAATGAAATGTGTTATTGGACATTGATTGGTCATATTGATCGTTTATGATGTGATGTACTTAGGTAAAGCTGAAATATTATTTTTTCATATTAATTACATATATTTTAATTGCTTATGATATTTTGTACTGTATGTATATATATATATATATATATATATATATATATATATATATATATGTATGTATATATATATATATATATATATATATATATATATATATAGTGTCAAAGTTAGCTGTCAAAATTTTAGAATAGTTTAAACGATAATAATAATTGAAGATGTATGAATTTATTTGTTTCCTTTTTCATGAAAATTTGTCTTTTTTTAAATAGGGTTGTACCAACTGTTTGGAATATAGTAGTTGGTAAAATTTTGTTAAAGCTCATGTATTTATGGCTATTACTAAATTCACTACAATTTCAATATCTATTATGTTGTACAACTTTATATTGAAAATTTGATTTTTATTTTAATATTCTTATATAAAAGTTTTATTAAAATCGATTTAGCCAGGTATTAGTCCGGAACAAACAGACTGACAGAAGTTGTGGATAAAAATATTTCAGTATATATACCGTATACACATATATGCATATAGTAACAAGCAGTTATTTTAATATAACAAACAGACCCTACAATTTTGTTTATTTGTATAGATTTATATTATTATTGTTTACAAAAAAAGGTTATCAAATTAATAATTTATATAACTACCCTCATTCATTTTCGATTTTTTTTAAATAATATTACCAGTACAAAATATCTAAGTAAATTTTTTTTTGTGTCGTATATAAAAGCAGAACTTTATCAAAATGTGTCCAGCTTAAACGAATTACTTAATTGTGTTTACTTAATTTTTTTTTTCGATTTATTTTTAATATATACATACATATATGTCTCTAGCGAAAATTGGTATAAGTTTAGAATTTTTTTTTCTATTGAACTTAATATAGCTTGATTTGAAACTTTTGAACGTTATTTGAACATTTGAACTTATTGTATGTACAAGTATAAGTCGCATTTTTAGAATTATAATAAATAATTCAATATTCAATATTTTTTTGCTTAATATTATTTGTTTTAAAATTTAATTAAAATAATATAAATTTATTAATATAATTATTAAAGGCCATTTTATTCTAATTTTGACTAAATACACTCTAATAGAGAAAAAAAAACAAAGTGGGTAAATGTAGAATTTTCTATTTTTTTTTTCAAAATTAAAAAAAAAAACTTTTTTGTTTAACAATAACAGCGCTAGTTATATTGCGTTTGTAATATTAGATAAATGATGTATTTTAAATACTTTGTGTACGTGTCTGTCCGTGTCGTACTCCACCGTGTCAAGTGCGTATATATATATATATATATATATATATATATATATATATATATATATATGCATGTTAACAACACTTGTCTGTACACGCCCGTCGCTGTCATTACAGGGGGAGCTCCTCCCCGGCGCGTGTGTACACGCCACGCTCGTAGTGTGCGTGCTGCACACTGGCTCGTACGACGCCTGACTCTATACATATGACTATTGTCTGAATATTCTAAATTTGCGATTTGTCTGTGTACCTACATACATACATATGTTTATTGTATGGAAAACTTTCTGAAAGGTAACAAGTTCAAATCCGGCTTTGTTATTGTTTTTTTTTTCAATATGAAATTTGAATGCTTTTTTTTGTTCCTAGGTGTATGAATAATACTTTAGTATTAAACATAATATTATTTTAAAATTTTGCAGTTTAATTCAATGATTTATTTGCCTATCTCCATTATTTTTTTTGTATTCTACAGTGAAAATGTCATATGTCAAAATTTAAAAAAATATACTATTATATTCAAAAATTACAGTTATGTACACTTTAGTCTTATCTGTATATGTATTTGATTTTTTTTTTAATTTCTTTTAAATTCTTTGTTTCTTATAAAAGTTGAACTTATACCCTTTCACTAAAGGCTTTAATGTATTAATATATATTTTTATTTTATAATAAAATGCTTACTTAATTTAGTTTAAATTATTGGTTTTATGAACTGTAATTTAATTTAGATTTTTTTTTTCGAATATTTGAAATGTTTTTTTTTGCTTTTCGTTCTTCATTTTAAAGTCTATTTTGGCATTAACATTTAAAATGCAATGTTTCAAGTTTGGACTAGATTACAGTCTACCTGTGACCACGGACTACTGTAAAGTGTTCGAAACGTCGGGCTTACAAAAATGTATATATCGAACACTAAAATATACGCGATTAATCCGTTTATAATAGTTTCATTTTAAATTTGTAAGAATCGTGATAATTATCAATTATATCATTTGGCTTCGTAAAATTTGAACCTGTACCTTATATACTTTAAGCTTCTAATAGCAACTGAGCAACGTGTCGAAAGGCTTTTTCTCCGTGAAATTTTCTTACATCGATTAAAAAAAACTATTATTTTTTGGGCTTTTTATAAATATAAGAAATTCTTGTAATGTTATTTTGATATTTTTTTTACAAAAATATGTCCACGTGTCCGGTTTCTATAACAATACAACGCGATGTCTGGAAATTAGTTTGACGCGTGTTTTTAATAAAAAAAAAAACATCTTCACGCGCCTTCCCGTATAGCAGGATAGTCAGAGACAACCTAGTGTCCAGACACTCCGTTGATTGGTTTCCGCCTAAAAGCGAGACATTGCATGTGTAGCATTCTTTTTAATAATCCATTCTTTTTTTAATCCAGCTTCACGCTTTACGCCGCATAATAGTATAGTTAGAGACAACCTAGTGTCAAGACACTCCGTTGACCGTTTTCCGCCCGCAATCGATCTTAATAGAGCGTAGAAATTAATATATTTTATATTTTTTTTCTAAAATAGAAAAATAAACATGGAGAACGGAGTGTCTTATCACTTCAAGTTCTTAATAAATACTATTTTTTTTAATATAGAACAAGCAGCTTCACGCTTTACCTCGCATAGTAAGGTAGTCGGATACAATATAGTGTCAAGACACTCCGTTTTCTTATACGCTTTCTCTATAACGCGACAATACGTGCTGAGTGTGGAATTTAACGCCGCACTTACCGGAGCGGAGAAATGATTTTTTTAAAGACTCCGTTGACTGCTTTACGCTCGAAATATATATATATATATATATATATATATATATATATTTAGTGAACGGAGTGTCATATCTCTCCTCAATTTTAATTCAAAATTTTATTCAGCAAATTTAAGTAATCTTGCCTTTTACGTTTTAAAATATAACCAGTATTATGTTTTTTTTTTCTTGAACATGTATTTTTTTTAATTTTTTTTTTAATTTCTCAGTGAATACAACTAAAGTAACCCTACAGGTGCTATTACGTGTTTCTACATATGTACCGATATATGTATATTGTTCCTATATCTAATTATTAATTTAATTGTAATTAATTATTATTTTAATTGTAATTAAATATAATTTCAACAGAACCCTTGTTTTGAAAATCTTTGTTTGTGTTTTTTTTTCTTTGTAAATTGCAAGTAATTTGATATTTAATATTGATTTTTTTTTATTGTTAATATACTAATTATGTATGTTTAAATTTTCAAAACGGTCACCCATCCTTGTGCGTACTAAAGTTGTTTACGCTTGACGTTTTCTTGAAATTTTTGTGTACATTATTTAAAACAATAAAACGATCACCCATCCTATTCCGAACTGTTGTGATCGTTGCTTACCAATTTTTGGTTTTTCAATATATATTAATATTTGTATTATTAAAAAAAATAATAACATAATATTAACATTAAAATAAGCATTTATATAAAAAGGCAAGCTTTTAAATTAATTTAGATTAATTTAATTATATTTAAGTTTTAATTTTATGTGAATATTTATTAAATAAGGTTTAAATTAAATAATTAATTGAATTATAATACAATATTTAAAATATTATTGTGTTCTGTGAAAGATATTTTTTTTTATGTATGGATCTTGTATTATTACTGGTCATAAAATTTGATACTTAATGCGGCACTTAACGCCGCGTTCTGTCTTACAGGATAACATGTGTTATTAATCATTCGTTTTTGAAATTCGAGATGCGTATCGACTTGCGTAACTGAACACTGTGCATATTTTCGATGTCTTTTTTAATTCATATATTTATTATCAGTAATAATATAAAGGAAAAGGAACACGTGTGATAAAATGGACGTATAATAATAATTCTATATTGTAATATATGATATATTATAATTTTTAAGTTTCATTTTTTTTTTTATTTATTATTCCCATAATTCGGGGAATCCCCTTTTATAATTGGTAAGTACAACGTGGAAAAAAAATATAATTTTAAAGTAACCTAAGTACCTCTTTATTATACCAGCTATCTATCAGCGAATGTACGTTTAAAATCGGTTTAGCTGTTCCTGATATTAGCCGGAACAAATAGACAGACAAAAATATTAAAAAGCGGTTATATTAATAATATAAACAATCAAATTCCATTTATTAGTAAACAAATCAATATCTTCCGAGTATAATTTAAATTAAAAAAAATTTTTTGTGGGACAAGGTCTGACTGTAAACGCGATTGTTTGTGGGTTCGATTCCCATTCGGGGGAATTATTATTTTTTAATTATTTTCATTTCCCAGCTATATTTTTTAAACTGAATTTTAATATTAGTAGTTACATTTGAAATTTGAACGCAGCGGGATTCGAACCCGCGCCTCTTGGATACCGTCCAAGGCACTGATCGCTAAGCCATGCGTTTTTCAAAAATGTTTTCTAATCTTAAGTGTGGAATAACACTTTAAAAAATAGGAAATATTATAATAAAATAGCAATCTCTCTTGTTAAACGATTATTTCTTAATAATCTTTAAGTAGCAGATATTTGTAAAAATCTCTCTACAGAGATGCTAACAACGTTGTCACAAAAACGTATAAGAATTTCAACGCAGCTGGTAGTAGAACGCATGGCTTAACAGTCAGAGCGCTTGGACGGTATCCAAGAGGCGCGAGTTCGAATCCCGCTGCGTTCAAATATATGTTTTTTCAAAAATCTAAAGCTACGCCCGATATCAATATATAGAGCCTTAATATTTCGAGTGACTGTGTGTGTCGCGATCATCTAGAAAGTAAGGCCAATTTGGTCTCGAAAAACCTTAGTGTCATCGGTAGACCGAGACGGTACTTCACGCCCAAACCCTGTATGGCCCTTTATAGGGCCCAGGTTCGGCCTCATGCGGAGTACTGTTCTCATCTCTGGGCTGGTATACCATGGCGAGTGTTCTGAAGAATTTTGCAAACGCCACAGTACGTGAGGCCGATCGTGGCGTGGAACAACGTCTTACTGTAAACGCGATCGGTTGTGGGTTCGATTCTCAATCGGGAGAGTGATTATATTTTAAATTATTTTCACTTCCTCGCTCTGGTAAGACAAAGTGCTGCGTTGATTTCCACTATTCAAAACGCAATCAATAAAGTGCGGCGTTGAGTTCCGCCAACATAACCTTAAAAGGAATGTAAAATTAAAACAAATCGCGAAAAGATAAATAAATTTATTATAAACTATAATACAAAAAGCTTATAATAAAGTATTTGTTTGTTTTTCTTAAGGAGTGATCCGCTTCGGGTCGCGCGGGAACATTGACGTCTTACGAATATTGTCTAGACCCAGATATAGCATTACAACACGTTCCAGACCGATACCGCCACCTGGAGATAGGAGGAAATAGAGAAAAATATAGAGAAATATATAGAAAAATATATATTATATATATATATATATTATATATATATATATATATATATATATATATATATATATATATATATATATATATATATTGGGATAGATAAAATTATTAAAAAAAAACATGCCCATTGTAAAACTCCAAGTATAAACATATTATTTTTAATATTATATTATTTAAACACATAACTGAGTCATTTATTTGAAAAAAAATCTTTGCCACAATTTGAAAAAAAAAATTTAAAATAACTTTTTCAATAGCGAATTGTTATAATTATACCTTGTGTATACAACGAGTACAGGTTCAAATCAATTCACTTTTACTACTTCTACATAAAAAAATAAAAATAAAAAAAAACAATTTACAAATTAATTTATAATCCGCCTTTTTTAGCTTCACGCTTTTTATCCCGCAATAGGAGGGTAGACAGAAAGTTACCTAGTGTCAAGACACTCCGCACTTCGTTTTCCACCGAATCCGAGACGTTGAGTCTTGGAACTCAGCGCCGCAGTTTGTCTTTACCAGAGCGAGGAAGTGAAGAAAATTTAAATATAATCACTCCCCCGAGTGGGGATCGAACCCACAACCGATCACGTTGACAATCAGACGCTGCCTTTTGTTGAATTTTGTTGCGACGGCCATTTTATATTAACATTAAAATCGATTATAAACAATGTCATTGTCATCTAAACTGAAGTCGTAAATCAAATTTCAGCTCAATCGGGCACTGGGAAAAAAGCTTGTAAAAGCATTATTTTCATTAACTAAATCGAACCCCGACTAACCTGCATGCGGAGGACATCCGAGCCTAAACGACTCTATGTAAGCCGCTATTTTGCTTACATCTGAAACAAAAAAATATATATTTTTAATAAATATCTGTTTGTTCTGGCTAATATATGGAACGGCCAGACCGATTTTGAGACATCGTTTATATGTGTATATGTTTATTTATATTTATATTTTAAATTTCCCCACAGTGGTAATACAAAACGCCAGCGTTGAGATCCGCCAGCTACTCACTAATAAGACATTTTCGTGGGAAACGTATCAAAAAAAATTTGAACCCCCAACCCTTACGGTGAAGGAGCTGGAGGGTTCCGGACCCCGAGTTCGAGAATATCTATTAAAAATTATTATACAAAAACTAACTATAGTACAGTTAAAATTTATTTTTTTTCAATATTCCATTTTTTTTGCTTCACGCCTTTATCCCTCATAGCAGGATAGACAGAAAGTGCCTAGTGTCAAGACACTCCGTACTTCGCTTTCCACCGAATTTGAGACGTTGCGTGTTGAGTGGTGGAACTGAACGCCGCACCTTGTCTTACCAAGGAGGGTAGGTGTATTATAATAAAAAAAATATCATTTAAATGACTTGCTTTAAAATATAAACACACATATTAAGCTAATAATATTTTTTAATTGTTTCTGAACATATATACGGGATTTCGACAGCCTTATACATGGTGTTTTAATAAAATTAAATATCAACTGGCTCACCAATCCCATGGTGTTTCGCCCGTTCTGTTAAGAACTCCGGGTCGTGTATCCGCTGAGCGCCGCTCAATATCTCCTCACCCCTCATGAACATATCGTAGGAGTTGGACGCTCTCTGTACTCAAAGTCGGAGAGAAAAGAAAATATATAAAAAAATATGAATATATATATATATATATATATATATATATATATATATATATATAAATAAATAAAATAAAATAAATAAAAAACAATGAAACAAAAGGAAATAAAATAATAAATAAATACGCTCTCTGCGGTCGAAAAATAAAAATAATTAAAAAAAAATTGAAAAAAAACAAACTTTTTTCATAATTCAACAAATTATGCTCCATCAATTGTTATATTATATAATATATAATTTGTTTACGAATTTTTTTTAGCTTCACGCCTTTATCCCGCCTAACAGGGTAGACAGAAACTATTTAGTGTCAAGACACTCCGTAGTTCACTTTACACTCAGCTCGAGACATTGCGTGTTGAGTGGTGGAACTCAACGCCGCACGTTGTTTTACTAGAGCGAGGAAGTGAGAATAATTTAAATATAATCACACCCCCAAGTGGGGATCGAACCCACAACCGATCGCGTTTACAATCAGACGCTGTCCCACTGCGCCACGACCGGCCTCAATTATTATCTTGTTTAATTTTATGATGATCAATTATAATTATAATTTTATAATAAAAATTTAAATTTGAAATTATAATCAAATTGAGCAAAAAAAACAATACTACAAATAAATAATACAAATAAATAATGATACAGAGATGCTAACAACATAAATAACGTTGTAACAAAACGTATAAGAATTGCGACGCAGCTGGTAGTAGAACACATGGCTTAGCGGTCAGAGCGCTTGGACGGTATCCAAGAGGCGCGGGTTCGAATCCCGCTGTGTTCAAATTTTTATACGTTTTATCAAAAATTGGAGTGTCAGTTTGTAATATTAAATTATTTATGTTATTAAATTTAAAAAAAAACAATATGTCAATATGGCTATTTGGTGAGGCTAATCTCACAAACGGCTGAGCCGATTTATATAAAACTTTGATCGACAGATAACTGATGTAATATGGCGTAACTTAGTCTACTTTTATTATAAAATAAAAAAAAATTAAAAACCAACTATTGAAAAAAAACATATTAAATTAATAAAAAAAATGTGACATGCACTATTATGTGTTTGACATACACGTTTATATAGCGTGTGCATACACGTTGCTACGGCAACGCGTTGTGTACGCGTCACCAAGGCCTCCAGTTGCTATACTCACCGGGTTCTTGGGATCGGGCATAGTGTAAAACGGACGGACGGCCAAAGGATATTTGTCTAATATATAGAAATCCGTGTCGTATTTAGCTCGAACAAGACGTCCTAGTAACTTTTCATCGGGCGTCGATAGATCGTCTTCATCGCCTACATTTACTCCTAAAAAATAAAAAAAATAAAAAATTTCTTTTAAACAAATAATTTATTAAAAAAAACACCCTTTATCCCGTATAGCACGGTGATCAGAGACAACCTAGTGTCAAGACACTAAGATATTTGTTATCCGCCCGAAATCGACACATTGCATGCTACGTGGCGGAACTTAACGCCGCGCTTTGTCTTAACAGAGTGGAAAAATTAAATTAAATTTTAAATATAATCACCCCCCCGAGTGGGAATCGAACCCACAACGGATCGCGTTTACAGACAGTCGCTTTCCCACTGCGCCACGACCGGCCTCAGGCCTAAATATCTCATTTTTTTTCTTTATTTACTCCTTTAGATAGCAAAGGTTACCTTTGCATACATTTGAGATATGTTTTTTTTTTAATTTGTATATTTCTGTGTATTGTGTATAATAAAGTTTACTATATTGTATTCGAACCTGCTTCCTTCAACATTTGCACAGCTTGAGGGAATTCCAGTCTCAGAGGAGGGTCCAAGAACTTGAAGGGCTCCACTTTGTACTGCTGACCAACAGTGGCAATTTCTGAGGCGAATCTGTATGAAAAAAAAAAAAATTTAAAATAGAATATTAATAACAAAAAAAAAGTTATTTTCTATGTAAAACATTAAAAAAAACTTTTTTGAACACAGATTATAAATGTATTTATAATCTATGTTAAGTCGGTCGTGGCGCAGTGGAACAGCGTCCGAGTGTAAACGCGATCGGTTGTGGGTTCGATTCCCACTCGGGGGAGTGGTTATATTTAAATTATTTTCACTTCTTCGCTCTGGTGAAAAAGTGCGGCGTTGAGTACTACCACTTAACACGATATGTCTTGAATGTAGTGGAAAGCGGAGTATGGAGTGTCTTGACACTAGGTACTTTCTGTCTATCCTGTTATGCGGAATATAAGCGTGAAGCCACAAAAAAAAATTGTAACTCACAGAATTAGAAAACATTTAAAAAATCCTTGAATATAGATTAAAAAAAATATTTATAATTTATATGTTATTTATATTGGCTTTAATGCACATATATATATATATATATATATATATATATATATATATATATATATATATATATATATTTATATATATATATATATATATAAATAAATAAATGGAAAAAGCTATTGTTGAGGGCGTATATTAATGCAATTTTTATCCGTTTGCGTGTCTGTTTGTCTGTGCGTTTGTGCACACTAATCTCAGAAAATGTGTGTGCTTAACCAATTTAAATGCAGTTTTGCTCTTTACATTTAGTGAGTGTTTTATTACAATCGGTTTATAAATAAATAATTTATATCAATTTCAAATATTATCTTCGACAAAAATAACTAAAAAAAACTGTTTTATTGATAAATGTTAAAAGTAATCTGATACAGAAAATATTTAAATTATTTCCACTTCCTCGCTCTGGTAAAAAACAAAGTGCGGCGTTGAGTTCCACCACACAACACGCAACGTCTCAAATTCGGTGGAAAGCGAAGTACGGAGTGTCTTGACACTAGGTACTTTCTGTCTATCCTGCTATGCAGGATAAAGGCGTGAAGATGAAAAAAAATTAAACATTTAGTTTTCAGATATATGATAAAAATTAAAAAAAAAATAACCCTCACTGGTCTCTTAATCCCCTGAACATGTCGGTGAAGGTTTGGCCGATCGTCTCCAACACCTCGTGGTAGTGGTTCTTGAAGGACATCTCAAGGTCAAGTCCGATGAACTCGGTCAGATGTCGGTGCGTGTTCGAATCCTCCGCTCTGAACACCGCGCCCACTGTGAACACCTGGAAAATAAAAAAAAAAGAAATAAAACTTTTTCTTTATTGAAATCGTACATTGCGGGTTAGGTGGCGTAACTTGACGCCGTTTTTTTATCTTACTAGAAAAGTTGAAATGATAATTATTTAAATATAATCATTTCCACGAATATATGAGAGCGTCTGACTGTAAACGCGATTGGTTGTGGGTTCGATTCCCATTGGGGGGAATCATAATAATTACAAAATATATCTTAAATTATATAGAATATAACAGAAAATCTTCTATATTAAGAGACAACCTGTTCAAGAAACTGTTTGCTGTCAAAGCTTCAATGTTTTCCGAAATAAAAACGTTGCATGTTGAGTGGCGGAACTTAACACCGCGCTTTGTCTTATCAGAGCGGTGAAACAAAAATTAAATTGAAATATAATCATGCCCCCGAGTGGGAATCGAACTCACAACCAATTGAAACTGAAAACATCATTTATAATGAAGCAATTGGTATTAAAGGCTGAAAATCAGTCAAGTGATAAAAATTAAAAAAGGATTTAAAATTTAGCTAAAATTTCAGAATAATAAACTTTAAATGAGGCCAGTCGTGTC
The DNA here is from genome assembly GCA_032432895.1 of Dryadula phaetusa. Lineage (NCBI taxonomy): Eukaryota > Metazoa > Arthropoda > Insecta > Lepidoptera > Nymphalidae > Dryadula > Dryadula phaetusa. The sequence continues at coordinate 1,606,844 of JAOYRS010000082.1, forward strand.
TTATGACAGAGCGTCTGACTGTAAACGCGATCGGTTGTGGGTTCGATTCCCACTCGAGGGAGTGATTTAAAAATGTTTAAAAATGATTTGTCACTGACTGTGGTAAGAAAAACTGCAGCGTTGAGTTCCACCACTCAACACGCAATATCTCGAAATCAGTGGAAAGCGAAGTACGGAGTGTCTTGACACTAGGTACTTTCTATCCTGCTGTGCGGGATGAAAAGCGTGAAGCTAAAATAAAAAAAAAACGTTACTTTTTCGTACAAACCTTATCAAAATCGGCGGCGATCGCCATTTGCTTGTACAATTGAGGAGACTGGGCCAAATATGCAGAGGACTTGAAATAAGATACGGTGAACACGTTGGCGCCTCCCTCGGACGCGGCCGATATGATTTTGGGCGTGTGTATTTCTACGAAACCTGTAAGAAAAAAAAATAAAAAAAATTAAAAAAAAAAATATTATAAAGGTTTGAAACCACTGCCTTTTAAATTTTTTTCTCTAGCTTCACGCTTTTATCCCGCATAGCAGGGTAGACAGGAAGGTGGCGTTCAATTCCGCCACTCACCACGCAATGTCTTTGAATTTTGCGGAAAGCGGAGTACGTAGTAGTGTCTTGACAATAGCGATTTCAAAAACAATTCTGAAGGCATCGTGCTTTGGTGCGGGTTCGATACACACTCAGAACGATGCAATATATTGAAACAAATTTCATTTCCCCGCTCTAATCCACCAAGGTGCGGCGTTAAGTTACACTTACAACACGCAATATCTCGATTCAAATTCCCGCCCAAAAGTATAAAACAGAGTGTCTTGACACTAAGTTCTCACTAAACCACTAAACACTTTTATATGTTTTTTTTACAATTAATACTCACCACGCTTAGTGAGTAGGTCTCTGAAGAGACGGCAGACTCCAGCTTCTATTCTGAAGATGGCCTGGTTCGCTGGAGTCCTGAGATCTAGGACGCGATTATCCAATCTCGTGTCCTGGTTCACTCTGATTTTAAGAGCTTCAGGGTCCTGGAGGCAAAGATACCATACCATACCCAGAAAATATTAAAGTTAACTAAAAAATTAAAAAAAAAATTTCACCAGCTTTTTAGAAAAAACGTATAAAAATTTTGAACGCAGCGGGATTCAAACCCGCGCCTCTTGGATACCGTCCAAGCGCTCTGACCGCTAAGCCATGCGTTCTACCACCAGCTGCGTCGAAATTCTTATACGTTTGATACAACTTATTGCTAACAACATAAATAATTTGTAACAAAACGTATAAGAATTTCGACGCAGCTGGTATTAGAACGCATGGCTTAGCGGTCAGAGCGCTTGGACGGTATCCAAGAGGCGCGGGTTCGAATCCCGCTGAGTTCAAAATTTTTATACGTTTTTCTAAAATGTTTTCTAATCCTAAGTGTGGAGTAACACTTTAAACATAGTAAATGTTTCACTAGCTTATTTGCCTGTATTTGACGTTTCACACACTTTAAGAGTAATCCGGATTAATCTGGTTAACGCACTTCAATTTAAAAACCGGTATCAACCAGATCCGAATAAATCTTTTGAAAGCAATACAAACCCGGCTAACACCAGAGTTGGATGTGAAATACATTTAGTTTAATTAAAAAAAAGCAACCGAATCATAAACAGTTTACAAAAATAAATAAAAATCAATAAATAAATAAAAGAAAAAAAATTACAACTAACATCGGTTTCAGGCCTTGCCGCGTCCTCCACTTGCAAGGGAAGCTGGGACTTCGCCCCGGACACCAACCACACTTGGAGTCCCGACAGCTCAACATTTTGCACGGTGCAGGACTCCACGGGACTCGCTGTTTTGACTACTGTCGCGTTTACGTCAATTATTGATTCCTTTGTTACGCTGGAAAATTTTGTTTTTTTTTTTAATTTTTATTTTAATTTAATGGTTAAAGTGTTTGGAATTTTCCTAGAGGTGTCGGGTTCGAAACCTGGTACATTCAGATTTTTAAATACGTTTCTATATATGTGAATAAGAACAGATGTTAAAATAACAAAATATTTTTGATCATATGCGATTATATTAAAATAATTAATAGCGTTAATAGTAAAAATAAATGTAAAATTTTGCCTGTTAGGCGTATATATAAATATAGTCTGTGGCAAAAACACAGACTACACTTTTTTTTTAAGGTTTTTTTAAAACCACAGACTATGGCATCTACGAATTTTCACGGTCCTGTTTTATCTTTAATTATAGTGACTTTTTTACAATGACAGATGGGGAGTTACCCGTTATACGTTTACAACATATGTTAAAAGTTATAAATATACAAAAAAATACAATTTACATTTCATGCACCGTTTAGTCTATGAGTGCCCTAACCTCCACATCGGCCTACAAGAACGAATTGTCAAAAGAAAAATAAAATTTTAAAATTCCTATATATCAAATTAATAATAACGACTATACTAGGAAACCACTCGCATCCATAACATCTGAAAACAATAAAGAAAAATAACTGGAAACTATGACACTCACTTGCCAGTAAACTTGACCATTTGCTTGCTGACGTTTTCATTGAGGCTGACCAAAAGCTGTACAGTGCTTGAACTCTGACGGAGCACGGCGAAACACTGCTTGCCTTTAGCTCGCGATGTTTGGAGACGAGCTGAAAACATTTCCTTGTAATTTAATATTTTTAAAAATGTATAATATTTTACATGTAAAAGGTATTTGAAATTTTTAACGTTTTCTAAAAACATAAATATTTTTATGTTTGTATGTTTGTTTCTTAGTACGAGAAAACTTAGTGTCAAGACACTCTGTTTACTGATTTCTGCTGGAAATCTAGAACTCAACGCCGCCCTCTCTCTTATTACAGGGGAGAAATGAAAATAAATTTTAAACATAAATTATTCTTCCGAGTGGGAATCGAACCCACATCTAAACGCTTCAGTTTTTCAATAATATTTATTTATATTTGTGACTCAAATTAAAAATATATTTCTACACTGTCACCATACAACAAATCGAACTGCAACTAACCTCTAACCCACACGTTCTTTCCATGGAGCTCAACATTCAGATCCTTTATATCAGTGTACACTCTTTCTCTATTTTCTCCTGAAGATTGTATCATTTTCAAGACGCCATATTTGCCTTCAGATATATCTGGTTCAGGGGCTTCGTTTTGGGATGACGCTGCCTGAAAGAAACATTCTTCATATACCTTCAAGATCGAGAGCGATAGACATTACGTGTACGTGCGGAACTAAACGCCGTGCTTGTGCATAAAATGTATGTACGTATACACAGTATATTGACCAAAAAACAATAACACTACATTTTTTGTCTGTCTATTTTTTAGTTCCTGCTGATCTTCGGAACGGCTGGAACGATTTTAACGGGACTTTCACTGGCTTATAGCTGATGTTATCAGGAGTAACTTCGGGTACTTTTATTTAAGAATTATAAAATGATGACATTTATATTATATTTATTTATAGCAAACAGAAGCTCCCATATAGCTGGCATTACTCTCCTCTGAGTTACAGACATCGACTCAATATCAGCAGCGTTACTCCCATAGAAATAAAATAAAAAAAAAACGTTTGAATGTCTGACTGTAACACGATTGGTTGTGGGTTCGAAATCCATTCGTGACACTCATAATATCAAAATTAATTTCATTCGCCAGCTCTGGTCGTGGTAAAGCGCGTCGTTGAGTTCCGCCACTTAACCGAAAATCCGTGAATGACACTAGACCCTAGTGACAGTTTCCGCCATACAATACCATGCTCTCAGCTTTCTTTTGTTGTTTCTCAGCGGCCTTGGCGGCTTTCTTTGCAGCCTTCTTGCTGGTGGCCGCATCACCTTCAGCGGGTGGCATTTGGTTTTCAGACACTACCATTTTGATTTATACTGAAATTAATGTGCAATTAATTTTAATGGACAAATTATATATGGGTTATACCGAAACACGACTGGTCGTGGGTTCGATTTCCGCTAGGGGCAATGATTATAGTTAAAAAATATTTTCATTTCACGGCTCTGGATAGACAAAACGCTGTTGAATGCGCCAATGTATTGATTTCGCGTGTCAATCAGTAAACGGAGTGTCTTGACACTATCTTGTCTCTATCTACCCTGGTATGTATAAACTGTATCTTTTTTTACATAATTCAATTCCTATAAAATATTTTGAAATATCGAATATAAATTGATATTTGACGATATTTACATTATAAATGATTTTAGAGTAGAGTAAATATAAAGCAGTGGAAACGTTTTGAAGCAAAAATAAGTTAGAAAAACAATATCCAATTTGAAATAGACATTAAATTCACAATTAGTTTAGACGCCAGTTGAGGGTTCGATTCTCACTCGGGGGAAAGATAATATTTAAATGCTTTTCATTTTTCTCAGTTGCAAATAAGTTGTAAAATATATTAACTTGAACACAACTTTATTTACGCTGTCAGCTTAAGAATTAAGCGTATATAAGAATTTCGATACAACCAGACGTAGAACACATGGTTTAACGGTCATATATATGATTTATAAAATAGTAAAAATTATAAATCTGTAGATATATACAATTATATACAATGATAATTTATAAACAATTATGCGACGGCCAGTAACAGTATGCATTATTATCACATGAAAGGTCATCGAAGCAAAAATAAAACAAATAGATAACTCACAATAATATATGTACATATTTTCAAGCAGTGTCTCCTATAAAAGTTTTTTCAGAGATTATTCGGAACAAACAGACAAACAAAAATTGTAAGGACAGCGTCTGACTGTAAATGTGATCGGTTGTGGGTTCGATCCCCACAATTATATTTAAATTATTTTCACTTCCTCGCTCTGGTAAAGACAAAGTGCGGCGTTGAGTTCCACCACTCAACACAAATCGGTCTCGAATTCGGTGGGAGGCGTAGTACCGAGTGTCTTGACACTAGGTACTTTCTGTCTACCCTGAAAAAAAGTGTTGAATTAATTAAATAATTGTTAAACACACTAACATGTGTTCGACATACACTTTTGTATAAACTGACATACAGTACAGGTTGGATCTGGAGATCGAATCCACTACCGATCGCGTTTACAGTCAGACGCTGTCCCACTGCGCCACGACCGGCCTCATTTGTTTAATTAATTATTATAATTAAAATTGGTATTCTATTCTACTTCATAAAGGCTTTGCCTGTATCTTATTTCATACTCTGAAGCATGTTCAGATTTAATATATTTAATATTTGTTAATGTACGTATTTTATTTAGTTGATTTTTTTACTTTATATACATATATGCAAAATAATCTAAGTGCCTGTATATATATATAAATTGATATTTTTTACAAATATTTGTCTATCTGTGTGTCTATTTATTTCGGGTAATCTCTGGAATAGCTTCACAGGTTTTGATGGGGCTTTTACTGGCAAATACTTGATATAGAGTAACTTGGCTACTTTTATTAAAAATTTCCCGCTGAGTTTCTTGTGCCAGTTCTACTCAGGTCTGATTTATTAACTTTATTGAACCAGTTTTGTAGTTGAATTTGATTATGATTTGACATTCAAAAAATGAAGCATGTAACTTCTTATTGTGAATTTTTTAAATTTGACTTTGACTTTATAGAATTGTAAAATAAAGATTAAAAAATATTTACTATTTTCAAAATGTTATTCCACACTAAGGATTAGAAAACAATTTTGAAAAAACATAAAAAATTGAATGCAACAGTATACTTGGATACCAATACCTCTTGGATATCTTGGACGGTATGTTTTTCAAAAAAGATTAAATTTCGCACACAAAGTCAGAGCAAAGCTAGTAAAAATTTTCTTTATTTTCCTAATGGTTGCTTTATTTTTTTAATTGATAACTAATTTATCAAATATAAAATATAAAGTATTATCAATCAGATAAATGGAATAGATAATCTAAATTTTGATAATAATTTCATACTTATGCAATTATTTTAAATATTGCACGTTTGCAGCATAAATAATATAAACATAGCCTTAGCTGCTTATGTCATATAGTTTATAAATAAGGCGCGTTACACACATTAATTACTCATTTAATGAGCTTTGTTTATTTACTACAACATTATATGAAACATAAATATAGTAAAAGGTCTATTATTTTGGTTTCAATTTTAATCAAATAATTAAAATAATATTCTTTTTAGCACTTTATATGGAAAATAATAATATTAACAATATAACATATATTATGAGAAATCTATATGTAATATTTTTCAAAGTATTTTCTATAATTATTAGAAATCATGATTCAATTTCTATATTAAACTGAAATTTACTTTCGCTAAAATGTAATGAAACTGTGTCACTAACCGGTACCGATAACTTTGTTATAAATAGTCACATATACAATGGTGTACCTAATTAGTACACACAACAAATGCATAATATTTCATCATTAATGTTACAAAATTATATGAAAACTTACCAATACTCCCTTTGACAGACTATTAATATTTTAAAATTGATATTTTATTTTAAAGATAAAACATAAAAGCAATGCAAACTTTAGTTTTATTTAAATAATAGGTTATGACCGATTAGCAATCGCAGGCCGCGATAAGTATTGTTCCCCGCATATGACAGTTTGACGTTAGATTCGCATGACAGATGACAATGACGTTTTTATTAAAAGTATACTTTATATAATTTCTGATCAAGATTCCAGTATATTGGGAACTAGTTCAGATTTAATTAAATTTTTGTTTGTTTATAAAATTATTGGGCTTTGCATGTACTGTAAATAATGTTTTAATTTTTGAGACGTTTGCTTAGACTTTTGTCTTATTCCACATTATAAATGTATACATGAATTCTATGTTTATTGTTAATAAATTCACTAGTCATACGAACCTTTTTGTATTAAGATAAATTTCCTTTCATTGTGACGTCCATCAGTCTTGACTTTTATATTTCTTTGATAGCGCAAATTTTATAACAAAAAAAGTAAATTAGTGCTATGATTAAATTTTCTGTTCAAAATGACAAAAAATACCACTGGCCCTGACTTAAATCCTCTTAAGACACGGGCAGACTACAATATTTACTTGTTATTGCAACTACATTTAAAATGCCTGTGTTTACAGCCAACATTCCAGGAATACTCAAAATTGGCGATAGAATAGAAATCGGTGGTAGAATAAAAGAAAATGCTAGAAAGTATGTACATGAGATTCAGCTATTATATGTTTTTATTTGTTTTATTTTAATTAGTATTTTATTCTATACTTGAAAATATTTATGCTTACATTCATTCTTAAGTTACTTTTGGTTTACTTACTTCTCTAGGATGTCAGTAAATCTCTGTGCACAAGAAGGCGAAGAACCACGAGACGTTGTATTACATTTTGATGTGCGTTTCCATCGGGATAATATTATATCACTTTCACGTAGAAATGGAGTCTGGATAGGAAGTGGCAACCTTGATACTAATTATAACATGTTTGTGCCAGGTTAGTCCAGAATAAATATAATCTAAATGTAACATCTATGAAAATAAAACGATCGTTCATGAGTTTTATCATTTTCCACCTTAAAGGCACCGTCTTCAGAATAATTTTTGAAGTAAAGGATACAGATGTCATCACAATCTATTGTCAGGGAAAATTTCATTCAAACTTCCTTCCTAAGATACCTTTAACAATGGCACGTTACCTTGTTGCTTGGGCAGATGTTGAGCGGGTAACCCATTGTTACTTTCATATGGCTGGAAAGGTAAATTTAGTTACAATATACATCGGTTTTTATGATGTATTTTTTTATTTAAAATTTCTTTAATATTAGGGCGTAGGTGATGAAGCAGTTGTCCAACCAGTTATAAAACCATCGCAATCTCCTCGTCTTGGTGCAGCGCCTGTATTTGTAGGAGAATCTAACAGATGGTAACCCCCATTTCTTTTAATAATAACAGCTTATGACTTTCTAAATATCCTTACTTGTGATCTTTTTTATTAAGACTTTTTGTAATATGCATTAAAAATGTAGTTCTAGGATTCATAAAAATTTGTCACCCGTTCCACCTCAATTTCACTCATCAAACGAAAGTTCCGATGAAGACGTGAAATCAAGAAAAGAAGGTCGCGCGGATAAATATTTTTATGACGCTTTAATGTGTCAACCGCCTGACACCAAATTTGTTTCGCCGGAAACGAAATACCGTGAAATGAGAAATAAGCCGGAATACAGTAGAAAATATAAAGATAATTCTGATACAGAGAAAGACACGGATGTATCAGAAGAAGTTGCATCCAAAAATATAGATTCATCTGTGGCAGAATCACAAGATTTCATGCCGGAGCTAGGTTTTAAAAAACGTGCTAACAGACGCGGGAAGTTTGCGCCGTTCGCTCAAGTTGTAAATTTTATGGGAAAAAACGGGAGGAGAAATTAGTATTATACTATAAAGGACGACTTTATAATAACTGGTAAATTATTATATTTATATTTTTAAACCGATAGTGCTTGTAAATAAATCTTATTTCATGTTTATCTCTTTTGACAGTTTTGTAAACATGTCCAGAATAAAAGCTGTCAGGATCTTGTGAAATTTATTGATTTTTTTTGACTATATATTATGTTAAAATGTTTTTGTAGAACTTTGTGATTGTTTGAATGATAATAATATATTATTTGATCATTGTACATTTATTTTTATCTTTGTAAAACATTTCTGGTTTCATTATTTACAAATATCTTACAATTACTTACATTAAAAACAAAATTGTATTGTAAATTGTATTTTACACTCAGTATTTACAATTTTTTGAACATTTTAAGAAAATAATGGAAGACGATACTGCTTCCAAAACAATATAAAACTAAAGTAATTATAAATAATTAAAAATGCTTAAATTATAATCATAAACTGGATTTCTAAGAAATCACAGTGCACGGCAGTGCTTAAGCCAAGATTACTGAACACAGTTTTCGCCTGTATAGTTGCTTATTAAATTAAACATATAAAAATATTCACAGATTCAGGCCATTATTTCGAGAAGTTTTTCTTTTATTATTTTTACATTAAAGACCAAACATACAAGGTGACCAACAAGGCACAATTTAATTGTAATCAATAGAAGCTCTATACTAAAATGTTGTGTTAGCTTTTAACAAATTGACATATAATATCTGCATGCTCTTCACTAACTCCGATTGTCACAAGTTGTCCTTTTGAAACCAGAAACAGGGATTCTCCGTCTATTTCATGTTCCAACAGCACTGAAATTGTTTCTAGCCAAGAATACTTGTTCAAATGAGTTGTTAATTGTTCTGTCTGTAATAAGATAAATATATTTTATAATATTATTTAGAATTTAACAATGTTATAATAATGTGATAATTAAAGGAATGAGCATACCGTCCAAGTCTTCACAGTGTCTACTTTCAAGTTTACAAATGGGTTTTCTGGAATAAAAAAAACTCTTATAATAAATTATTATTAAACATTATATACATATATTATATATATGCCAAAGTAACTCGGCCTGTCTGTTTGTGATGTTAATATGGCCAATTGCTGATTGTGATTCATATGGAGATACTTGCTAGGTTTTTCAAATGAAAACGGCTACAATTTTTCCCATTTTTTTCCCAAATTTCAGTTTTATATTGTTAAGGTATAAGTATTGAAAAAGAAACTTATTTGTTTAGTTTAATAGAAGAAAAAAAAATCCAATATATTTAAAATTACCTTTATCACAAACTTTGACATCTTTATTGTCCTTTGCATCCATATTTTCAATTTCTTTTATTTGAAGATGAGATATATCTAAAATTTTACTATTATTCCTAATATCAGTCTCTTTTTCTTCCTTCACCTCCTTTTTTATTCCCGGTTCGCTTATGTTTATTTGCAATGTTTTCTCCTTTAATGGTTTTCTTATCTGCAAATATAGTAAATAACACATGAGAACTTTATAAAACTTTAGTTTTTTTTAAATATAAATTCATATATAGGAGTAATTTCTGACCAATTTTACAATTTTCTTTTTTGTGTTCAAGGACACTTGTAGACATACTTAGGTATGTGAATTTTAAATATTTCAATTGAAAAAAGAAATTAAAAAATCTCTTTCTAGAGTAGGAAAATAAAAAAAAATTAAATAATGTCATTCCAACATGTACATATTGTGTACAATACTGATAAATTCTAAATAATTATATTTTATATTAAAATATTTTTTTATATTGCTCAAGTAATTAAATTAATTTACTCACCGGAAATGCTACATTGGACTCTTGAATGACATACCCATCCAATACATGTGTTAAAACAAAATTTCTGTCATCTTTTAACTTTATTTCTGGAGTTTTGGAATTGAATTGTGTATTAATAGATTTCTTTTCCTCTTTATGGATTTTGCTATCTATATTTTCTATTTTACAATCTTTCTCGTCGTTTTCAGTTTGTTTCACGTCTTTTGTATGTTTTGTTTCCTTCATTTCTTTTATATCTTTTATTTCGGTTTTGATTTCAGGCTTTTGATCTTTAACAGTAGATGCTGATGCTGATGATGATGAAGATGGTATTGGTTGCTTATTTTCCGTTTCATTTCTTTCCGTACCAACTTCCTTATCAGCTAGAAGTCTTCCTCTCGCTTGTGTGAATACCGTATTTCGAACTAATTTGTCCTTCTCTGTTGGCAACATTGGTAACGATGGTGCCACAACACTAGCACTTCTGACTATGTTTTGTGTTTCTATAATAGGCATACTTCTTATGGGTTTCGCTAACTCCTCTTTTATTTTTGTATTTGGATCGTGCGTTTGTCTTAAAGGTGTTATTTGCATGTTATTTATAATGATTCGACCATCCGGTTTGTGTATAGGGCTCGTGTTAACGCCAACGTCCGTACAGCTGACATTGGAAACGGTCTCTATTCTCTTTATAATTATGGGGTTTTCTGGGGCATTGTTGGCGGTAATTTTTCTATGTAAATCGTCTGGAGATTCGCTTTTCCTTTTCCTGTTCATAGGTATGTTGTTCCCTTCGATTTTGCCTGTACTCGATATTGATATACTATTCGTAATTGGCACATTGTTTGGTAATACTTTGCGAGGACAGTTGTTTATGCTAATGGAGTTTGGCGTAGACTGTGGAATTGAATTCGTTGGCTGGACGGATATAATATTTGGACCGCTTGCTCTAATTTGGTTAGTTCGCGGTTGAATGGGTCTAAACGTTTGAGATCCTTTAGCGGGTGCCGCGATGTGCTGGATCCCTTTATTCGCAGTTGTGGGTGTTTTCCTAACTTCCTGCACATTTGGCATTGCATTTTGATGTATTGGCTGTATATTGGCTATATTTTGTTGTGTTACCGGTCGCACTTGACCGTTTTGCTCGTATGGTGATGGAAACCTTTGCATGTTATTTGGGACCATGGTTATAGTTGGCTGCACCTGAATTTTCTGATCTTGTTGCATAATTTGAGGAGCTGATTGTCTATAGGCGTTTGGCCCTATATTGATATTGTCTTGAGGTCTTATATTATTCACCAGCTCGTTTATGTGAGCTATCTGATTAGGAACTACTGGTCGTTGTGTATGTATATTAGGATTTGACACAGCATTAATGCTTTGTGGCAGTGTTGGTGCGTTCGTTATTATCCTCTGGTTTTGTAAATTCGGATTTATATTACCTTGTATATTGTGAACAACGTTTGGTGGTACCATTTGCATGGGCCGTATTTGGTCCTGAGGACTTTGTACGAACATTGGTTGGATATTTTGATATGCAAAATTCTGTAGATATAGTTGATTCGGATCGATATGCTGCTGTGGCGGTTGCATATAATTCGTTGGCATATGCTGGACATATAGGACTTGATTTTGGACCGGCCTGTTCTGTATCCATGGTGGGGGGTTTTGTGGATTTATCAAGATTGTTTGGTTTGGCTGCATTTGGTCTCCTGAAAATTTAATTAAAGTTTAATTTGTTTAATAACTATATATTAAATATGTATTTATTGTAACGAAGTGATCTACTTTAGCTTACCTGATTGTACTAACATTTGTGTTTCGTATACTACTCGTACAGGACATAGTACCATTTGTTGCCCGGTCGGGTCTTGGGATCTGTAAAAATAAATAGAATTTGTAAAAAAAGGAGGTCTTGCAGATTAATAAGTACTTTTTTAATGATTTGGGTATTAAGATAGTCATAATTTAAAACTTTATTTTCAATAATGTACTTGCTATGAACAATAAAGAGACATTCGACAATGTTCCATTTACTATTATTTTAGAGAATATTGTTATTATTTACTATTTTTAAAGTGTTATTCCACACTTAGGATTAGAGATTACGCAGCGAGATTCGAACCCACGTCTCCTTGACGGTATCCAAGAGGCGCGGATTCAAATCCCGGTGCGTAAAAATTTTTATACGTTTTTTCCAAAAAATGAATATTGTTATTATTTTTATGCAGAACAGTAGAAGAACACGAGAAAGGGGGCTTTTTTCGAATTGTTGCTTTACATATTTATTAACGCTAGAATTAAGAATATTATAATATTTGAAACCCTAACGGTTTATGAAAGGGCATCTAATATTTTTTTTTCTTTCTTTCTAGTACAATTTATTATCTGTGCAAAAATACTTACGTAGTTGGCTCTTGCTGATAAATTTGTTGCATCTGTAATCAAAGAGAATGTAATTAGTAGAATGATAAAATTATTCATATTATTTGCTATATGAATACTAAAATTCTTATCAGAGACAAAAACTTCGAGAGAGGACATTTTTTTAATGTTTCATTGGACGTAATTATTTTGAGACGAAAAATATTTGAATATATACGATGTTTTTTTAAATTTAAATATACAAAAATATATATACTTTTAAAAGAAAAAAATAAATATTTAATACAGGCAAGAAAAGTCGTTTAAGTCATCAAGCAATCATTATCTGTGCTGGCAAACAAAACAAAAAACAATGTAGTAGAAAAAATCGAATAAAATCTAGTTTTCTTAAATAGATTTTAATGGCCAAAATTATTATTTATATTTAATTTTAAAAGTAATTATTAAGTTAACAAGTGTTGAATTGAACTTTGAATGGCTAAACGTACGGCATCATCGACATTTCCCGCCATACCAATATACTAAACGGGGCCGGTCGTAGCGCAGTGGGACAATGTTTGACTGTAAACGCGATCGGTTGTGGGATCGATTCCCACTCGGGGAATGATTATATTTAAATTATTTCTATTTCCTCGCTCTGGAGTAGGAGTTACGGAGTGTCTTGACACTAATTCTTATGTCTACCTTGCCATGCGGGATAACAGTATGAGGCTAAACTAATACCAAATTTAAAAAATATCGTAAATATGCACTAGCAATTAATTAAAAAAAAAGAAATTTTGCAAATACAAGGTACTAAAATCCATTACAGAAATCAAGTCCATTTTAAATTACAAAAAAAATTGTTGAAAAAATATAAAAAACAACATTTGGAACAAAGATCACAGATAACATATAAAATAATTTATTCATTTACATAAATCCTCCATATAATTTTATTTGCTATGACCATTTATTTACAGTTTAATGACGTCACAGTCTTAATAATAATAATTATCTGTCCCTTTCTAATGAGCTTCCTTTTCTCTCACCCTATTGTAGAAAGAAATCAACCCATTTTTATTATACATTATTCAATGGATTTCGAAAAAATGTTTCAAGACATCTTTATTGCAATGAAATAATGTTCATATTAGCGTGTTATTTGAGTCTAAAGCATTGTTAGAATTACGCTAAATTAAACCATATTGCAAAGAGATAAAGCGCTTTTTTCTTCGTAATGACCTAATCTTAATAAATGCTTTCCCCTTCGGCTGATGGCGGACATTTTAGTTTGGTTAGTGAAGTTTGTATATGTATGTATCGATGTTACTCGTTGATAATATAAATATAATAATAGGTTCAAATATATGTACGCAATTATGTTATGTAATTTGCTTATAAAATACATACTTTTGGGGTAATTTATTTTATTTAACATTTATTATTTTAAATTACATTAAATATATATAGTATTGAAAATTCTCAATGCAACTTACAACCGTATTAATATAATACTTAGCTTTTTTAATTGTCATTAATTAATGATTAACTAGACTAATAAATACTTATAGGGAATTCGTTATCTATGATAAACGTAATTTAATTCATTGAGAACTCGTTAGGTTTAAAAATAATTAATATGAATTATTTACTATTATTACAAATTGCTTACATATATAATATATTTTAATTAGTATTTATAAAATTAAAAAAATATATCATAAAGTGACATATAATATTGAAATATTAAAATAATAATAATAATAATAATAAAATTATCGATACATTTTTCAAAATTGGTAAAACACTACGTCAAATATAGAGCGCCCCGGGGGCGCAACAAATCCCAAGCAGACTATAAATAAAATGGTGTGACAGAGAAAGCTATACACAACAAATAGCATGAGCTAGAAAGAGACAACAAACGGAACCAATTAACGTGATATGCATTCGATAATGGATTTTAAGTTTTATAGCTCTATTACCAATCTGAAGGTATATGTGAAAAAAAAATTAAAAATATTTATATATAAAAATATAAAAAAATTAAAGATAATTATTTTTAAAAAAATCTAATTAACATCTTTTGCTTGTTAATTAAAAAAAACATTACGAGAAAACATAATACAGAAGTGGTTTTAAAAAAAATGAAATTCTAACAATAATATCGCCGATAACGGACCGTATCCGAATGCAATCCTGTGACGTCACGGCCCAAACTCAAAACTAAATTTAGTGAACACTTACATTCAAGCTATAAATAAAAAACACAACTTGATCACACACAAAAATAATAAAAAAACATGCTATAAACACACAAAACGACTTACCATTTTGAATTTCTGTAACAAAACAGGGTTTTTACACAGAAAAAACAATGCAAATTGTATCAGAACGCCCTAAATACGCTCGCATCGGACATGTTTCGCGACGAAATGGCGGCTCGATACACAACACCCATTCCACGATCGACCCGACCTCTACCACGCGACTCTTATCCACAACTAGCTAACAGCGAAATGCCCCAATTCCATACAAAATAACGACACGAAATATCGATTTTACAATAAACCATCAACGCGGTACCGGTTCCAAGTAACCAATGATAGTGATGTGCACAAAGTCGACTCGCATTGGACGGTACGTGGTTCGAAATTCAAACACGTGCCGTGACCCCGTTTCCAGCTGAAAAGAACGTGACGCGTGTATACCCGTCTCTTTCGCACGTATAAACAATTTATATATAGAAAAAAGAGAGCGGCTATATGTTTTTTCTTCTTCAACTAAGATGGTTGGGTAATAAGCTTGTATTGTGTTTTAGTTTAGTTCTATTATTACGCTTTTAGTTATCTTCTTAAGGCTTAAAATTCATTGGTTTAATGTAATTTAGAAAATTTGACGTACAAAGAATGGCGGTTGTTTCGTATATAAATTATTCATTCGATTTAACTTATCATATAGATAGATGGCTGAATGATATGCGAAACTACTTTTTGTTTGGATATCATGTTCCCTTTTGTATGTTGTATCTGTATGTACAGTTTTTAAGTTGGCAGAATAAAGTTTGATCACAGCCTTTTGTTATGAAGTTTTTTTTGGTATTTTTTTGAATTATTTATTATTGCTATTCTAATTTATTTAAACAAATCATTAATCAATCAATTCATTGCATATTTAATGATATTGTAAAAAAATACGTTTGAAAACTTAAAACAAAAATTATTCAGTACAGTTAAATAATATTGAAGAAATGACATTTGGCATTTTGAATATGTACGTTTATTTTTTTATGGTATTATTGTTAAATACACGTTTTGTTTCTATCAGTTTAGATGTTTATTATGTAATATGTTAAAAAGGGGTTTTACACTACAATACGCCCATAATAAATTTTAATTAAATTTAGTTTTAATTTTTTTTTATTATTTGTAAAATTTAGTTTTTTAATTGTATAATTTAATATACCAAATAATATCTATGACAGAATGATATCAGGTTCACTTGTACCTATTATGTTTTTATATGTAGTTTACATTTCATTGACTTTTATTGACTAAAAACCTCACCAAATAATAAAGAAACGAATACAAACGTACTGTTATAAAAAATCAACGATTAATAATTTACGTCACTAGAATGTAGATAACATATTAAAAATAATTAAATATATCCTGGCAATTTCGATTCCACTAAAAATATTTAAAATTATTTAAAAAAGTATGTTTTTCATTTGAATTTTGCAAATAATTATATTAAGAAATTTACCGTCGGTATAAATGTATTGTATAAAACAAAATCGTTAACCACCAATAGTAACTTAATTACGTTGTTAGCATCTATATAGAGAGATTTTTACTAATTTCTAAACCACAGCCCAAAGATTATTATGAAATAATCGTTTGCCAAGAGAGAATGATATTTATTTTATTATTTTACTATTTTTAAAGTGTTATTTCACACTTGGGAATAGAATTTTTTTCAAAAAAGTCTTCTTATTTTAAGTATGGAATAACATTTAAAACATAGTTAAACACTAGTCATAATATTTATTCAGTTCTGTGGAGCGAATCTTCATTTAGTGGTGTTTGAGGAGGAACATCATGAGGTTTAAGTGGGTAGTTTGACCGGTTTTTGGTCCATTAAAACCCGTGCAAAGCTCTCCGACTTCTCAATTAAATTAAAACAAAATAATAACATATTATTACACTTGACGAACCAGAAAGAACCTGAAAGGGTTGAAAACATAGTTCCTTTTTTACTACATTTTGTAGTTAAGGTCAATATCGTAGTAATCAATCATTAATCAATGTTAAAAGATTAGAATAAGAGATCTTAGATGAACTTTGTGACATTTCCAGGCGAGTGATGAAACCTAACGTTTTATCTAGGCAGACTGAAAATATAAATCTAATTAAGTCAATATTAAGTTCACAATTATCGTTTAAATTATATCGATAAATATTTCCAATTAAAAACCTATCACATTGTACAACGATGACATTTAGCATATTATGGCTAAGGTCATATCAAGATACATTCTAGGTAAAAAAAAAATATCTTCAAATTAATTATCTGCATTTAAAACCAGAAAAAAGGTAACCTGACTAAGTGATAATATACCTAAAATATTATCTATATTTTTTAAGATAAAATTATTTAAATATTTTCGACCTTGCGTGTTAAGTTCTTGACTAATAAGGAAAAGGCATTCGTTACATTATTGTAAATTATGTTCCTACATACATGTCGTGTCCTCGATTTATAAAGTTTGACTCATTTTTACTGTACATAACAAACTTATATGAATAATTTATATAAATTTAGAGTCTTACGTGAGTTTTATAGGTATATAAGACATATTTAATCTGACTTAAGGTTTTTTTGCAACGCCTAAGCTCATGTCACGAGAATGTTCTACGGTTTTAAAAGCTTTAAATTAAGAAATAAGTATTTATTCATTAAATAAACGTCATAAGATCTTTGATTTTCGCGATTTTTATATATTTTAAATAAAACTATTTTAAACGGATTAGACTTCGTCGTGGTCAGCTAGTCTACCTGTGACCACGGACTACCGTGAAGTGTTCGAAACGTCAGGTTCTTAAAAATGTGGAAAAGAATTTGGAATAGCAAAACATACGCGATTAAACCATTTAAAATAGTTTCATTTAATATTACAAAACGTCATGAAGTAATGTACATTTATTTATAAATGGGTTTATACTGTTAGTCCAAAAAAGACATTAGGATAAATATAAAAGGAAATACATTATTAAAAAAAAATAGAACCATAAAATAAAAACATTTTTAAAATATAATTTAAATTATTCAAAAAACATCAAATTGACCATTAAAGTTATCACGTACTAATTATAATAAAATTTTATAAATTTTTTTAGTAAGAACTTCGTTTTAAAATTGAAAAAAAACAAACGAAACTGCCCAATTTATTTTCCCGCGGTTTTCGCGGTTTTTAAAAATACTTGACAGTTCTGGTGACGGATAAATTAAAAGCATTTACTTATAAGTGAACAAGACACGCCAAGAATTAATGTAAAAGTTAATAATTGTTAATTTAAAATATGGTCTTTTATGTTCACGCGTTAATCGGAGCAAGGTGAGACATTTTTATGGTAAATTAAGACTAAAAAAAGGTAAATTAAAAAAAAGGTTTTTAATTCATAAGTATAGTTTTTAAATTTAGTAATTCATAAGTATAGTATTTTAATTGAAACTATTTTAAGCGGATTAATCGCGTTTATTTTGATATTCGAAAATACATTTTGGACACCTGAGTGTTCGAAACGTCAGGTGTCCAAAATGTATTTTCGAATACCAAAATATACGCGATTAATCCGGTTAAAATAGTTTCATTTAAAATGTATAAAAGTCGCGAAAATCTTATTAAGTATAGCATTATGACTTCATAAGTATAGTTTTTTTACAAAATTTAAAGTTTTTCTTATAATGTAACGCAAAATTGTACAGAATTACTTATAACTTAATAAAATCTTTGATTTTCGTGATTTTTACACATTTTTTTTTAAAAAACTATTTTAAACGGATTGATGGCGTATGTTTTGGTATTCGAAAATATATTTTTGGAAACCTGACGTTTTGAGAACTCTAAAGTAGTCCGTGGTGGATTGTTTTTGAATACCAAAATATACGTGATTAATCCGTTTAAAATAATTTCATTTAAAATGAGTAAAAATCGCGAAAATCAAAGATCCTATTAAGTTATAAATAATTGTGCGTTACATAATAGGAAAAAAATTCAAATTTTGTAAGAAAATGATCTGTTACACCGTTACAATTATTATCATAGTATAAAAAGGCGTGAGACTTTTGTTCTTATGTTTTTATATATTTAGTGTGGAATTGTTTTTGCAGCTTCACGCTTTATATAGGAGATAGTCAGAGAGAATCTAGTGTCAAGACACTCCGTTGACTGCTTTCTATCTGAAATCCAGACATTTCGCGCTTAGTGGCGAACTCTACGTGTGCTTTGTATCACCAGAGCAAGTAAATGAAAATAAATTTAAATTTTTTTTCTTCAAGTAGGAATCAAACCTACAACCAATCTAATTCAAATATACAAAATATCTAAACAGTCAGACCAAGTAACACTGCGCTACAGATTTTTTTAAAATAAAGCTTAATATATAGGTTTATTATTGTAATATAAGATAAAATTATTTTTTGCTTTTGAATTTTTTTTTATAACGAAGAGATTTTTAAAATATATTAATAAAAAAAAACATTTTTCTTTTCAAGTAAAAGATCCAAAAGCTTTTTAGAATTTACTTTCTGTATACTTTATAAGTATTATTTTTATTTTATCTTTATTTATAAATGTTACAATTTTGAGTTGTCAATACAAAAAAATTCTATCCCGCATAATAGAGTGGTGTAGTTAATTAAATGACAAAACACTTACGCTTTCAGCTTAATTCAAGATATTGCGTATTGTGGCGGAGCTCAACGCCGCATATTGTCTTACCAGAGTGGGAATTGAAAATAATTTAAATATAATTATTCCCAGGAGTGTGCACTGGACCCAAAACGAACAGTCAGACACTGCTCCACACAATTTCATTCTCAATTTTATAATGATTACCTATAATTTGTTATTTTTGGTTTTTTTAGCTTTACGCTTTTTATCAAGCATAGCAGAGTAGGCAAAAAGTACCTAGTGTCTAGGCACTCCGTACTTCACTTTCCGCCGAATTCGAGACATTGCGTGTTGGAACTCAACACCGCACTCTGTGTTACGAGAGCGAGGAAGTGAAAATAGTTTAAATACAATCTCCACTGATTGGGGATCGAACCCACAACGCATTTACAGTCGGACGCTGTCGCACTGCGCCAGGACCGGTGCAATTTAACTAAAAATATCAATTAAATAATATTGTAAAATCAATTTGCTAATTTCTTTAACATGATAGACAAAAAGTTTGCGAATTTAAAACAATTCAAATAAAGTAAACATTGGCTTTATCCAGTAAATACTTAATAATAAGTAAAAAGTAGCTTTTAATTATTATGCTTATATTTGTATTCGAGTCGTCGCTTGTTGAGTTGCGGAACTCAACTCCGCTGTTTGTTTTTCTAGAGAGGAGAAAACATATTTTTTAAATAAGTACCTTTGTGTGTATGTATTTGAACATTTAACTGAGTAAAAAAAACAATATCGATGATTTTATTTGCTTGATTAATTTTCATATAATTTTAATTTTGTTTATAGCAATAATAATAAGAAACGGTTATATAGTATTACAAAATGGATTTAAAAAAAATACCATTAAATTTATTTAGTCATTAAATTATTGTTTCAGGTGGAAAGCAGTCAACGGAGAGTCTTGACACTACGTTCTCTTTCACTACTCAACTATGCGGGATAAAGCGTAAAGCTGAATAAAATTTATTTATTTATATTTTGAAGTATAAGCCCAATATACTTTTATTAACAAACAAAATACGTAAACTTTATTTTTACCAATTTTTTTTACTGTACAACACACAAAGAACACAGACGAAACGTTATTCGAAATTTAATTTTAAAAACAGGTATTTTCATAAATGACAAGTAAAATTAATATACTGTACCTTCACATTTTTATTTTCTATTCAAAAAAAATCACTTCGAATATAAATTATATTTAATTAATTTAAACTATTTAAAACACATATAATAAAACACTTTTTACAATAAATTAAAAAAAAACTAGAATCAATATTTATTGTAATGTAATTGTTTTTTAATTAAACTAGGCATTTTAGGCTTTGGCCTTCGGCTTCATTTTAGGCGGTTTAATAATGGAGCCAATACTTTTTCTCTTCATCATGGCCGCCCGCTTTTTGGCAGGCGTTTTCATTGATTTAACTATTTTCTCTCCATTTTTTTTCTTATTTACTTTCGATGGAGCTATTTCAGCATTTTCCTCTTTGTTCTTTGTATCTTTGGCTATTTTAACTTGTTTTTCTTTTTTCTTTTTAGCATTTTTTTCGGTTTCTTTTTTTTTAATTTTATTCTTTACCGGTTTCTCTTTCGACTGTTCAGTTTTATCAGACGTTTTAATTTCTTTTTTTGGTTTTTTCTTCTTCTTTTCTAATTTATCCTTGCCGGCTGCTAGCTTGAACGATCCAGACGCTCCAACGCCCTTGGTTTGCACAATCGTTCCCATTTCGACGCTAGTTTTCAGATACTTTTTGATCAGATAATTGATTTTTTCCACGTCTACATGATATTTTTCTTCTATATACTTCTTAATCGCATACAAAGATGTGCCTTTGCGACTTTTTAAATCAACCAACGCCTGATGTATCATTTCCTTTGTGGTTACTTTTTTGGGGTCATCTTTTTGGGGTTTCTTCAATAACTCAGATGTTGGACTTTTTGGAAGTTTCTTGGATGTTTTTTTCGGCAATGCCGACTGCATTTCGATGTCCGAGCTGTCTGACATTTTTTCTGTTAATGAGACGAAACCGAACGTGCTTGTTACGGTCAAAGTGGTGGACTAGAGCTGTACCGTATTGAGAGCCGATGGTGTAATAGATGTTGAGGGTAGTATGAATATTGCATTATATATAAGTATTTATACAAATTAAAATAAAATTAAAATTTATTACACTAAACTTACAATACTAAATTTAGGCCAGATTTAGAATGTTCGACTAAACGCTGTAATACAATTTATTCTAATCTAATAATAATAATCAATTTATTCTAATTTAATTCTTTTAGGTTGGTATAAATTATAAATAAAATTTATTTAATATAATATATATTTTAACATTCGTTATAATACATCAAATAAATTCGACATTTCGCAGGCTTCGAATGATTTTGACTTTAAGGCGCATCTATTTTAAATAGTTTATTGCAATCTTAAGTTTATATAGGGCTTCCATCGTGGTCATTGAAAACTCGGGTTCCCGAACCTTGGCTAGTGACAGACGCGATGGAACACCTTGATGTGTTACTGGGTAATCGGGGAGGACTATATCTGCCAAACCGGAGTCCCATATAACCGGTCCCGAGTCCCCAATTGGGAAGATATCCGTAATGCAATTTATATGTTTATTTATTTAGATTCACGCTTTTATCCCGCTTAGCAGGGCAGACAGAAAGTCAAGACACTCCGTACTTAGCTTTCCACTGAATTCGAGACATTTCTTGTTTAGTGGAACTCAACACCGCATTTTGTCTTACCAAGGCGAGGAAGTGAAAATAATTTAAATATAATATGGACCCACAACCGACCGGTCCCATGCCATTTAGTGACGTTAAAAAAAATATAGGCCAATCTTATTCCTAAGCGTTGTTACTTTTATATTTATGAGTCTTGCTGCCGTTTGAAGCTAAATTATGTAAAATGACAGGAAGTGTCTAATGTCAAAACACTCCGTACTCTGCTTTCCACCGAATTCGTGACATTGCGTGTTTAATGGCGTAACTTAACGCCGCTCTTTGTCCTACCAGATCGAAAGGGTGTAAATAATTTTAATCATTACTTCGTATGGGAATGGAACCTACAAACGATTGCGTTTTCTATGAGATGTTCCAGTAGACCACGATCGACCTCACAACGTGCGGCCTGTCTACCATGATATGTGGGATAAAATAAAATTATTTACTATTTTAAAATTATTATTCCAAATTTAGTTTTAGGAACATTTAAAAAAAACTTAAAAATATTTTTTTTGTACGTGATATTGCTGTTAAAGAAGACGCGAGCTCTTTACTGACTTGAATTAGTTGCTTGGAAGGTTTGTATGAGGTGCGGGTTCGATTCCGTGAGTTTAAATTATCATGTCGTCTAAAAATGAATGTCATTTAGTTTAATTTAATTAAATATAATAATTTTCACATATTCTAGAAGTCTTTTAAGGACCAAAATAATTCTCTACCTGTTAAAAACTAATTATCATAATTGAATAATATTATTAATAATAAGTGTTAATTGGATTTTTTCCGAATTTTCTTGATCTCTAGAGAAACTTGGATAGTAGAGGCGAAAGTAATATTATAAAGGGGCCCTCAAGCCTACTGTATAAATAGATATTGCTCAGAGCTCCTCTGTGCAACGTGATAAATGCTATTTATTTTATCAATACATAAATATATTAAAGGTAACAAATAAAAGATAATAATTTAGTAAATAATTTTTATTATAAACCAGCCGATCGATTTTCAGTATAAAATTTTTACAAATCCGATCATTTTAAACTTAACTAATAAAATAAACGTTGAAAATGCATGCATAATAATATCTATATGGAAAAGGAACGTATACAGAATAAAAATA
Source organism: Dryadula phaetusa (assembly GCA_032432895.1). NCBI lineage: Eukaryota > Metazoa > Arthropoda > Insecta > Lepidoptera > Nymphalidae > Dryadula > Dryadula phaetusa. The sequence goes on from JAOYRS010000082.1 coordinate 1,630,257, forward strand.
ATGATTTTTTTTGATTTACAATACAAAGACATTAGAACATAATGCCTAACAAAAATAATTTAAAAAAATATATATTGTCATGATTCGATCAAAAATCTTATTTAATAAAAAAAACAATATATATATATATATATATATATATATATATATATATATATATATATATATATATATATCCAAAGCCAAGAATTTATTATTATTCATTATAATACCCTTCTCGAATTTATACAAATTTTTTTCAATTTTAATGTTTATTTTTTACTTATTTTAAATGAGCAGTAATCACATGAAATACGTTTTTAGTTAGGCATTTACATATACAGATTAAAAAATATGCTTGTGCTTTATATATAGAAAAAAAAATAATTGTGACATTTTCAAATATATATCATTTTACAATAATATATTCAAACGACTTTAGGCTTTTTTTCATATAATCTGTGGACTCAATTAATTAGATCTAAAAAAAATTATATAACATATATTATAAAAAACCTTATATGTTTTTATATATTATATATGTATTTAAAAAAAACTATTTTTTTTTAATTTTAGCTTAACAGATAAGCTTCGAATATTTTGGTACATTTAGTATGAAATTGAAGATATTTATATATATTTCTTTTACTCATTTACTTGACACAGTAATTATAGGCTGTTTTTAAACTTATACATATTTTCAACTTAATAAAAGAAAAAAATATTAAAAAAAAATCTACTGAGAATTATTATAGAATTGAAATGATTTAATTAAAAAAAAATAGTTTATAAGAAAGACACATAAAACGTTTTTAAGAGGCAGGTTTCGCATTGAACGCGACAATTGTGGCTTCGATTCCCAATTTAAAGACAATAAATGCGGCGTTAAGTTCCACCAACACGCAATATCTCAATATTGAGTGAAAAGTACAGACAGAAAAAAAGGCTAGTTGACAACATTTTTTTTAAAGGCGGAATTTAACGCCACAGTTTGATTAATTAATTAAACTGAAAGATGTTCATAAAATAAAAATAATTAAAGACATTTTCTCATAAATAACTATTTAAAATATATTGTTAATAAAATTATTTAATAATAAGACAAAACGCGGCGTTGAGCTCAACACGCAATGTCTCGATATAGGAGAAGGAGTCAAGGGCAGTGTTTTGACACTGGGTTGTCTCCGACTACCCTGCTATGCGGGATAAAGCGTGAAATATAAAAAAATACATAATTTTATATTCAAAACAGTTTCTAGTATAGTGATGTTCAACAGTTAGGTCGATTAACGATTTCATATAAGACCATATATAAACGCGTATGTCAAACACATGGTAGTGTGTGTTACATTTATTTTATTAATTTAATATATTTTTATGTATTATTTTTATAAAATATTAATAATTCAATACGACGCGTTACCATAGCAACATGTACGTTACTTAATATAAACGCGTATGTCAAACACATGGTAGTGTGTGTTACATTTATTTTATTAATTTAATATATTTTTATGCTATATTTTTTAAAAAAAAAATTATCATTGTTTTCTCCTTCTCTATATAAATTATAACTGTGCCAAATTACACACTCCATAAATCGCGTTATTTTCTTAAAAAGGTATACAAAGATTTTGCTTCACGTATGAATATATAGATATCTTCATACACACATGTCTTTAATTATTTTCATATATATTTAAAATATAATAAATAAACATTTCATTTAAAAAAAACACAATCCGTAACTAAACGATGACGTTAATAAAAAAAAACTATTTCACTAAAAAAAAGTATAAAGTAAAAAAAAAATCATAAATTATAATATTTTTTTAAGGAATATTTATATATTTTAAACATAGCGGTATTTAATTTGAAAAAAAAAATCAATATTCCGCTTTTGAAAAGCGGAATATTGTGAAGAAGATGTTTTAGCTAAGTGTCAGTTCTGTCAGTATAATAAACACTATTTACTCCAAAATAAGGCTCCATACACACTTTACACGGAAAAATTATATAAACTGTATTAAACTTTGAGATTAGAACCTAATACTCCTGCTCGATAAGAAAAACAAGATTTATAAATAATAACTTTTTTTATTATATATATATGTTAATATATATATATATATATATATATGTTAATAAAATAGATAAAAATAAAAAAGATAGATAAATATATATGTTACTGTAAAAGTCCGAAACGCGGTAAATCTTAACACTAACCAAAATTAACGGTAAAAGTCCGAACTGTTTTTAATTAAAAATAATCAAACATTGACCATGTCTCAAAAATAAAATTTTTACCAAGAAGTTAGTTAATAAACGTATAAAAATCCTTCATACTTTAAATAATAATTCATACTTTTACCATTAACGTCGGTAAATTTCAATTTTTATTGGTAAATCCAGAGAATTTACCGCAGTACAAACTTTTATTAATATATATATATATATATATATATATATATATATATATATATATATATATATATATATATATATATATATATATATATATAAATTAAATCAAACCCTTTGCTTTACTTTCGGCGGCGAATTTCCTCACATGAACTATGTAATCCAACATGACGGTGGCGAAAGCGGCGTCCAACACGAATTGTGGTATTTTACCTGGAAATGGAAATTAATATTAGAAATAATTATAAATACTAATATTCCATATATAATAATATTATGTTATAAGAAAGAGTGGCAACGCGATCGGTTGTGGGTTCGATATACGCTTTTTTTTCTAGCTTCACGCTTTTATCCCGCGTAGCAGGGTAGTCAGAAAGTACCTGGTAATAAAACACTCCGTACTTCGCTTTCCACCGAATTCGAGACATTGCGAGTTCAGTGGTGGAACTCAACGACGCACTGTATCCTAGCAGACCAAGAAAGTGAGAATAATTTTAAATATAATAACTCCCCCGAGTGGGGATCGAACACACAACCGATCGCGTTTATACTCAGACGCTGTCCTACTGCGCCACGACCGACCTCAAACTGCACACTTGAGGGAATATTTAAATTACTGCCATTGCCCTTTAATGGTGTAAGAGTAAGCGCGGCGTTGAGTTACGACGACTCAATACGCAATATCTCAAATTATATGTTAAAGTAGAAACAGAGTGTTTTGACACTAAATTCTCTGATGAAAATGATAAAATGTAAATCGATGAAAATGTATACTTATTATTATTATGTGAGGATTGCATTTAAATATGGATAAATCAAAATTTTAAGTTTAATAGCTTTTTAAAAGGTTTTATAAATATTATTTAAATATTTAATTGACAGCACTCTCTCTCCGCCAAACGATTATTTCTAAGAAATAATCATTTGTGTGGTAGAAATTTGTAAAAATTTCTCTACAGAGATGTTAACAATGTAATTAACGTAACAAAACGTATGAGTTTCGATGCAGACGGTAATAGAACTATATAAATAGTGCTCTGGGAGTACGACGGGTAACAAGAGGCGCAGGTTCAAATCCTGCTGCGTTCAAATTTTAATACTTATTTTTTTAAATATCTTCTTATCATAAAAAAATGGTATTTTTTTATAATTTACTACTTTATTTTTAAAATGTTATTCCGCACTTAGGATTAGAAAACATTTTTACAAAAAACATCTCACATCTCGCAAATTTTTAAATTCAAATTTTTAATACGTTATTCAAAAATGTTTTCAAATAAATTATCTATTAAAAAGATACAACATCACCTTTTAAATCACAGCACATCAACCACTGGAAGACAGTCTTCTCCTCTAACTTGCCATCGGCGGACTCAACAACTTTGGGCGTGAGACACCAACAGCCGACCTTGTTGTGACCTCTGCAATATGAAAAACATATGTTTTTTTATAGCTCCAAGCTTTCATCCCGCATAGCAGGGTAGACAGAAAGTACCTAGTGTCAAGACACTCCGTACTTCGCTTGCTACCAAATTCGAAGAGCGAGGAAGTGAAAATAATTTTAATATAATCACTCCCCCGAGCGGGAGTCGAACCCACCACCGATCGTGTTTACAGTCAGACACAGTCACGCTGCGCCACGACCGGCCAAAGGTCTGAAATGTTACTGACTTGGTTAAAGCAAGGTTTGTACGATGTCTTTAAAAATATTTTTCGCAATACTTCCACCGGGTATCGAACCCACAACAGATACAGGCAAACGGTGTTAAACTTTTTGTTCACGAAAATAACCCAAATAGAAGAATATGACATTTGAGATAGAGTATGAGTGCAGAATGATAATTCTTAAAACAACACATGAATAAAACAAATGTAACACACACACTACCATGTCTTTGACATACACGTTTATACAAAGTGACGTACACGTTGCTATGGCAACGCGTTGTTAACGCGCCAACGTAATATCTAGTCTAAATAAACATAACTAATCAACAAAACAAGAGCTCATATTATTTTTTGGTTTAGCGTCTGTCTGTAAACGCGATGGGTTGTGGGTTCGATTCCAATTTGAATAAATTATCACTTCACTTATCACTTAAAATCAGTTCACTTATCGACGGAGTGTCTTGACACTAATAAATAAAAAAAAATCTGACATAACTAAAATAAAACGAATTTGTTAAGAAAAAAAAAACCAGACTCACCTAACCATATCTCTGTGAGGCGGATACCCGGGCACTTGGACACTCACGCCGCTCGTTATGTAGCAATGAGGATTCGAATCCACCACCGTGCCCTCCTTGGACAGGGGTGCCATACGCCTAAGGATGATGAAGTCACGCGGCGCTATGATGCCGCGACCACCGCCCGCCGTCACTTGGTACGATAGGTCTATGCCACTGGATATTTCCTAGAGAGAAGAAAAGAATTTTCAAATGAAACTATTTTTAACGGATTAATCGTGTATATTTTGGTATTTTAAAACACATTTTTGGAATCTTAGTCAGTGGTCACAGTGGACACAGGAAGACTTTTTCAAATACCAAAATATATGCGATTAATCCGTTTTAAAATAATTTCATTTGAAATGTGTAACAATAGCGAATATCAAAGATCTTATTAAAGTAAGAAATTGTTAAAATTTTTTTTAAAAGCTTCACGCTTTATCCCGCATAGCACGCTAGTCAGAGACAACCTGGTGTCAAGACACTGTATTAACTGCCGCGTTTTGTCTTACCAGAGCGGAGAAATTAAATATACATTTTAAACATAATCATTTCCGCGAGTGGGAATCGAACCCACAACTTCCAAACAACGAGGTTATCAATCTGACTGGTTTTTTTTTACCTTTAATATATTTAACACTTATTCCTTGATGTTCCTTTGGAATTATTAGGGATTACTGAAAGAGGATTTATCAATATTCCTAGGGAAAGGGGGAAAAACGGGACCTATACCCTGTACAAGTTAGTTTGATCTGAACGCTGGAGTCTTTAGGGATTATATGTATTTTTTTTTAATATATTTTACAACTTTTAAAATCATTAAATTAAGAAAATAATATGTGTGTCATCGCAGAGTTATTTAGATCAGTAAAATTTACATCAGTTAAAAAGATCAAGCTAACTTGTACAGGGTATAGTCCACTATCGCATCTGCATTTTATAATACTAATTGGAAAAGCCTAAGTAATTCGAATAACTGGGTATTTTAATATTTACTATTTTTAAAGTGTTATTCCACACTTAGGATTAGAAAACATTTTTGAAAAAACAAGGACGGGGGAGGGGGATTTTTGGACTCCCTCATCCTCCCCGGATGAGGGAGTCCAAAAATCATATTTTTTTTCTGACGATGACGTAATTTATGTATGACGTAATGACGTAATTAATGGCAATCCTTTGGCTGTATATATAATTACCTTAATCAGTTCACTCTTCAATATGGTGGGATTCCATTCGGGGAGTTTAGTCAAATTGTTTTTAAACTCTTCAAAGAGAAATTTAGCTGGACAATCCACTGTGCCCTGAAAAAAAAACAATAAATTAAAAAAAACTGACACTAGGTACTTTCTGTCTACCCTGCTATGCGGGATAAAAAGCGTGAAGCTAAAAAAAGGAACATTAACAAAAAACTTAAAAAAAACATATTTTACAACTTAATTATGTTTAAATTAAAAAAAAATACGGAAATATTTTTCTTATTTGTTTTTTTTTTAAAACCCATTGTGTACTTATAAAATATAATTTTTATTTAGACGAAATTTGTAATAATCTAAAAATCAGTTATAATTAAAACGTATCAAAGTTTCAACATAACCGGACAAGAACGTATGGCTTAACGGTCTAAGCACTTACTCCGAGTTACCCAAGACGGGTTTGAAATCCGCTATGTTCAAAAAACATTTTGTAAGAAAAGATTTTCTTAACCCAAATTTATTAATTATTAACACACAAAAAATATAATATTTTTTATATAAAACATAAATATATTTGAAATAAAAAAAAATATATATTCAAAGTTTCTTACGGAAAACTTATACACCTTGCCGAACTGCTCCGTCTGTTTAGATTCCACTATATCACCCTTCTGACTTCCTCGCTTCTCGAGCCTCCAGTTCGGAAGGTTGATGGTTTTCCACGCGTTCTGCATGCTTTCCTCTGCCATATTCTTGTATTCATCTATCTGGGAAATAATTTAATTTATATACATTATTAAGAGAGAATAAACTTCTTAGCACACCCTGTATTCACCGTGGGGGTGTTCATCGGGTCGCAGAGAGGAGCTCTGAGCAGTGTCTGGGACTTATACAAGTGTAGACTTAAGGGCCCCTTTAAAATACTTATCCACTTATTCAAGCTCATCTAGCTAGCTTAGCTAATTACAAAAGTATATGTCAGTAACTGTTTATACTCGGTTTCGGGCGGAGAGCAGTCAACGGAGTGTTTTGACACTGGATAGTTTCTGACTACCCATATTTTTCTCACGCATCTAGTGCCAAAACTCACTCTGTTTTCCGCCTAAAATGATACATTATATGTCTAGTGGCGGAACTCAACGCCGCGCTTTGTCTTACCATATTGAGGAAATCAATATCAATATAATTTTTACCCGAGTGGGAATCGAACTTACAAACGATCGCGTTTACAGTCGGACGCTGTCCCATTGCGTACACGACCGGCCTCACAACTTGAAGGTCATTAAATGATTGTTACGATTCCCATAAAGGCTGTTATTTCGTTTTATAATATATAATAAGCCCCCGGTCGTTTAAGAGGTTATATGTATACCTTTAAAACAAATATTCATATTTACATACATATATACTTTCCAATTTGGCTAAGTGTTTGGTAAAAGGAACCACTATCTACTGACAATTCATTTCGTTAATTAATTTTTTTTATAGTTTAAAAAAAACATCGGCGAAGTCTTCAGTGAGTTTCACTGACTATAATGTATATATACCGCTTGTGGGACGTCTTACTGTAAACTCGATTGGTTGGGGGTTTGATTCCCACTCGGGGAAATGATTGGATTTAATGTGGGTTGTTATTTTTCCGTTCTGGTAAGACAAAGTGCAGCTAACTGACTAACTTATCTATATATAAGGTGAAGCAAAATCTTTGTACTTTTTATTGTAGCTTCACGCTTATATCCCGCATATCAGGGTAGACAGAAAGTACCTAGTGTCAAGACACTCCGCACTTCGCTTTCCACCGGGACAATGCGTGTTGAGTGGAGGAACTCAACGCCGCGCTTTGTCTTTTACCAGAGCGAGGAAGTGAAAATAATTTAAATATAACCAATCTCCGAGTGGGGATCGCGTTTACAGCTAGACGCTATCCCACTGCGCCACGACCGGCCTCTTCTCTTTTTGTACTTTATTTTACTTGAACTGGGTATAAAATTTGGCACAGTTACAGATTATATAAAGAAGGAGCGCAGAATGATAATATTAGTTAAAAATGTTTGACATACACGTTTATATAAAGTGACGTACACGTTGCTACGGCAACGCGTTAACGGGACATCCCCCTACAAGCAAGCTTGATCTTTTTGACACATGAAATATTTTCCGATGGACACAACTTTGTAATAAAAAAAAAAATATTATTTTCTAGAATTTATTAATTCAAAAGTCCCTAAATATTCAAGCGATATCAGAAAATTTTAAGATGACAAGCCTGTGTGTCAAAAAGATCAAGCTAACTTGCACAGGGTATAGTATATAGATTATTTGAACAAAATTTTTTTACGTTTGTAATTTGTCTCCAATAAAAAACGCTTAAGCATGAAGATAAGAAGGTCACGACCCTTGTAATTTAATGACATGCAGCTGACGTTCATGTTAAGACAAACGAATGAGCCAATAAAATGAAATTTTGAACAGAGTGTCTTAACACTAGGTTGTGTCTGGTCACTGGGTCAAAGATATCCTAGTGTCAAGACACTCCGTTAACTACTTATATATTACATAAGTGTATCAAATAAATAAGAGAGTTGTACCAGGCTCGCATGAAACTAGAGGAGCTCCCTCTCTATAGTCTCTATATACTACATATATAAGCAGCTTCACACGCCATCCCGCATAGCAGAGTAGTCGGAGAGAACTTAGTGTCAAGACACTTCGAAATCGAGACATTGCGTGTTGAATGGTGAACTGATCGCCGCGCTTTATCTTACCAGAACGGAGAAATAAAAGTACATTTTAATTACAATCATTCCTCCGAGTGTATAATCGAACCCACTACCGATCGCGTTTACAGTGAGACACTGTCCCATTGCGCCATGACGGTTTTTAAATAAATATGATATGAAGTAATTTAAACATTTTCTCAAACTTTCTTTTAGAGGCCGGTTGTGGCGCAATGGAACAGCGTCAAACGTCTGTAAACGCGATCGATCGGTGTCGGTTCGATCCCCACTCGGGGGAGTGATTATTTTTCACTTCTCCGCTCTGATAACACATAGTGCGACATTGAGTTCCACCATTCAACACGCAAAATCTCAAATTCGGTGGATAACGAAGTACAGGGTGTCTGTCTTGACACTAGATACTTTCTGTCTGCCCTGCCATGCGGGATAAAAGCGTGAAAATACAAAAAAAAACCTTTTATTTTTTTTAAATAAACTGTCAACTTACTGTCAGCCATTCAGCCTTGAACGGTTCATTACTACTTCTATTAAATATAGATTTCATTATACTTGTTATTGATATGCCGAGAATGCTCATACTGTTCAATTTCTTCTCCAATTCTTCCTCAGTGCCAACATTCTCCAATTCACCGATATGCGTGTCGATTTCCTTTTCAGAAATGGCGGGAATTTCCGATGATGACGCCATTTTTTTTAATTTATTTTTTTTTCTAATTTTATTTTAATCACTAATTCAACTGTATTGTTACTTGTATATAATTTTTAAATCTGTACTTTATTTAAATATTATTATTTAAATCGTTTCTATTGTGAGAAAAGGGAATTAATTAGTTTATAAAATAAATAAGAAAAAAAAATTAAGTCCACTTAAAAATCCAATTAGTATTAATTAACGAGATCAACAACCATAACAGATTTTTATTCGAGATGTTAAAAAAAATTAACTTATATAAATATATAATAGTAGGAAAAAAAATTTGAGATATCCGTTTTATTTCTATATGTCTGTCAGTTCGTTTCGGCTACTCTCTTGAAATGGCTGGACCGATTTTGATGTGACTTTTACTAGTAGACAGCTAATGTAATAGAGAGTAACATGGCTATAATTATTTTAGAATTATAATATAAAGATCTAGATATATATTAAATTCCACGCGGACAAAAACGCCGGCACAGTTCGTATTATATTATTATTAGGCGTTAACCAAAGGTCAAAAGTAGATTAGAAATGAAATGTCCCACATTAATTTATAAACAAAGGAGGGTAGTAGACAAAGAGAACTACGTAATTAAAGTTTTTTTTATACATTTTATATATTTAAAATTTGAATTTCATTCCTTTGAAAAAGTGAAAATTGCAAAGGCTGTATTTTATACGATCTCCGTCTATTAAGTAAATTAAAAAAAAATATATAAAAAAACACTGACAGTACACGTCATAATAATTATATTAACTTTCCATAAAGTTACTTATAAATCAATTTAAAAAAAAAATTAAACAAAGAAACGACATAAATATAATAATATAATAAAATACAAAAAAAACAATGTATAGTACAAAAAAACAAACACTAAAACTAATTCAACATTCATCAGCTTTGTGAATACATTTAAATTTAAAACTGAATTTATCAAATGAAATTGACAAAATTAAATGAATCAACTAACAAAGAACATGATTTAAAAATAATAAATGAATATTTAAATTAATAAATGTACACTCCAACCGTTTTTAAATGTAACACGTGTGCACAGCGCGCGGTGTCGCCTCTGACTAACGTAACGCTAAAGGCGTATGACCTACAAAAACCTATCAGTGAATAAATATAACTATAATAAATTTAAATCGTTTGGTTTGTCTTTATATATATATATACATATATTAGGTTCACACTTTTACCCCAGAAAGTATGTAGTGTTAAGACACTCCGTACTTTGCTTTCCATCGAATTCGAGACATTGTGTGTTGAGTGGTGGAACTCAACCCTGCACGTTTGTTTATTTACCAGAGCGGGAAGTGAAAATATAATCACTCCCCCGAGTGGGGATCGAACCCACAACCGATCACGTTTATAGTCAGACGTTTTCGCACTGCGCCACGAACGGCCTCAATAATGTATATATATATACATTTTTTAACTTCGACTGTCTGTTCATATAAAACAATCTTGTTGCGCAATTTTGATTCATTTTTTGCTGTCGAAGTCACATTAGCTCTAAACGCGTTCAATAAATAATATTATTAAATAACTGAAGTCGTCGTGGCAAAGTACAGAGTCTAAATGCAAACGAAATTGGTAGTAGATTCCATACACACACAAGGCAATTACTCTAATTACCTCGCTCTGGTGAGACAAAGCGCGGCGTTTAATTCCGCTATTTAGTACGAGGGAATGAGGGGATGAATAGTAAAAGAAACATGCTTAAAATATTGACTGGTTTACTTCTCACTCTAATAAAGACAAATTGTTCAAGCCAACAATGTCAACAATTATATTTTTGTCGAAACCGGGAACGTTTTGAAGAAAATCAAACGGCAGATTAATTGCGTATATTTTGGTATACGAAAAAACCAGACAAATGCCACCTCAGTCTACCTGTGACCACGGACTACAGTGAAGTGTTCAAAATCGATCGTCGGGTATCAAAAAATGTATTTTCGAATACCAAAATATACGCGATTAATCCGTTTAAAATAGTTTCATTTAAAATAAATATAAATAGAAAAATTACATTTTTAGAGACCCGAGCACCGACAATATATATCAACTGGCTGATATCATACAAAAGTTGATAAAAAACCGTGACATAGTAACGTTTACACAAAGATAAAAAAAGGTGATTATTTTAATATATTTATATGATTATTTTTTTAGCTTCACCCTCTTATCCCGCCTAGCAAAGTAGATAGCAAGTACCTAGTGTCTAGACACTCCGGGTCTCCGCTGCCCGCTGAATGCGATACTTTGTTGTGTTGAATGGCGGTGCTCAACATCGCGCTTTGTCTTACGAGAGCGAAGAAATGAATATAATTTAAATACCTTCAATCCTTTCGAGTGGCAATCGCATCCACAAGCGATCGCGTTTACAGTCAGACGCTGTCATACTGCACCATGATTTTTATATTATTTTTAATATGCTGAGGACTGTATAAGAATTAGGTTAGTATACAGAGTGTTTCGATAGTGAAAAATCTATGTAGGTTTATATGCAGGGGACGTCGTTTTATTTCGTACATATTTTGAAATAAAGAATAGTTATTACGATATACCAAATAAGAGGCCAGTCGTGGCGTAATGAGACAGCGCCCGACTGTAAACGCGATCGGTTGTGGGTTCGATCCCCATTCGGAGGAGTGATTATATTTAAAGCGTTTTCACTTCCTCGCTGTGGTAAAACAAATTGCGGCGTTGAGCTCCTCCACTCTACAAGCAATGTCTCGAATTCGGTGGGAAGCGAAGTACGGAGTGTCTTGACACTAGGTACGCTAGCTATGCGAGATAAAAGCAAAGAAACACGAAGTTACATTTCACCATCGTCTACGATATTAAAATACCTCAGGTTGGGTAACAATACGGGAAAACCTGGGTTCAAATCCAGATATCTCCAAACTGAATTTTTTCTATCGGTTTGTTATAAAATTCCTCCTTCTGTGAAATAATAATGTTGAGAGCTTTCAATCAACCGCGTCTATTACGCATCTAAGTGTATTTAATAAAAATACACAAAAACGATCATCTAGAAGACATCCTTAAGGGAGTCCAGGATTTGGAATTAATCATATCGTATGTAATTTTGTGTATGCGTTATTTTTATATAGAAATAGGAGGCAAACTAGCAAAAGGGCCACCTTATGCTAAGAGGTTACGTTTGCCCATGGACATCTACAATATTAGAGTTGTAGATGTTTTACGATGGAGATGAAAGGAGATGAGGGAAAGGATGGGTGCGAATAGGTAAAGCTGTTATTTGTGTATAATATAAAAAATATTAAATAACTATATTTTAATAAGTTCCTATATAACACTTGGTCTCCCCGATTCCCACGTTCAGGTGTGAGTAACCTGGATTTTGGGGTGAGGAAGGTGGAAAGGAGTGTCTTGACACTACGTTATTACTGACTACCCTGCTATGGGAGATGCAGCTTAATATACCTATAAAAGCACAAGTGAGTTTCGAAGTCATTTCATCAGTGCGTTTTTTTTTCAATATATTATAAGGTAACGTACAGATTATAAAAATCACTATAATTTATTATAAAAAAATTGCTATATTTTTTTATAACATCCATCACAAGGATAAAAATGCCAAAGTATCTCCAGGACGGGAAAGTCCCGAAAGAAAAGAAATTGTAAGGCGATCTCAAAACTACGATTTAAAAAGCATACTTCATTGTACAGGTGAACTGACACCAAGAGTCATACAAGATAATATCATTTCTCGGTATTCATATAAAGAAACCGTTTCAACTTTATAAAATTACCTGATATGCGACACTCCAAGGTTTGATTCCCATTCGGGGAAATAATCGATTAGAAAAAAATACAAAATGTCAATGGCGTTTAACGCCGCTATAAGAATTTCAAATATACATCGCATTGCAAACATGAAGTACCTAATGTTAAGTATTGTGCTTTTCGCTGAATTCGAGACAGCGTTTTGACTGGCGAAATCAAACGCCGCTCTTTGTATTACCAGAGCGAAGAAATGACAATAATTTACATTTATATGTGGGAATCGAATAGACAACCCATCACGTTTACAGTCAGACGCTGTCCATCCACGCCGCGACCGACATCAAAGCTGTTCCCACGTTAGACACAAAGCAGTTATAAAATAAAACCAAAAAAAGAATGACAATAAAATTAGAATAAAACATTTTATTTAGGCAAATTTATGTTAATTTTTAAATTCTCATCTAGGATATATATATATATATATATATATATATATATATATATATATCGAAAATTTTAAACTTTATTTAATTATAGTCTCACTATATTATGTATTTTTTATGTGTCCGGGTTTTTTTTTTTTCACAGTATTTTAATTTAGCTAATAATTGAATTCACTTTACTGTTCCGCGTACCGTGGTACTTAAAAAGTAAAAAAATAATTTTATAAAGGATTATTATAATTGAAACACATCTTGTAAGCCAATGTTAATAAAATAACCAATATTGTATGGTTTTGACATCGACGTACGGATTTGAAGTCGGTGTCAGACGAACGCCTTGGAGACGTCTTCAATGTACGTACGGAGTACCAGACCAGCTAGCAGACCAGCTCTCGACTTAACCACGAAAATATCAGTATCGTACACATATTTGTTGGACCATTCTCGAAGTATTCCCTTTTTCATATATAAAAAAAATGTATATCTGAATGTATATCTGTGTTCACAAACGACGGAGAAATCGCAGTAAATACGTAGAAAAATTAGTGAAAATTATATCGTCAAATTAACAAATATGATTATAAAATCAAAACTGGAAATAATTTTTGTGGCACGAAACGAACGTAATCGGTGTACATACATACATAGAAAAAAACATCGGTTAAAACATATAGTGTCAAAACACTCCACCAATTACAACATTAAAGCGTTGAATGGCGTAACATAACGTCGCGCTTTGTTTGCGTCTTGCTCTGGGAAACACTCCCGCGAATGGGAACCGAACCCACAGGCTTCTACACAGTCCGTAGTCCTCTGTAACTGATTCGCTGGGCGAGATAATTAATTTTAAAATAAATAATGCATAACAAATATCGCTTATCGCCATACTGTTGTGACCTTTGACCTTTGAACGCATTTATTTACTAATATAAATATTTGTAGATAAAAATGATTAATAATTTTAAACACATATTTTCTATTTTTAAAGTGTTACTCCACACTTAGAATTAGAATTTTTTTTTGAAATTACGTATAAAAATTTGAACGCAGCGAGAGGAGATGCTATCAACATAAATAAGTTGACACAAACGTATAAGAATTTCGACGCAGCTGGTAGTAGAACGCATGGTTTAGCGGTCTGAGCGCTTGGACGGTATCCAAGAGGCGCGGGTTCGAATCCCGCTGCGTTCAAATTTTTATACACACAGTTTTATAAATATATAATATATATATAGATAGATATCTACAAGTTCATTATATATATATATATATATATATATATATATATATATATATATATATATATATATATAATGAACTTGTAGATATCTATTTATGTGTATGTATTTAAGTATTATATTTAAAAATATTAATATAAAAAACTTCACGCTTAATCCCGTACAGTAGGGTAGTCACAGACAATCTAGTGTAAAAAAAACTTCATTACCCCAAGTGGGAATCGAAGTAGCAACCGATCCGACCGGCGCAGTGAGTAGAGTTTTACATTTCTTCCCACATATTAGCAAACCATTAAATCCAATTTAATGATTTCTCATTAAAATTCACATATTTATAAATATCTTGGTATATATTGTAATAATCTTTAAAATATTTATGCCCCGAGTGATTTAAAGTTGGCTTATATAATTAATTCTGCTCGAAATCAACACATTTTGAAGTGGCGTAGCTTAACGCCGCGTTTTGTTCTACCACGCTATCATTATAACTAATTAAAATATAATCGTTCCCCACGAGTGTGTATCGAACCCACAATCATTCGCGTTTAGAGTCAGACGCTATTCCACAGAACACTTATATAAGCCCATACATATATAAATAATAATATGTACTACATATATATATATATATATATATATATATATATATATATATATATATATATATATATATACATACAAATAAGTAAATTTGGAATGTCTGTTTGTAATATTAAAATAATCCCACTAAATGAATATGTATATATACACCGTGCATATACCAAATTAACATTATATTAATTTTTGGCTATCTGTGTGTTCTTTCTGGCCAATCTCTGGAACGATAATTACGTAATAAGGAATAAATTATTCTACTTTTATTTTTGAATTATAAAATAAACATGAGGCCGGTCGGGGCGCAGTGGTACAGCGTCTGAATGTAAACGCGATCGGTTATGTGTTCGACCCCCACTCGGGAGTGATTATATTTAAATTATGGGTATATTTAAATATCTGGTAAATAACTGGTAAGGACAAAGTGCGGCGTTGAGTTCCACAACTCAACACGTAATGTTTCGAATTCGGTGGAAAGAAGTACGGAGTGTCTTGACACTAGGTACTTTCTGTCTACCCTGCTATGCGGGATAAAAGCGTGAAGCTAAAAAAAATAATAAAATAAAATATTGATACCATACATTGTAACAATATTTGATATTAAGTATGCGATTAATCGATAAAAATTACGATTAAATAATTTCGACACATTAAGATATACTGTTAAATAATCAATTAATAATTAAGAGGATTCGGTGGCGTAGTTAGCATAAGCTCGCCTCGCGACGATACTGGGTTCAAATTTCACTTTTCAAAGAAAATATACCGTCTCGAGATATGAAACTGGGACTGTTTGATTATTTTAGGCGATTTTAGACGCGATCGGTTGTGTGTACGATTCCCACTCGAGGGAGTGATTATATTTGAATTATTTTCATTTCTCTGCTCCTACTTCTTAAAAATTATTAATAAGAGGTAAAATTATTCATAGCAGGCCCCTTATGTTAAAAGGGGGCCCCCAATCTAAAAAGGGGCCCTGTATACCATTTATATATAGCATATAGAATATTCAGATTCTTTTAAAATTTGCACTTGATGAGTTTAAAATAATGGAGAGCAGAGAACGGAGTGTCTTTTATAATATTACTATAGGCCATTATATTTTTAGGGGCCATTGTGGCGCAGTGGTACAGCGTCTGACTGTAAACGCCATCAGTTGTGAGTTGCAATTTCCACTGGGAGAAGTGATTATATTTAAATTATTTTCATTTCCATTCTCTGGTGAGACAAATCGCGGCGTTGAGTTCGCCACTCAGCACGCGATATCTCGATTTTGAGTGGGAAGCAACGAAGCTTCTTGACACTAGATTTTCTCTGACTACCCTGCTATACAGGATAAAGCGTGAACATGAATAATATATATATATATATATATATATATTATATATGTATGTGTATATATATATATATATATATATATATATATATATATATTCGTGCAAACAGACAAAGGTATTATGTTATTCATCCAACCATACATAAACATAGATAACAAAAAACGTGACTAAACTATTTTTTTTAAAACTTGATTTTTTTAAATAATTCGATAACAATACCTACAATCTGTATTAATCCTTAGGACTTAAATATAATCATTTATAATTACAACAAAGTAATTATCTAAGCTGGTTGTTGTGTCTTGTATACGCAATAGGTTGTAGGTTCGATTCTCACTCGGGGGAATGATTAAATTTAAAATATATATTCATAACTCTCTGGCAAAATACGGCGTTTACTACCGCCAATTAACACGTAATGTGTTAATTTTAGGTAAAAAGTGGATTTTAGGTTAAAAAAATGTGATCTGAATTTGATTTTTTTTCTATGTACCACAATAGATGGAGCTCTTAGTGTCTAAACACTTTGTGCTCCAGCTACTTTTGTATTCTCCAGTAATTTTATATTTTAAGCAGATACTTGAAAATGATATTTATTATGTTTTTTGTTAAATATAAACTTTTATATATTTTGCAATGATGTCGGGTCGATATTTAAGACTTAATTTTAGCAACTCAAAAGAAAAAAGTGAAGGGCCTGAACTACTTACGATAAAAATTTACATGGAAACGACTATGCAGGTTTTATGATATATATATATATATATATATATATATATACATATATATATATATATATATATATATATATATATATATATATATAATGACGCAAAATTCAAATTATCGAGAATTCTAATGACGCTGACCTCACTAGCACCTAATGTCATCTGGAGGTCGTTAAGGCCGATTCACACTATCAGTAAAGTTTTCGGCGCAGTGCTGTGAAAATTATTTTTTCATACATTATCTATTGAACGTATCCCTGCCAGTGTCAGTTATGACACAGTTCTCTTAGACATTACAAATTTATATATTGGAATATAACAGTATACTTCTCGCAGGCGAAGCCGTAAACAGATCGTTAGTATATATAATTATCTCCCATACTCAAGAGACAACATAGTGTCAAGACATTCCGTTGACTATTCTCCACCCGATATCTAGACATTGCGTGTTGTGTTACGCGTTTTTCTATATAATTATAAAGTCTAGATCTATAATCTTTACACAAACTTGATTTATTATTAATAATAAATATAATTGTTTTATTATTATTGTAATAAATGATTAAAAAAGTAATATTGTTTTTAATTTTTTAATTATTCTTCATAGCAACAGCCCCGCTAAATACGTTTTTATAGTGTCACGTTGCTATGGCAACCATAGACACTATATAAAAGTGTACTTCAAACACATGTTAACACAATATTTTTTTTACTTCACGCTTTTATCCCGCATAGCAGGGTAGACGGGAGGTCAAGACACTCTGTTCTTCGCTTTTCACCGAATTCGAGACATTACGTGTTGAGTGGTGGAACCCTACGCCGCACTTTGTCTTTACCAGAACGAGGAGGTGAAAATGATTTTTAATATAATCACTCCCCCGAGTGAGAATCGAACCCACAACCAATCGCGTTTGCAGTTAAACGCTGTCCCACTGCACCACGACCGGCCACTTAAATTAAATAGGCTTAAATAATATAAAAATTATCATAGATATATTTAATTCTGATTAAATAATTCCTATGATTAACTATAGATTAACAAATAATGTTACTATGACTATAATTTTTTTTAAATTATCATTGTCCTTATGATTTTTTTGTTATAATTTTTTTATCAGAATGTACCTAGTGTTAAGACGTAACGTTAAGTGTTGAGCGTCGGAGCTGAACGCCGCGTTTCGTATTACCAGAGACGAAAAATGAAAACAAAATAGATATATAAACATACCAGTGAGTACCGAGTGAGTATCGAACCCACAACCAATCGTGCTTACAATAAGACGGTGTTTCACTGCGCCACCATGGACTTGATATGTTATTAAATAATATTTTTATTTGAACAGACACACACAGTAATTATTTTTCGTTTATATAAAAAACCCTTTTGTGTCGGAGTGTCTCGACACTAGATTCTCTAGACCCTGTTGTGTAAGTAGCACGAGTTAGTACTCAAAGGGACAATTAACTCTAATAAAGATCAATACCCATTGGCTAGTAATTACCCTATTTATTAGACGGGCGCTTTAAGAGAACGGCGGGTCAACGTTAACTAACGATTAATATATTTTTTTCTTTATGAACTGGGCCTATATATATATATATATATATATATATATATATATATATATATATATATATATATATAGAGAACGTAGTGTCTTAACACTAGGTTTTCTCTACCCACTCCGATATATGTAATAATACCTCTTCCACACAAAAAGGCGCTAAAAGGGCAATAAAGAATACCCTTTTCCCTTTTTCCTCTTTACCTTCTCTTCTAATCACCCATACTTTACTTTAATTTGCATATTAATGACGCCGATCGTGGCGCAGTGGATCAGGTTCTGAGTGTAAACGCAATAGGTTGTGGGTACGATATCGACTCGAGGGAATGATTATAATTAATATATTATCATTTCCTCGTTCTGGTATGAAAAAGGACGGCGTTGAAATCAGCCACTTAAAACACAAAGTATCGAATTGTGCAGAAAGCGGAGTACGGAGTGTCCTAACTCTAGGCACTTTCTGACTACCCTGCTGTGCGGGATAAAAGGGCAAAGCTCAGAATATGATTTATTTACCATGTCGTTTAACTTAAAAGGAGAATTTCTCTGTTATTGTTGTTCACTTCATAAGTAATCTACACGTACAAGTGTCACGTTTCTCCGCGCAGTAGTTTCGTCTGTGCGTTGTCTGTCTGTCACTTAGCGAATTTTAATAATTTTATATATACATATATACTAGTGAATGCCTGCTACTTTGTTTGCATCAACTTGAGCTTTACTTTGCTATAATTTAACAAAATACATTCAATTGATATATGTTTTTTGTTTATTAAACACACACTAAATATTAAGGTAAGGTTGTCAAAATATAATAGAGTAAACTGCATTTAAATCGGTTAAGCCGTTTTCGTGATCAACGTGCACAAATGCACAGACAAACAAAAAATATAATTGTTTTGGATTCCATTAAATTGATAAACACTCCCAATAATTATTTCTCATGTATCTTCCATGTACAGACAGCGATCAGTTATATTTTTATTATATGTATATAGATATTTAATATGATAATTCGATTTTAACCAAAAAAAAACAAAAAAAATATTATTTACAGTGAGAATAAGAAACAGAGAGTATAAACACTACGTAGTACTCTATTATAATAATAAATATGTCAAAGTAACCAAATTCAAAAAGAACCTCATTGCATATTGAAAGGCGGAACTCAACGCCGCGTTTTACCTTAACAAACGAAAAAAATAAAATAATTTTAATATAACAATTTCTAATAAGATCTTTGATTTTCGCGATTTATACTCATTTTAAACGAATTTATTTGAAACGGATTAATCGCGTATATTTAGGTATATGAAAATACATTTTTGGTATGTACGTCAGACTTGTGGACCACTGACCACTCAATGGTAAAGTGTTCGAAACGTCAGGTTTCCAAACAAGTAGTTTCGAATACCAAAATATACGCGATTGATCCGTTTAAAATAGTTTCATATAAAATAATAATCCTTTTCAGTCATAAGTAATCACGTTTACGGTAAGACGCCGTCTCACACGACACGATGACCTCGATCAATCAACTGGTTTTTACTAAGTTCATTTACATTTGCGAATTTCGACAATTAAAAGTCGTTTCGCTTATCGTTTTATCTTTCACGTATCTATATATATAAATATTAATAAAATTGGATTATCTTGTTAATAAATCCATATGTACGTATACACGGCACGTAAAGTATAACAATATAATTTTTTTTTATTCCAATTTCTGTCTGTATGCTTGTTCCAGATATGGCGGAAATTCCATCGACAGATAGCTGATATAATAAGAAGTAACATGGGTACTAGGAGTATTTTTATTGTAGAATTACAAAATGAAGATCCAGTATATATAAAGATTTGAAAATTGCAATGCATATAAATATATATATATATATATATATATATATATATATATATATATATATATATATATAGCGTTTTAAATACTGCACTATAGACATAGACGACGTCCTTACCTTTTGTTTCCTTATTATTATTTATTTCTCATTTATTTCTACTTAGAACTAAAGATCTATATATAATTTAATTTAAGAGGATTTTTGACACATTTATATAAATTATTGAACATATATAAGTATTCAAAAATTATTTGAAAACAAGCTTTTATTAAAGGCCAGCAATAAAATAAGTTTTGCTTTTGATAGGCAAATTCTTTTTGGTAAAAAAAAATATTATAGACAGGTATTATCTATGTAAAATCTTGTATCTTAAGCTTAGCTTGTATCTGTCAAAGCAGTGCGAAAAGCTTTCAAGCTTTCAGCTATCTTTAAATTAAGTCGCCATTTTGTGGCATCCGCCATATTAGATTTAAAATGGCGACCGTACTATATATATATACACACAAACTAACAAAATAAAATAATAAATAAAACAGGCAGGACACAACTTCACCGTCAAAATCACTGCCCATCACTATATATATAAAAAAAATATACAACAAAAACTCACCAAATCCTGCGTCAATATAACATCTCTCTTCGGATGTGGACTCGACTCGGGAGTGTCCACTGGGGAGAACCAGTTCACTGTAGATTCTCCGTGAGTGGAGAGAGGAGGCCTATGCGATAGCAGCGGAGTCCTCTCTGTTGTGTTGCGTTGTACTGTTGATACAATTACAGTAACCCTTAGTCATGAGTATGAGATACAACGAGGTAGACCATGGCGCAGTTGGACAGCGTCTAACTGTCAACGCGATCGGTTGGTCATCGATTCCCACTCCGGGGGAATGATTATGTCTAAATTATTCTCATTTGATCGCTCTAATAAAACAAAGCGCGGCGTCGAGTTCCACCACTCGACACGAAATGTTCGAAATTCGGCGGAAAGCGGAGTTCTGAGTGTCGTGACA
This sequence comes from Dryadula phaetusa, assembly GCA_032432895.1. NCBI lineage: Eukaryota > Metazoa > Arthropoda > Insecta > Lepidoptera > Nymphalidae > Dryadula > Dryadula phaetusa. The sequence goes on from JAOYRS010000082.1 coordinate 1,652,044, forward strand.
CTAGGGCACTTCCTGTTTACCCTGCTATGCGGGATAAATGCGTTAAGTTAAATATAAATAAATAAAATATGTCCATACAAAAGTGTAAGTCAAAAATATGGTAGTGTGTGTTAAATTTCTTCTATTAATATAATATTTTTCTTAGTGTGTGTGTAATTACTTTGAAAAATGTTAAACTCGATGTTATTTATAATAATGAGCAATGAAAAGCAATGTGTACCAACGTACAAAAATGTATGTCAAACACATGATAATGTGTGTGTAATAATTTACTTAGATAACTTATTCTACATTACTACGAATGTAGTTCAAACCGATAACTATTGTGTTTTTTTTTATATAAAATTTATTTGCTATCTTACCTTTATTCCCTTATTGTTATTTATCTCTCATTTGCATATAATTATAATCGGCTACTAAGAATTAAGAACTATATTTATATTTAAAAGATTTATTGACAAAATTAAAATATTTAAAAAAAAAAGATAATTTAAAAACTACACTATATTTTTTATCTTTTTTTTTAAAAAAAGAGATAATTTAATTTTGTCAAAAAAATCTTTTAAAATATAAATATAGATCTTAGTTCTAAGTAGCCGATTATATTCATATTTGTAATCAATTGTTTAACGATTATACGTTTATAAAGAATAGTTGCCTTAGCAACGTGTATGTCACTTCATACAAAAGTGTATGTCAAACACATTGCAGTGTGTGTAATATAAAATTTATTAACCTTTCAATGCTTGTTTTGTGCAATTTTTTCCCATGTAAAGTTTCACTATATCAAATTTTTACGTTATAGAATGTATCGTGTACGTCTGTATATATAAGTTTATATCGAACACATAGTAGCAGTTGTGTTTGTAATATTTATTTTTATATATTTTAATGAATATGATAAAAATATATATATTTTAAAAGCAGTATCAATAACAATCGTAAATCAGACAATTAGTGGGTTAACAAAAAAAAAAAAGAGAAAGTCAAACTGAGTTTCTTGTACCGGTTATTATTTGACGTTCAAAATACGAAACACGTAATTTTTTATTTTGACTAAAATTATTCGATTTTTTTTTATACAATACATAAATAAGAAAATTATATCTAATTAAATCTATTGTGTTTGACACAATTGCTTTAAATAACTTCTTTTTTAAATAAAAACTCATTGTTTTTTTGCTTTATCTACACAGAAGTTACCTAGTGTCAAGACACTCCGTACTTCGCTTTCCACCGGATTCAATGTAGACACATAAAAGTTTTATCGAATTCTGTGGAGAGTTTTTGAAGAAGAAGAATTTGTATAGAGTTTTAGCTGAGTGAGGTGTAAAAATTTGACGTAGTCACACTTCATATGGGAAAAAATTGCACAAAACACGTATTTAAAGGTTAATAAATTTAATATTACACACATTGCAATGTGTTTGACATACGCTTTTGTATGAAGTGACATACACGTTGCTGAATGTTGCCAAAACAGAACAGTGAAAACTTCATTTAAATTGGTAAAGCCGTTTCCTTGATTATGATTTGCCTACATTGAAAACTTGGGGGAAAAACCAATAGTTATTTAATAGCAATTTTGTCGAACACAGTACAGTAGATTGCTATAACTATCTTATATATAACACGATTGAAATAAAAAAAAACACTAAATGTTACCAAAACACAATAATGAAAACTGCACTCAAATCAGATAAGCAGTTTTCGAGATTAGCGTGAACAAACGCACAGACAAACTGTTTTTTTTTAAATATATTATTGCACTAGTGAATGCCCGTAAATGATTTGCATGGACTTGCCTCTTGCTAATTTTATCAAATAAAATATTTAAGATTTTTTTAACTTTCCTAGTTATGAAGCGATTAAAATAAAAAAAAACACTAAATATGAAGAATGTTAGTAAAATACAATAGTGAAAAATGCATGTCCATAACTGCATATCGGTCAAGTCATTTTCGAGATAACCGTACACAAACACACAGACAGACAAACAAACAAAATATCATATTGTTTGATTTCAGTTCATTGATGAATGCCAGCTCATAATATTCTCTCAAAGATAATTACATGTTGACATATATATATATATATATATATATATATATATATATATATATATACACACAGGTGTGTGTGTGTGCGCGCGCGCGCGCGCGCGTGTGTGTGTGTGTGTGTGTGTGTGCGTGTGTGCGAGCGTGTGTGCGTGTGTGTGTGTGCTTGTATATATATACTCGGGGAAGTGATTATATTATATTTAGAATTATTTTCAGTTCAGTTCCACCGCTCGACACACAATGTCTAGAATTCGCTGGAAAGCGAAGTAGGCATGTCTTCACACTATGTTCTTTCTATCTACCATGCTATGCGGGATAAAAGCGTGAAGCTTAAAAATAATAAAAACATATAGATATATATTTAGATAACAGCTTACCAATGGAATCTAATATTTCTCTCGCTTGCAACTCCTGAGGCAACACCCTGAAGTCGAGAAACCATGCCTCCCCCCACGAAATTGTAAATGAAGTAAGTATTAAAAACACTTGGAAAACAGGCTGCGATGCGTCTGGCCACTAATAGGTGAAGAAAAAAATATTTTAATATTTTTTCAAGAGAACGTAAACGCAGCTGGATTCGAACCCGCGCCTTTTGGCTTGGTTGTAATAAAACGTATAAGAATTTCGAGATAGCCAATAGTAGAACGAATGGCGTAAGCGGTCGGAGCGCTTGGACGGAGCACAAGAGGCACGGGTTCCAATCCCGCTGCATTCAAATTTTTATACCTTTTTTAAGAATGTGAAGAAAAAATATTAATTGGACTAAAAACATCTTCAGAATTATCGTGGAGCAGTGTAACGATGTTTGAGTATAAACACAATTGGTGGCGGTATCAATATACAGAAATGGGAATGATTATATTTAAATTATCGTTAATTCTTAGCTCTGGTAAGACAAGACACGGCGTTGAGATTCGCCGCTCAACACACAATGTGTCGATATACAGTTCGCTATCTCAATTTATTTCCAATCAGTTAGTATTGAAATTGATAAGACAATATGTAAAAAATAATATATTTTTGTATGGATTTAATTTTTTTTTATTAAATAATAATTGTGAGCCACATATCTGGTTTAAAGGCGCTTAGATATATTATGCGTAACTAAACGCAGTGCATTGTCTTACCAAAGAGATATCTATCCCACAACCTTCCCATCTACACTCCCACTTTACCATAACCTTACTTAATTAATTATATATATATATATACTCACGTCATATACAAAAGCTTTCCCTAATATAAAGGCACTTGTCCCTCCTGTCGAGAGCTAGAAAAAAAAATGAAAAACGTATTAAAAAAAATTACACTAAATGTCATGGAATTTTGTCAATATACAATAATGAAAACTGCATAATCACTCCCTCGATTATGCAGACAAAGACAAAGACTCTAGTAAGGCAAAGTGTGGCGTTGAGTTCCACCACTCAACAAGCTCGTCTCGAATACGGTGGAAACCGAAGTACGGAGTGTCTTGACACTAGGTACTTTTTGTCAACTGGTATGCGGGATAAAAAGCGTGAAGCTAAAAAAAAAGTTTTGAATTGGTTAAGCCGTTTCCTAGATTAGCGTGAACAAACGCACAGACAAACGGAAATAAAAAAAAAATGTCATTTTGGGTTCTGTCAAGTGAAATACATCTGTTACATATAAAGATATAAAGCCCAAGTCTTAAAATATTCTTTTCTTTGGCGTATCATTTGTCAAAATCGGTTTACGCGTTTAGCGGTTATAAGGGAATAAGTCGAGACATTGCGTGTTGAGTAGCAGAACTCAACGCCGCGTTTTGTCTTACCAAAACGGAGAAATGACAATAAATATATATAAGCCAGTCATACCGCAGATCAGTTGAGGTTTTAATTCCCATTCGGAAATGATTATATTTAATTTATTCTCATTTTTTCGTTCTGGTAAGACAAAGCGCGGCGTTGAATTCCGCGACCCAATCACAATGTCTCAAATTTGGCGGAAGGAGGAGTACGGGGTGTCTTGACATAGATGCTTCCTGTCTACGCTACTATGCAGGATAAAAGCGTGAACAAAATACTGATTGATGCGACTGGGAATCGAACCCACAACCAATCTCGTTTACAGACAGACTCTGCCCCACTGTACAGCAATGGCCTGAAACGTATTATATAAAAACGAATATAATATTTTAAGAAAACGCTTTAAAAATTAAATGTAACTCGAACCCGCACCTTGTGGAAACCGTCCAAGCAGAGTAGATAATTAAACTATAAGTTCTTTTCGCTTGTACTATATTATATTAATGTTATACCAACAATATATTAAAACAAAATAAGAACATTAATACAAATGTATACACGGTAAATATTAATTAATATTTTATACAATTTTTGTATGTCTGTTTATTTGTTCCGACTAATTTCTGAACCGGCTGGACCAATTTCGACGGAACTTTCACCGACAGTTAGTTAATTTAATAAGAACAAGCGTTAAATTGAATATATGATTAAGAAAAAAATAGAAACCCAATCATTTGCAAAATAAAAAAACTAACTAACATTACACACATAAAAACAACTACGTGTTTGACATACACTTCTACACAACGTAACACATGTTGCTATAGCAACGTATAATTTACTCAAATTAAAAAAAACCGTCATACGTTTAATAAATAAAACAAAAAAAATATACGTTTTTAAAAATGTTTTCTAATCCTAAGTGTGGAATAACATTTAAAAAGAAATAAAAAAAATATTAAAGTAAATAGCATTCTCTATTGCCAAATGATTATTTCTTAATAATCTTTGTATAGTAGAAGTTATTAAAATCTCTCTACAGAGATGTTAACGACGTAAATAAGTTGCAAACAAAACGTATAAGAATATCGACGCAGCCGGCAGTAGAACGCATGGCTTAGCAGTCAGAGCGCATGCACGATTTCCAAGACGCGCGGGTTCGAATACCGTCGCAAATTTTTTTATACGTTTTTTTTTTAATATTTTCCAATTTTCCATATTATTATAATAACTTCTTATTAAAATATTAAAACTACTCACCGCAATAACGCTCCAATTATTTATGTACAAAATGGCGTAAAACAATATGAGAAAAATAAATCTCAGCAACGCAACTATGACGACGTCGAAAAGTGAAATTTTTATATTATAATGTATTATTTCCCTGTTAAATATTTGTATTAGGGTTTCACCTTTCATCTGGAAAGAAATATCGACAATTATAAGGTAAACGGGTTCAAATTCCGTTTGGGTAAGCTTAGACCACGACACTAGTTTCTGTAATTGGAAAATTTATTGTAACACATAGTGTCTAGTGTCATTTACATTTGAAGATGGCCTTACAATAAATTTATATATATATATACATAAATATATATATATATATATATATATATATATATATATATATATATATATATATATATATATATATATATATATGGCATTATGTGACTGACTGACTGTAAACGCGATTGGTTGTGGATACAGAAAAATGATTATATTTCAAATTAAAAAGGGTAAAATACACATTACACACAGTGCCATGTGTTTGACATACACTTTTGTATAGTTACACATTGCTAAGGCAATGCGAGTTTTACTTCAAAGGACCTCTTAGTTATACCTAATGTTATAAATTAAAATGCCGCGACGGTTGGGAGTTCGATTCTTGAAGGAAGTAAAATTTATAAAATCACAAATAAATTAAATAAACATACAATAAACTAATTTTTTTAAACCATTTTTTTTTTAAATTACAGATTCAATCCAGTCACATATATAAAGAAATAGAAAAAAAAATAAAATAAGAAACTCACCATTACACAAATAAGCCACATCAAACTCGTGAACAATATGTCAAAAGTGACAAAAAGGCAGAAAAAACGTCGAACCGAGGACATCCTCCCTTGTGGTCTATGACCTGCCACTAGGTCTTCCGTTACAACATTGACAGATTGAGCTGAAATTAAAAACAAATATATAATTATATACATATTACTAAATTAAACAAAAATGGGTGCACCATTTCACGAAAATAACGCGAACTGAGGGGTATGAAATTTGGCACAGTTATAGTTTATATAGAGAAGGAATGATAATATGTTTTAAAAATAATGCATTAAAATATATTAATTTAACAAAATAAATGTAACACATGTGTATTCACAAAAGGAATAAACAAAGTCATCATGGCGCAGTAGCACAGTCTGACTGTAAACGCGATTGGATGTGGGTTCGATACATACTCGTAAAAAAGATTATATTTAAGATTTATTTTCATTTTTCCTTTCTGATGAGACAAAGCGCGGCGTTGAGTTCGCCAATCAACATGCAATATCTCGATTTCAGATTGGAATCATTAGATCATACATATTTGATTTATTTTCACTATTCTGCTCTGTTAAAGCAAAACGGCGGCGTTGAGTTCCGCAACAATATGCGGTATCTTGTAACTGGAAAGTATCTTGACACTACTACTAGATTCTCTAGCTACCCTGTTACACGGAATATGGTTTAAGAATATAGATTTTTTTATTTAATTTAATGTTTTAAATTTAAATATTTATTAGTAAAAAATAATAATATTTTTAAAAAACTTACATAAATTTCTATATGGAGGGCTGGTGATGCTACTAAATAATGACTCTGCCGCCTCCCTTATGTGATAATCTGCCATGTTTACTGAAATCATTATGATAACTCTATTAGTTACATATAATTATAATTACCATTTATATTGTCTTGAAGATTTATTAGCTCTATAATATTACATATTTTACCTTGTGTCACATAATAACACGGCGTTGAGTTCCGCAACTTAAAACACAATGTCTCTAATTTTAAGTTGAGTCTGACACTGAGAAATTTCTATGCTTATATATATATATATATATATATATATATATATATATATATATATATATAAAACAATATATTAAAATTAAATTACTCATAATATTAAATTTAAAGTAATGGGCTATTTCAATATGTTAAAACTGTTAATTTTTATATATATTAGTAACCGCCCGCAGCTTAGTTGAGTGGAATTAAGCCTTGCTAAAATTATTTTGAACAAAATACTTTAAAATTAATACTAAATGTTAAGAGAAGGCTATCAAAATACAATAGTGAAAACTGCATTTAAATCGATTAAGCCGTTTCTGAGATAAGAGAGCACAAACACACTGACTAACAGATATAGATTATAAAAATAATTGTTTTGGATTTTATTACATTGATAAATGTCTCCAATAATAGTTTTTCTCAAATAACTTCCATGTACAGATAGAGATCCGTTACAATTTTATAATATTGTTTATTTGGTTTAAAAAAAAATACATTTTTGCTTTTTTTAAATTAAATTGTTTCTTCAATACTCATAATTAAATTTAGGGTCATCAGGTAGGTATTGACAAAGTTTAATAAATATATATAAATTTATATATTTATATTTATATATTTTTATAATAAATTTATATTTTTTTTTTACTTTCACACCTTAATCCCGCAAGCGGGGTAGACAGAAAGTAATTAGTGTCAACGCACTCCGTACTTAGCTTTCCACCAATATTGAGACATCGTGTGTTGAGTGGTGGAACTCATAGCCGCACTTTGTCTTTTAAGTTTAATATCACTTAAATACTAATTGAGATCTCTGTTTGTGGATGGAGTTATAATTAATATTAATACAAAATTTTGTAGCAGCTACAAAAATGATTGACAAATCAGCATTAGTTAAAATTTTAAAGATAATGTTTGGGGCTGGAACTTAACACCATGCTGATCTAACCAGAGACCCTCCTCCGAGTGGGAGTCAAAGTCACAACCATTGTATTTATCAACAAATCTTCAAGGCATTTCAGTATATATTTTCCATCCACACCCATATATTAAATTATCTATTTTAAAAATTAATTATTTAGTACTGATTATGTTTATAATTCAAAGAAAAATTAGTTATATCAGCACCATTTTCTTTTAGAAAACAATTTAATTAATTAAAACAAACATCTTTATATTGAATTATTTTATGTCGAAAAACACAATTCTTTTAATTTTCCCCTTGACTTTTAACTTATATATGTACTACTAATAATTCATAATAAGATCTTTGATTTTTGAAATTTTTGAAAATGTCATGAAAATGCAATGAAACAACACTACTATAAACTGTTCAAATATTCGATTTCCAAAAATATTTTTTTAAATACCAAAATATATGCAAATAATCTGTTTAAAATAATTTTATTTAAAACTAATAACTTATTGGTATTATGTTTTTTTTTTATACAAATCTAGTAACAAACAAGCATATGCCTTATCATGAAATGCCCAAGGCCAATTAAATTTACGCTAAATATGAAACTATTCATTATATTAAAAAAACAACATCTAAGACCTTGCTCAATGTCTGGTTAAAGCAATCTATACAAAGAAATAAAAATGGAGTGTCTGTTTGTAATATTCAAATAACTGTTTACACTAAATACATATATTTGTATACACAGTTTATATACTAAAACAACATTTTTACTATTTTTGTCTATCTGTTTATTTCAGCTAATCTATCAAGAAAAACCACTGGGCTGATACTGATGTGACTTTAATTAGCAGATATAATAAAGAGTATCTATTTTGGAATCATGAAATAAATATCCCGAGATGCTAACCAATAGACCTATAGTTGTGGACACATTGTTATAATGTGTCATGTTTAAAAAAAAAACAAAATTTACAAATTTCTTGTATATCTCATAGAAATATATATTCATCATTTAAATAAACCAGCAAAATATTTACAATTGAAGTAAAATAAAGTTTTTGACATTACTGTCAAAGAGAGAATTTAAATAACAAATATTAAAATATACTATAATGTTCTATAACTAACTAAACCTGATATCAGTGTTAAACAAAGGCATAATAATTAATAGTGTTTACATTACAAATAGGAAATGTAACTAACACATATTTTTATTATTTTTTAAATTATATTATATTTAAACCCATTAAATTGATTTTTTGAAACGATTCCAGTTGCTTTTAACAATAAACTGTTTATTTTAACTTATAGGTATTATTTTAATAAGTCATCAAAACAATTGTGTTGTTAAAAATATTGAACTATTTACTAAGTTAGTCAACTTATATAGGAAACAACATGTTTTTATTGTTACAAACCATATTCAAATTAATTTTTATTATGATAAATACTCACAAAAGTATTACTCACTTTTTATCGGAGATTTTAAAACTTAAATTAGTTAAAAATGCATTGTTTAAACAGAAAATGCGTTTCGGTGGTTTCGTTGTTTTTAGAAAGCATTTGTTCACAATATAATTTGTTGTTATTTTTATTAAAATATTTATTAATGTATTTATTTATTATTAAAACGTAACTTCTTTTGTAAAGAAATTGTAAAACTAAATGACATTGACATATTGATCATTAGCGAAATGTTTGTGTTGGGCTTCAGTTTACTCGATTGATAAAATCGATTTCAGTGTATCAATAATTAAATATAATAAAATAAGTACAGTTTATTAATAAACTTTTTCAAATATATTTTTAATAAAATATGTATTAGAAAATTCATATTGCGTGGTTGCGAATATTTATTTAATTTTTTTAAAATATTAAACATTGCTATGACTGTAATGTTTATCGACTTACAATCGAATGGTTTTAGTATCAATCTGTTCCAAAATATTACAATTGTAGATATTAACACAATGGAATCATATGTTAGTTATTTTCTATTTGTTTTTATTTGTTCAGTGTATTTTTCTATTTACATGTATATAAACTAAAATTATATACTTTCATACCTGACATTCTTTAGGGGGCTAATAAAACAAGGATATTTTATAAAAAAAGATATATTTATATTTTTAAAATGCTAATTATAATTTCAATAAGTTATTATTATATGAAAAAAAAGCAAACAATGCATTTTATATATCATTTTTTAATAATATATTCCAATAACCGACTACAATAATAGTAGAATATTATAATATACAATATACAATTATTTAAGATTTTTTTTACATTTTTTCTAAAAAAAAAAACATACGTAAAGTGAAAGTTTAAACTGACATGAACTTGCCTACAGAAAGCTTTATTATTCATTTAGGAATAGGTATAAATATTATAACATTTTGTTAATTATAATAATAATAATTATTATTTAAAGTAGTTTATATTAGATACAATAACTAGCTCCATAAATTGAAATAATTATAATTATTTCAATTATTTTTTAATTAATAATTGAAATAAAAATAATTGAATTAATAATAATTATATTCATAGTATTATTGTATCAATTTAAAGATAAATTTTCATAATAAATATCATCATCACATTAATATATTCACATGAATGGTTTATTTACACGCAACCCCATTACGTTTTAAATTCTAACAAAAAGCCTATTTCTTTTGTTCAATAATTAAAAATACTATTTTACCATTATTAAAGTGTTATTCTACACTCAGGCTTAGAAACCATTTTTAAAAAACGAATAAAAATTTTAACGCAGCAGGATTTAAGCCCGCGCCTCTTGGAAACCGTCCAAGCGCTCTGACCGCTAAGCTATTCGTTCTACTACTAGCTGCGTCAAAATTTTTATACGTTTTGTTACAAATTATTTACGTTGTAAGCATTTATGTAGAAAAATTTTAACAAATTTCTGCTACCCAAATATTATTAAGAAATAATCGTTTGGCAAAAGAGAATGCTATTTATTTTAATAGTTTGCTATTATTTAATTTATTCCTTATCTTCATTATTTTTTAACAAACGTATAAAAAACGTAGAAGAAACGTTTTTGAAACTGTTTTCTAATTATTAACACTTTTTAGAAGTTACAATAGTTAAAGTTCACATAGAGCAATAATGCAGTAAATTAATATAATTTATAATAATGAATTAAAATACATTAAATTTATAATATTCATATAGTACACACTTTTGCTTAAAACAAGATATACGTTTCTAAGGCTACGAATATGTATTAAATCTAATACCATCGGGCAGTGCCCACTCTGTTATCAGGTGGATCTCTCGCACAGCAATAGGAGAGTAGAATACCAACAATAGCTAAGCATAGAGACAACACACTGATGCTGCACACTGCTCCAGATGTGATGTCGTTTAAAGCAGTTCCAGGTTTTGGCTCAATCATTAGTAAAGTGAAAAGTCCCACAGCAGTGAGCATTGAAAACGACGAGAGGACAATATAACCTGTGAAATAAAAATATAAAATTTAATATACAACTACAGGTCGTAAGTTTGAAATTATTTACAAAAAAAATAATTATATTTTATTTATAATGAATACTAAAATAATCTTGACTGTCTATCAGTTATTTCATAAATTCATTGTCTATAAACAGGCCTGAGAAATAAAATTGAAATAAAAAAACCCCAAACCCTAGATCAAGTACAAGAACGAAGAACTAATAAACAAAATAAATCATTTATAATATAATCGATAGTCAAAAATCGATTTAAATTAAAATTTGTGCACTTTTTAATTAAAATAATCACTCAATCATATATTTTCAAGTGGCCGAAGACACAGTGTGAGCCAGCCCGCATAATAATTAAATATTGACCAGAGATGCGTAATAAATACAAAAATGTTATTTTAAATGTCGGTTTAAATGTGGTTTAAGAAAAAGTGAAAATATGCGGGCGATAATAGAATAACACTTATAGGATGAAAACCTTATGACCTAAGTCCGTATTACGCTAATACATATTTTTTTATTTATTTATTGATATTAAAAATGATTTCAAATGAAACTATTTTAAGCGGATTAATCGCGTATATTTCGGTATTCGAAAATAAATTTTTTAGAAAAAATACGCGAAAATATACGCAATTATTCCTGTTATAAGTTTCATTTATATTGTGTAAAAATCGCGAAAATCAAAGATCTTATTAAAAATGATTTTAGCTAAATCTTTTTTTCCTTAGTAAGTTATTTTCAGAGAATCTAGTGTCAAAACACTCTGTTCGCAACTAACTAAATATTTAAGACGGTCTAGATCAAATATGAAAAGGTACAACTTTTCGCCTAAACACGTATACTTTCAACGATGTGACAAAACTCTTTGAAAAGAAGTTTCCCGAATATAAATTTCGGGAATTCCCTACATTTTCTAAGGAGTTATATCTGTGAGTTGTTTATTAATCACTTAGTATGAAACGGTGAGTTTTATATTATACACATATATGTTTTTCCTATATTGCACCTTTAAAAGACAATATTTCTTAAATAGATAGGGAATAAAGAATAAAGTAATTTAAAATTATTTAATCTACGAAAATAATAACAATAGTCATTTTTGAAAAAACGTATAAAAATTTGAACGCAGCGGGATTCGAACCCGCGCCTCTTGGATACCGTCCAAGAGGCGCGGGTTCAAATCCCGCTGCGTTCAAATTTTTATACGTTTTTTCAAAAATGTTTTCTAATCCTAAGTGTGGAATAACACTTTAAAAATAGTAAATATTAATAACAATAGTCTCTCAGCTCACACGATAAATAAAATTAAAAATAATTATCAAATAAACACAGATAAATAATTATATTATAATAAAAATAATATTTTACCTGATAAATAGTTTCTATTAGGAATTAGGTAAGTGCGTCTAGATCTTAGGCCCAGAAGACCCAGTATGAAACAAGTGAAGCCTGAGAGAACCCCAAAATCCAGGTAGTAACGGCGTCCAATCTGTAAATTTTGATAAACTTAGTTTTGTTGTATTTTATAAGTGTATAAGCAATGAGGAAGCCATTGTCCGGTGAGTGTCCGACTGTAAACGCAATTGTTTGTTGGTTTGATTTCCACTCGAAGGAATGATCGTATTTAGAATGTATTTACATTTCTCTAATCCCGTAAGATAAAGCGCGGCGTTGAGTTCGCCATTCAATTTGCAATGTCTGGATTTTCAAAGGGAAACCAGTTAACGTAGTGTCTTGACATTTGATTGATTTAATTAACCTGCCGTGCGGGGTAAAACGAAGAGAAGCCTAGCTACCTTTTATAACAATGAAATTTAAGGTAGTCAAAACTAATGTCAAGACACTCCGTCCTCCACTTTCCACTCGATACCAGGTCATTGTGTATTAAGTAACGGAACTTAACATAACGCTTTTTCTCAGTAGAGCTATAACAAATATATATAATAGTTTCAGAAGTGAAGATAAAAAACGAATTAAGAATTTATTGAAATAACTTTTCAAACGTCTATAAACCCATTCGCTTTATCATATTTATTATAACCTGTAGCTTAGTCTGCTTTTAGACGGTTTCCAAGAGGCGCGGCTTCAAATCCCGCTGCGTTCAATTCTTTTACACTATCTATTTTTTTTACTAAATACGAAATAATTACTGTTTTTATTATAAATATTACTTTTATTCGAAATATCAAACTCCTTTCTCATTTATTTCTTTGATCTAAGGGGGTTTGTTTAAAAAAGCAAATGTCAACAGCCTTATAGCACCCACTGCTGGACATAGGCCCAAGGATTTCCACGACGATCAATCCAGCGCTTCCCGCATCCACCAGCTACCTGCGACTTTGATCGGGTTATAGGTCCACGTGGTAGGAAGCTCTGAGGATCGTCTGATATGTTTTAATAAGCAATAGTTTTAAATATATAAATACTTACACTATACATCATGTAAAAGCTGAGCCCCGTAGTGGCAGCCCCGCATAGAGTGAGCATTAGCGCTGAAACAGCGAGGACGGCTAGTGTGTTGGCGGTTTTCTCACTCGATATCGATTTGTACGTGTCCTCGGAGTACACCGAAGGAGACTGTGGTGCCACTCTGCAATAAAAAGATAAAGGTAGTGGATTCAAATTCTGCTTGAACAAAATATAGTTTTTTTTATAGCTTAGACGTAGACGGAAATAACTAGTGTTAGGGCGCTCCGTACTACGATTTCTGCTGAATTCGTGACGTTGCGTGTTGTCTTAACAGGGTGAGGAAATGGAAGTAGTTTAAATATAACCACTTCCTCGAGTGGGAATCGAAGTCACAACCGGTCGCGTTTACAGTCAGACGCTGACCTATTGCACCAGGGCTAGTTTTAAATATACTTTTATTTGCTTTGTATGTATATATTTTGAATTTGTAATACAAATCTGATAACCATATATGTTATTATAAACAATTTTAAGCTTCTAGTCATTTGACTAACTTTGTCAACCAGTTGAATAAAGTGCGGCGTTAGGTTTCGCAACATGTTACACATTGTTCTATTCGAAACGAAAAGTTTTCACGTTCATGAGGATAATAAATTAAGATGAGGAAATTAAGAAATATATAATATTGTGTAAGTCGACGTACGCAGTAATTGTTCGTTCTTTTTTTTTAGCTTCACGCTGTTATCCCGCATAGCAGGGTAGACAAAAAGCATATACCTAGTGTCAAGACACTCTGTACTTCGCTTTCCACTGAATTCCAGACATTGCATTTTGGGTGGTGGAACTCAACGCCGCTCTTTGTCTTTTCTTCGTTGTTCGTTCAAAATACTATATACTTGTAATATGACTATATGTTTGTTTTAGTGATAAGATTTTTTTTCTAGTGTTATTTTAGAACGATGTCAAAACCTTGGATCATTTCCCGACCGCCAAAAGGGTTATATTTTTACCGCGTATGTAAGTATGAATGTGTTACGTTTATTTGTTCCCTTGTAACCGCTAAACTCGTGAACCGATTTTTATAAATTATACGCCAATAGAAAATATTTTTGAAGAAACGTATAAAAATATAGATGCGAATCCGCGTCTCTTGGAAACGGTCCAAGCGCTCTGACCGCTAAGCCATGTGTTCTACTACCGGCTGTGTCGATACTCTTATAAGTTTCTTACAACTTATTTATGTTATTAGCATATGTGTTGAGAATTTTTTACAGATCTCTGATACTGCGCGGGTTCGAATCCCGTTGAGTTCAAATTTTTAACGTTTCAACGTTTTTTTCAAAAATGTTATCTTATCCTAAGTGTGGAATAACCCTTTAAAAGTAGTTAACTGATACGTCATTAGATTAGTCTTATGGGCGCGAGTGTCATTAAATTTATAAAATTTTCGAAATAAAAATGGCGGATTGTTACCTCGGCATTATGATCGCTGTAGTTTTATCCCTCCTGTGTGTGTCTATCCGTCTGTCCGCTTTGCTGTCCCTACTAGATTCCCGTCTGTCCATGTCGAAGCTCCTCTCTCTTTTATCCCTAAAACTTGTTACAAATACATTCTGCCTTTCAAACTCTGGCGTCCCGTAATTCAGTTTCTGCTGAGCTTTAGGAGATATTGGAGAAGTTGCTGCTCTGGTCAAAGTCAGATTAGCACACGACTTCGATGGGGTCACACGGGTTGGTGTGCTTGATATAATCTTCATGGGAGTGCCAGGATATCTTGGACTCTCCGATTTGTTGGGCGTAATCCTCACAGAAGGTTGACTCGCGTAACTCTTCAGCTTTCTAGGAGTGGATAGAAGTTCATGTAATTTTTGAGTGGCTATCAAATTCTTTTTGGACATCACAGGGGATGTGAACGTGACGTTCTTCCTGTCTTCATCATCAGAAGGCACTATTGCGTATCTATGTGTTCTACCGTTCACGGTCTTGACAATTTCCGTCGGTATTTCCTTAAGTTCGTGCTCGTCTGGACCGTCTACATTGTACTCTTCGACTTCACTCTCATCTGCCTCAATAATTCTCTTCTTTGTCGGAGAATAATCGATTCCATCATCAACGTCTATCACTTCATATCGATGTCGTATTCTAGAATCTTCTAGATTATCATCACTTTCAGCGTGTCTATCATATTGTGTTTGCCGACGTTGTCTAAATTGTGCCATTTCTAAATCTTCACTCCTCGTTCTGCATCTAACAGTTGGTCGTGTTGGTTTGCATATGAGAGATGCTTGTCTTTGGAACTGCTGCTGTCTGTACTTGGGCGGTTTTGGCGGTAATTCTGGCGGTTCTTCTCTTCTTCCCAAAGGTAACATCCTGAGTGGGTTATCAGAAATATCTGTACGTAAAATTCTGTTGCCTTCCATATTCTTTCTTGGCGAATTCGCGCCTAGCGGCGGCATCCGCCGGTCTGGCGATATGATTTTTGTTAAACATGACTTTTGAGCAAAAACAACTTCGCTTTGAGCGCAAAAAGCGGGATTTGAATAATATTTATACACGATCTTTGGCGAATCCATGTTTTAAGCGTAAGTTTTCCCCTTTCCTGTTAGACCATAGTTCCTGTAGGGGTCTTTATGAGCGTAACCGTTAGGGTCTACTGGTTTCTTAGAACACGTTTTTCTTGAAAACACAATATTTTTGCATTTAGAATAGTTAATATGAATATTATTTTTTATGAATGTTATTAAAAAAAATTACAAAAGCTTCTTTTAATATTTCGAATGTCATAAACACTACAATAATCACTATGTTAGATAAAAATATGTCAAAATATGCAAATCACTTCTTATATTAACTTAAGAACTAGAGAACACATAAAAAGCTACATAAAAGCACTAATAACTATTATCTTTATATATTTATTATTATTATTAACACACATCTGTACGTTACGACGATCAACGGTCAACTGAAGAATTTTTCGAAAAAATTTAGGGTCGCATGCGCAAGCGCACCCCTGTAGCACGAGCCATATGTATGTTAAGCACAAATCAATTAAAGCCTTAATTTATATTTCATACGGTTGATATTTGCTTAAAAATATATTATATGTTCCAAACAATGAAATACAGTTCTATTATTTTCTACAGTAGAATTTAAATCTTATTAATAGGTTTACAAAGTTGAAATTTCACTACATTAAAAGTAAAATACGTTTTACAATTTTCGAACTACGCAGGGATGTACAATTAAACAATTTTAGATCTTATTTCATACAATTTAGAAGCTATTATTAAGTGAAATTATTTTGTTTAATATTTACTCTCTTGTACAATTATTGAATGAGCTTTCAAGCGGATATTTTTTATGGGGTGAGAATTTAGGGATCCGTCATGAAATATTATTACTTATTATTTTATATATTGACTTGCGCCGTTAAGTTCCGCCGATTGTCACATTCTGTCTCGAATTCGGACGGAAAGTTCTTGAATTTAGGTTCTCTCTGTCTATCCTGCTATGCGGGATAAAGCGTGAAGGTGAAAAAGTGTAATTAGCAAAATTTTACAGTGACTCGTTTTTTTTATTTTCACGCTTTTAATCCCGCATAGTAGGGTAAACAAGGTAAAGAAAGTACCTAGTGTCTAGGCTTTCCGTACTCCGCTTTCAGCCAAATTTGAGACATTGCCGTGTTGAGTGGCAGAACTAAACGCCGCTTTGTTTAACTAGAGAATAAAAATAATTTGCAATATGATCATTCCCCAAAGTAGGAATCGAGCCCACAACCAATCTACACCCAGCTACAAAAAATAATATATAACTAGGTTATATCGAATTTTATTCCATACGTATTTGTCCTAAGTTCTTATTATCTCGAATAAAGATAATTACTTTTGAAATTACTTTTGTTTCGACATTTCGCCATTCTAGTATAATAAAACGCGGCGTTGAGTTCCGCTCAAAAGTCTTCTCGTGTTCATGAGAAAAATTATGATTCCAATGTCTTCTTTTTTAAAATAAAGGGAAAACTTACAAGAAATAGATTTTCATTTAGTTATTTATTATTAAAACTATTAACAATTTTCTACTTGGCATTGTATCGCAGTGGTACAATGTTTCACTGTGAATTTGGTAGTAAATTCGATTTCCGTTCGATGAAATCATTATAACTAATTTAAATACAATTTCTTACCTTTGTATCACTTTCATACTAACTTTGCTGCTTTTTTTTAATTTCAACTGTATTTTTACTTCTTCATATGCTAGTAAACTTTAAATCGTATTATATTTAGTTAAGATCGGTCATGGCGCAGTGGGACAGCGTCTGACTGTAAACGCGATCGGTTATGGGTTCGATCCCCACTCGGGGGAGTGATTATATTTAAATTATTTTCATTTCCTCGTTATAGTAAAGACAAAGAGCGGCGTTGAGTTCCACCATTCAACACGCAATGTCTCGAATTCGGTGGAAAGCGAAGTACTTAATAGCAAGAGTGTGTTGACACTAGGTACTTTCTGTCTATCCTGCTATGCGGGATAAAAGCGTGAAGCTAAAAAAATTATATGTAGTATTATGTATATATTAATTTAGTAAAAACGGTCTAATATTTATTCTTTTTTATATTAATACAAGCTCTGCTCGTGACTTTGTTTGCGTCGAATTTAACATCTCTGGATCTTTATTTTATAATTATAAAACAAAAGATACTCCTTATTACATTAGCTATCTGCTAGTGAAAGTGCCATTAAAATTGGTCCAGTCGTTCTAGGGACAACTATTGATATACAGGAAAATAAGTTTGAAAAACATATATATATACATATATATATATATATATATATATATATATATATATATATATATATATATATATATATATATATATATATATATATAATCAAGCCACGTAAAGTAGTTTATTAAAAGTTATCGTTCTTTAAAACTGTTAAGAGTGAATTATTATTCCACAATTTGGGGAACCTCGGGGAGAAATAAGACAGGATTTATCTGAAATTCCTGCGAAAAGAGATAAAACGAATATAATTATATACCACGCAAGTGAAAATAGAAATGGAAATAGTATGGAAAAGTCCAAAGAGTTTTTGCTTACCACAAAGCAACCTTCATATAAAATCCAAGATAAACAAAACATAATAAATAACTGTAATACCAATAGCCTCTTCATATTAATATTAGATATTTTACACCTGCATTTTATAAAGAGAGACGCGGTATAATGTTATAGGCACCTCTGTCCCCCCCTACCATCCCCCCTACCGCTGTGCCACGTGCTACCGACCGTTACACGCATCTGCTTGCCAGCTGCGTGCAGGGGTACGGAACATTTCAAATGAAACTATTTTAAACGAATCAATTGCGTATATTTTGGTATTCGAAAATATATTTTTGACGTATATATATATATATATATATATATATATATATATATATATATATATATATATATATATATATATATATATAGATAGACTAACGTAGTCGCAGAACACTAAAACGATTTTGGCGTAGTGGTACTGAGTCTAACTTTAAATGCGACTCTTTGTGGATTCGATACCCAATGGAGGAATGATTATTTAATATAGGATTTCAATTTTAATATGAATATTTTATGCTTGTGATCACTTCTCCTCTTTTGAATGACAAAGCGCGGCGTTGAGTTCGACACTCAATACTGTCTGGATAAAGAGTGAAATCTATATCTAAAATATGTAACAATTGCTGAAAATTTGTTAATCTTTACACATAGCGTTTGGTTTTTTTTATTGTAACGTATCATATATCAAGAAAAGAGAGAACGTAGTGTTAAGACATGCCGTAAATCACTGTTTAGTTCTTTTAAGACAATACACTTTGAGTGATTCAATACAACACTTTATTAAACGTTTGTATCATCATATTTGGAAGATAAAAATAATTTCAAATATAATTCCTTCGAGTAGTAATCGAACCCACAACCATTGCGTTTACAACCAAGCATTCTCTACTAAACTATGAGAGCTTTAACATATACTGTAGTTACTCCTTAAATGCGAGAAGAGTAAAAGAATAAAAATCCGTTAAAAGGTTGTTAATTCCGATTTAAAATGTATACCAGTACACCCGCTTTCATATTATGCAATTAAATTGACATTATTATTTCGACTTTATCTGACATTGAAATACAGTTTGACCTTCAAAATACGGAGTGTCTAGACACTTAGTTATATTGGCCTAATTTTGTTATAATAAGAATTGGGTGGAGTAAATAATTGAAAATCATTTAAATATAATCACTCCTCGAAGTGGGAATCGAACCCATTACCATAGCTTTTACAGTCAGATACTATCCCAACATGCCATCTCAACTATTTCACTGCCCTATTAAAATTAACTCAATTTAACATAGAAATAATTTAAATTAATTTTAAGACTACCTACGTATTGTTTTTTTTTATTTCAACGCTCAACTACCCGCATTTTGTAGTATTTAGCAGTACGAGCTGATAAAACCTGTTGAATTGAAAACACGTTGTTATAAATCAATAGAATCGTTACCGCGTAAGATATACGTTACCTTAGCAACGTACATGTATATGTAAAGTAAATATATTAACTGGTATATATTTAATCAATTCAATATATTTAGAGACAACCGTCTGTACAGACGATTGGTTGCGAGTTCAATTCTCACTCAGGGTCATGATAATATTTAAATTATCTTACATATACTCGCTCTGGCAAGACAAAGCGCGGCGTTTAACTCCGCTACTCAACACTTAATGTCTTAAATTCGGAGGAAAGCGGAGTACTAATAAAAGCGTGTTAATAATAAAATATTAAATACTTAATTCAGAGATATCTTTTAATTAAAAATAACATAGATACCTATGTTTAGTTTATTAGTTTTGTTATATTTATACATACATATATACAAAAACATCCATTCCAATACGCAATTCGCGCACAAACTAAACGTTGCGCGTCATCTAAAAACTATATAAACACACGATACCACCGCATTTGACATTACAACTTCAAGCGAACATGTCAAAAATCAAGAAATCCAGATCACGGTCTTCTCGCGCCGGCCTCCATTTCCCAGTTGGCCGCATCCATAACATCCTGAAGAAAGGAAACTATGCGCCCAGGATAGGCGGTGGGGCTCCAGTATACTTGGCCGCCGCTTTGGAATACCTCTCTGCGGAAATCCTGGAACTGGCCACGGAAGTCGCCAAGCAAAACAATAAAACACGTGTTATACCCAGACATATACTGTTCGCCATCAAAAACGACGAAGAGTTGAATAAAATGCTGTCAGGTGTCACTATATCTCAAGGTGGAGTTCTTCCGTCTATCAACGCGCAGCTGTTACCCAAGAAGACCATGAAAAAGCCACAGTAGACCGTGCCGATGCAGAAGAATATGGGATATTTAATTTATAGGGAAAGAATAAGAATAATATATTTAAAATAATTTATTCCGATGAAGGTTTGAAATAAATAAACCTGAAAGACAAAGTCCTTGTGAGGACTGCAATACCATTTGTTTCATATACGTCTAAATATCATTTAATAAATAAATACTATATAAATGTGAAAATTTTATAAAATTCATATAATAAAATAAATACGGAGTTTTTTTAATTAAAATAACAATGCCCCGGGTGAGGATCGAACTCACGACCTTAAGATTATGAGACTTACGCGCTGCCTACTGCGCTACCGAGGCTTCTTTGATGTAGATAGATTTAAGAATGGCTTTGCAAACTCAAAGTATCCTATAATACATGTACGATACTAAATACTAAAAATAAAGGTTAAATGAATTGTGTTTTTTAAAACTTTGTATTAAAAATATTTATTTATAAACACAATACATACACTATAGATAAGTGTATATAGTGTCAAGACACTCCGTTAACTGCTTTACGCCCGCAATAGAGACAAAGCCGGATTTTGTATTATCATAGCGGAGAGATGGAAATAAAAAAAAATCTATAAATTAAACATTTAAATTGGCATATCTGATTGGAGTTATGCTCTAAAACACAGTATCACTTAAAAAAGACGTTTGTCAAGAAACGAAAACATTGCAGCCCTGAGAAGGGCTTTGTCAAAACCGAGTTCATATTACGCCCTCTTCTCTACGCCCTCTCTCCTCTCACCCGCCTCGCTAACTGTATATCCTTGGGCATGATGGTCACTCTTTTAGCATGGATCGCACATAAATTGGTATCTTCAAACAGGCCAACCAAATAAGCTTCGCTTGCTTCCTGAAGCGCCATCACCGCCGAACTCTGAAACCTTAAATCCGTCTTAAAATCCTGAGCTATCTCCCGCACCAGGCGCTGGAAGGGCAGCTTCCTGATGAGGAGCTCCGTACTTTTCTGGTACCGCCGAATTTCTCGTAAGGCGACAGTTCCGGGGCGGTATCGGTGAGGTTTCTTCACGCCTCCCGTTGCTGGAGCACTTTTTCTGGCTGCTTTAGTGGCCAATTGTTTTCTGGGTGCCTTCCCACCGGTGGACTTACGCGCGGTCTGCTTGGTCCGGGCCATTGTGTATGAGTAATTCGTATCATGACCCCTCTCACATATAAATAGTGTTAAAATTTTGTAATGCACCCTACATTTTTATTTTTTTTATTATTACCTTATTTGTTTGTGTTTAGATTAATTTGTTTTGTTTGTAACAGTCTATCTTGTCAAGTTTCGGATACTTTGAAGTTTAATTTAACTTTATTGAAAATAATTACTTGCAAGTGACAAAATCAGATGTCGGATATGGATTTCGTTTTATCTATTGTAAGGATCTTTTAACTTTTGGAAGGATATATATATATATATTGAAAAATTAAATTTTAAATATTATTTATAAGTAAAGATTTCTTGTTAAATTAAAATTTTAAATGCCCTGACCTTTCGCATAAACAACGCGTTGCCATAGCAACGCTTATGTCACTTTATAAAATAGTATTATGTCAAATAGATGGAATACCATGTAACACGTAGTATGTTAGCTGCACGCTTTTCATCACGCGTAGCAGTGTTGACAGAAAGTACCTAGTGTCAAGACACTCCGTACTTCGCATTCCACAAAATTCGAGACATCACGTGTTGAGTGCTGGAACTCAACGCCGAACTTTGGCTTTACCAGAGCGAGGAAGTGAAAATATAGTAATAATTTAAATATAATCACTCCCTCGATCAGGGATGGGAGCCATCAACTGATCGCGTTACTAGTCAGAAGCTGTTCCCACTGCGTCAAGAGCGGCCTCAAAAACGTTATTTATTATTTTATTGTATTTCAACGTATTACATAAAAAATATAATTCTACACACCTTCTCTATAGAAACTGTAATTGTGCCAAATTTCCTACTCCTCAGTTCGCGTTATATTCGTAGAAAGGAATACAAAGCTTTTGCTTCACGTCGCATCTGGTTTTCTTCTTCTTTTAAATTTCAACAAAAAAATACATTAGTTGTCAATTGACACATTTTAAAATGAATAAATCTTTTTATTATTATTATTATTAAGACTTTTTTTAGCTTCACGCTTTTATCCCGCATAGCAGGGTAGACAGGAAGTACCTAGTGTCAAGACACTCTGTACTTCGCTTTCCACCGAATTCAAGATATTGCGTCTTACCAGAGCGAGCTAGGCGAGCCACTCGGGACGAGTGGGGATTGAACCCACAACCGATCACGTCTACAGTTCGCCTAATATTGATATATTCATTTAAAAATATACGCTAGCTGTCACAGTCCACATCAAAACTATTATATATAAATTATATGTATAAGAGAACAGATTACAAAAGGAATCAGATATGGCATCAGGAACAGATAAGACAATACTAATATGTTTTACACAATCACGATTGCACTGTTTACTACATAAATATATGTTTTTATTAAATTCTAAATTAAATGTTTGAGGTCGGTCGTGGCGCAGTGGCACAGCGTCTGACTGTAACGCGATCGGTTGTGGGTTCGATACACACGAGGGGGAGTGATTGTATTTAAATTATTTTCACTTCCTCGCTCTGGGAAGACAAAGTGCGGCGTTGAATTACACCATTCAACACGCAATGTCTCGAATTCGGTGGAAAGCGAAAGTACGGAGTGTCTTGACACCAGGTACTTTCTGTCTATCCTGCTACGCGGGATAAAAGCGTGAAGCTAAAAAAATAAATAATTAAATGCTAAATATAAAAATTCTCTATACTACAAACTTCGGTAATACCCCATGGTATAGCTCAACGGTTATCATATAGTGTATTGCTATGGCAACGATCGGGCTTACCCTCGCCTATACATGTTTTATCTCTGTGGCGGGGCCTGATAGAATACGATTCCCCTCCGCTGCTGGATAACCTCTTGTAAGACATTTGGTGGTTTGGTTGTTTTGGATTGTTTTAACATTAGGTTCTCTTCCTTAGGGGAATGATAATATGTTAATTATTTTGGTTTTCTGCTTTTTCTTTGAAGTTACGGCGTTGAGTCACGTAAGTTACGCCATAATGTCACGAATTTGAGCAGAACGCTGCGAATAGAGTGTCTCACTTTATATACAGGGTTTTCTCGGACTACACTGCTAAACAGCATACAGCGTGAAACTGCTTTTTTTAAAGTTTTCTATTTATTAAAACTTTAATTCACAAAGTTGTTAAAAATACTATTTGATAATATTCCAGAGGCTGGTAGTGGAGCAGTGGGACAGCGTCTGACTGTAAACGCGATCGTTTGCGGGGTCGATTCTATTCGGGGGAGTGATTATACTTAAATTATTTTCACTTCCTCACTTTTTTGAGACAAATTGCGGCATTGAGTTCCGCAACTCAATACGCAATGTCTGGAATTCGACGGAAAGCAAAGTACGGAGTGTCTTGATACTAGGTACTTTTTGTCTACCATGCTATGTAGGGTAAAAAAGAAATCCTAAGCATATTACGAAATACTACAAAGCCTATGTTCAATTTTTTACATGTAAATCAATAAAAATATTAGATAACGTATAAATAAAACCCCCCCTTTTCCAATCGATTACATCTTGCCACTAAGTTTAACTCGTTCGAGGCGCTTATAGTTGCGGGTATACAAAAAACTATATATATACCGTATAAAGATACACTTTCGTACCCACGAACCAGCAAACAAAACCAGAACGACCCCCAAAAAAATGGTACCAAAAAAACCAGCCCCCAAAACCAAAAAGGACATCATAGAGAAACCAATCGCCAAAATAAAAAAAATCAAGAAAAAAAATTTTAAAAGTTTCTCAATTTACCTGTTCAAGCTGCTCCGGAGTGTGACCAAGGACAGTTTCGGTATATCAAGACAATCCATGTTAATTATGAATAATTTTGTCAATGACATGCTGGAAAAGATCGCCGCGGAGGCTGGGAGGCTGGTGGCCCACGGGAAGAAGACGACCCTCGGCAGCAGGGAGATCCAATCCGCCATAAAACTGCTGATACCAGGGGAGCTAGCGAAACACGCGAACATTGAAGCCATGAAGGCAATCAGTATGTACCACAAAAGCCAGGAACGTCCTGAATCGTGATATGCCAGCAAAATGATTGAGGAGTGTTATTTGAGTTATTTATTTACATGATTTTCTTGATTTTTTTTTAATATTTACTTAACAAGGCCCTTTTTAGGGCCGATAATTGTTCGTTTTTTTGATGAGACGTCTATTTTATATATATATATATATATATATATATATATATATATATATATATATATATATATATATATATATATATATATATATATATATGTGGGTAGGTGGATATAAAATACCTTTTTTTATACAGATCTTTCTTTAATCATGGGTTTATGGAGTCCATAAAATCCTCTGATTCCTATTCTATACTTAATTATTGTGTATTTTTTATTTTTGCCGCCTTGAGGGTAGCCAATTGCCAAGCTGGTCTAAATTCAAACCAACCCGTTCTTATTTCTCTTAGATATATTAAATATATTTTGATATATTTGGTCAGTGTTGAGTTCCGTCATTCTATGTCTAGGTCTTCATGGACTTTTCATTGTATTTGCTTTTTTTCTGCCATCGAAGATAATATAAGTGTTGGATGAAGTAACATGTCAGACAATATACGGTTAAGTGTTTTTAACGAAAAACAAATTATTTGAATTAATTAAAAAAAAAATATAAAATCTTTCAAATATTCCATAAATAATAAAGATTGTATCGTATCATTCATTGTATTTTTTTTATTAAGACTAGAAGACGTGTTAACAGCGCGTTGCCATAGCAACGTATACGTCACTTTATATAAACGTGTATGTGATACACGTGGTAGTGTGTGTTACATTAAAGCGTTTGTTTCATTAAATAAATATATTATTTAAAATATTATCGTTATTTGTTTAAATATTATCATTCTGCCTTCCTTCTCTATATAAACTATAAGTGTGCCAAATTTCATACTCCTCAGTTCGCGTTTTTTTCGTAAAGCTAAGGGGTACTAAGATTTTATTTTACGTATTAATATTAAATTTTATTAGTCAATTCTAATTTGTATGTGGTTTAGATTAAAATTATGTTTGTGTGTGTGTGTGTGTGTGTGTGTGTTTTATTTATTTCAATATTTCGAGTGCCACGGACATGTCTGTCTATTATTCTTTTTTTTAATTATTTCTATTTTTTTTTAAATCTGAAATTTACTCAGTTTTATATTTACATATAATAAACAAAATAAAATATTTTGTTTCAAGAAATAGTAAAATTGTGTTGGCAATTTTAAAGGTTAAGTAATAGTTTTTTTACTGCGGCGATTAACGCTGTACATTGGAATACAGGAAAGTAGTCAGGATATACAACTTATATTATTATTATAGTTCGAAATCGTAGTACATTGGGACAAGCTCTAACTTTAAGCACGATCAGTTGTGGGTTCGATTTTCATTTGGAAGATTGATTAATATTTCAATTGTTTTCATTTCTTCTCTTTGATAAGGCAAAGAGCGGCGTTGAGTTCCGTCAGTCAACACGCAATGTTGCTAATTCGGTGGAAAACAGTCAACATAGTGTCTTGACACTAGGTATTTACTGTCTGCCTTGCTATGCGGGATAAAACCGTGAAGCTAAAGATAAGAATTTTATTTTAAGTTTTAGAAGTAATTTCAATTTTTTCTTAGCGATATTCAACATACCACTTATAAATAAATCATTTAAATGACAATACCCACCCATAACAAAACAAATACTAAAACGAAACAAAGAAAATGCAACTACCCGCAAATTGAAAATATTAAATTAGCTATAAATATCAGTATCGCAAAACTATAACGCAGTACTCGAGACACAGCCGACATGACCGGACGAGGAAAAGGAGGCAAAGGCTTAGGAAAAGGCGGCGCTAAACGCCACAGGAAAGTGCTCAGGGATAACATCCAAGGCATCACCAAGCCAGCGATCAGGAGATTGGCGAGACGCGGCGGCGTTAAAAGGATTTCCGGTTTAATTTATGAAGAAACTCGAGGGGTTTTGAAGATCTTTCTAGAAAATGTTATCAGGGATGCTGTGACGTATACAGAACATGCTAAGAGGAAGACCGTGACAGCAATGGATGTGGTATACGCGTTGAAGAGGCAAGGTCGGACGTTATACGGTTTTGGGGGTTGATTTTTGGGGTTGGTTGAATGGTATGGGGTTAATATTGAATGAAGATGACCTCTAGAATAATTGGTGAAGATAATTAATAAAGAATTAATATAATAATTGTTGTCTATTTTATTTATATCAAAATACAAGGCCCTTTTCAGGGCCGCAGTATATTTTTGGTTTCGTGGTGAAACGTCTGGCATATTTTTGTTTTTTTCTTGTATCCGAAAATATTTTGTAATAATTTGTTTCTTTATTAAACAAAATTCAATACTTTAAGTCGATTAAGATCTATTTATATATACATAAATTTCATATTAACTGTTTTTTTTTTGATATTTTAATTCATAAATTTTACTGTGTGTGTGTATATTTCGAAAGGGAACTGTCGAGTTTCTCTGTATTTCTTCGTCTTCAGAGGTAGCTTGTTGTAGACTGACATTACTGGCATTCATGTGCTAACTAACGATATAAAACGGCTTGCTTATTGGAAAGAAAACAATGTATAGGTAAATACGCTTTTACGAAAAGTCTAAGACATACCTAAATGTATGAAAAGTTTCTTCGTAACGTTAATCTTAAATAAAATTTCGTTTTATATTCATCCATATTTTTTTAGTATTTTAGTAAAAGAGAACTTTTTAATATTTTTGTAAACGTCAAAAGCATTTGTGGGGACTGTTAATTTTTTTGTCATTATACTTAAGACTTTAAAACATTAAAAAAAATAGAAAATAAAGTTAGTTTTTAAATTATTTATTTCATACTTATGCATTATTATATAATTTAGTAAACGAAAATATATTTCAAGTTTTTATGAACGTAAATATTGCGGTAATGAAATAAACGTAGCATTTGCGAGGATAGCTAATCTCTTTACGTGATTTTTACTTAAAAATAGCAAAATAAAATGAGTTATTAATAAACGCCAATATTATTTAAAATATGTGTAAGTATCATTTGATGCACGTCCTTGAACACCGCTCGCACATTGTCAGTGTCAGTTGCTGTGGTAAAGTGGAAGTAGCATTCACGAGGACGGCTAGCTTCTAATATCACAAATCTTTCCGCTGAAGAACTAAAGTTGCGCCGTTCACGCTTCTTCACTGTAAGCTCCTGGAATTATTTATAACATATATTACCTTTATTTATATAATATATATTAATTTTAATAGGTTTAATTTTTATCATCATTTAGTTGATTGAAATAAAATAAACACTAGATGTTAAGGGAAGGTTACCAAAATAAATATTGACAATTGCATTTGAATCCGTAAAGCCGTTTACGAGATTACCCTACAAAAACGCACATACGGAAAAAGAGATAAAAATTTAAAAAAATCATTGTTTTTGGTGTTATTACATTAATAAATATTGTTAATGGCAGATTGCTGTCTGTACATTAAAGACATACATGTCTTTAATGTACAGACAGCAATCTGTTACATTTATATTATATGTATATATCTATACATTAGATTAAAAAGAATTACTTCTCATGTTTAATACTTAATTGTCCTCACAATGTAACGTCTTTATAATAACTTAGTAAAAACAGTGTTTTCGTCAGATCAAGGGGAAGAAAAAAAAAATTATTTCTTTCGGTAAAAAGATAATTATTAAGAAAATAATAATTTTCAGTACACCGATTGACGTGTAACATATGCGTCGCCCTAGCAACCCAAATATGTGGGAAAAGTGGTAGAATGTGTTATATTTATGTACACAAATAAGAAAAATAGTGACTTTTTTATAATATTAGAATAACCCCTTTTAACTATTTAACGAAACAAACACCCACACACACACACATATATATATATATATATATATATATATATATATATATATGCATTTGTTTGTCTGTTTATTTGTTCCTGCTAATCTTTAGCCGGTTTCGGTTAGCCCGATTATGGCGTGACTTGCACTACCGCTAGCAGATGCTGATATTATAACAAATATTTTGGCTTAAAATAATAAAATAAAGAAAAGCAAAGATTAAACGAAATATACTTATCCGTCCGTCTCCTCCTCAAATTAATGTATTGGAAAATTTGTGTGTTATACTATTATTATTTATTTATTCTTTGTTCAGTTTTATAACTAATAATTTCAAATTAAGACCACTGGTGTCGCAGTGGTAAAGCATCAGACTGTCAAAGCGACCGGTTGTGGAATTGATTTACATTCGGGGAATGATTATAATTAAATTATTGTCAATTTTTTTTTCTGGCAACAAACAAAGCGCGGCGTTAAGCTCCGCCACTCAACGCGCAATTTCTCGGTACTTAATGTCTACCCTGTTATGCCATGATAAAAGCGTGAAGTTAGAAAACGTCTACTTGTCTACTTTTTTTTACTTCTCAACTATTACCAGTTGAGATATATCCATCTACGGCTACTATTTAAAAGAATTAGAACATATTTACTATTTTTAAAGTGTTATTCCACACCTAGGATAAGAAAACAGTTTTGAAAAAACGTATTAAAAATTGAACGCAGCGGGATTCGAACCCGCGCCTCTTGGATACCGTTCAAGCACTCTGACCACTAAGCAGAACGCATGACTTAGAGTGCTTGGACGGTATCAAAGAGGCGCGAGTTCGAATCCCGTAGCGTTAAATTTGTTATACATTTTTTAAAAAATAATTAGAACATATTAATAAGCGGTGCGGCGTTGAGTTCCGCCACTAAACACCCAGTGCTTCAATTTCGAGCGGAGAGAAATTGGTTCCGATTACCCTCATAGCAATGCGGGATAAAGTTTTATTTTTACTTACAGCAAACATGCTTTTTATAAACAGTTTCGTCCGCGTGTATTCATCGCCGTGAGAATCGAACCTGTCATATTCCGGGAAGTAGGGCGCTATGCTCTTGCCTTGGGCTAATTTGTTTTGCAATAAATCCTGCTTGTTTAAAAACACTATTAAGCCTGCCTCTATTAAGAATCTGAAAAAATACGACATTGATAATAAGATATTTAATTTTTTAGATTTTTACATATAATTTGGTATTCGGAAATACGTTTCTGGAAACCCGACATTTTGAATGCTTTACAGTCCGTGGTCACAGGTAGACTGTCTACCTGTTTCGAATACTAAAATAAACACGATTAATCCGTTTAAATTAGTCTCATTTAAAATATGACATTGAGGCTGGTCGTGGCGCAATAGGACAGCGTCTGACTGTAAACACGATTGGTTGTGCGTTGGATTCCCACTCGGAGGATTGATTATATTTAAATTATTGCCATTTGTTCGCTCCAGCAAAACAAAACGCGGCGTTCAGTTAAGCCACTCAACTCGCAATGTCTCGAATTCGGCGGAAAGCGGACTACGGAGTGAAGAAAATTGAAAATCTGATTGGAAAAACGCGATTGGTTGTGGGTTCGATCTGCACTCGGGGAAGTGATTATATTTCAATTATTTTTACTTCCCCGCTCTGGTAAAGACAAAATGTGGCGTTGAGTTCCACCACTCAACACGCAATGTCCCGAATTCGATGGAAATGGAAGTACGTAGTGTCTTGACGGGAATTACATAGAAAGTTTATATAAATACAATTTAAATATTTTTTTTTTAGCTTCACGCTTCATCCCTGGCGGGGTAGTCAGAGAGTACGGAGCGCCAAACGCTACGGTCCCTGCATGCCTCTTTCGCCTCGTCCACAGTCGTTATCCTCTTCATGCGTGCCCTTCGGGGGGTCCTCATACTTTTTTCGTGACCTTCCTCCAGTATCTTCGATACCGTGTTCTCAAAGGTCAACCGAGGTCTCCCCCGACCTCTCGTACCCCTCACCTTGGCTTCATAAATCTTTCTTACCATTCTTTCATCGTTCATTCTTTCAACGTGCCCAAACCACCTGAGCACGTTCTTCTTCATTCTTACTGTGACATTCACGCTTACACCTGCCATTCTGTGTATCTCCTCGCTGCATATACGGTCAGCTAAACTGACTCCGCATATCCGACGAAGAGATCTCATCTCTACTGCATTCATCTTTCTTTCATTCTTCTTTTGGCCCACCCACGTTTCGCTGCCGTATAACAACGTCGGTATCAGTACTGCATTGTGAACGGCAACACGTGCAGGTACGCTGACGTGTTGCCATCGCATCTTATATTATATTATTATTCTAGCAACTACTAGATAGTGATCTGTTTCCAAGTCGGCACCCCTAAACGCACGCGTGTCCATAACTTGGTTACGAATACGCTGATCCACTAGGAATAGATCAATCATGCTTTTCTCTTCCATCCCTACCCACGTGTACATGTGAATTTGTTTGTGGTCAAACATAGTGTTTGCCACAAACAAATCTTTTTCTTTACATAATTCCAATATGAGCTTACCAGCCTCATTTACTCTCTTATCACCATACTTCCCTACTACGTGTTCGTAACCGTGTCGTGTGGTTCCGACCCATCCATTCAAATCACCACATACTATTAATTTTTCATTCCCTCTTACACTATCTAGAACTTCCCTGACACTCTCCCAGAACTCCTCTAGTTCACTTGATAGAGCTGAAGATACCGGCGCATACGCCACTAACAAGAATATTCTTGTTATCCCCAGCAGAAATTATGGTAAAAAAGACTTATAATGCAAAGGTGAGCGCTATGAGAGGTCGGAGATGACCTCAGTTCACCTTTGAAAACACAGTATCGAAGATATTGGAGCAAGGTCATATTAAAAACATGAAGAACCCCCGAAGGGATTTAAGAAGGCTGTAGCGTTTTGCGCTGTGTCCTTTCTGATAACTTTGCATGGGGTGAAGCGTAAAGCAAAAAAAAGTGGCAAAAAAAAACATAGTGGGACAACGCGAGACGGAAAACCGAGTGTCATGACACTCCAGCTCCCCTTTGACAGGGAATAATTTTTAATTGTTTATCAACAACAATACCTGCTCTGCCAAACATCTTCAAACAACACTAATGATTCCTTCAATCTATTTTGCGTATTATCTTCTCGCAGAGTTTGGTCAAAATCGCTACACGCTACTATGAACCATATCGCGTGGATGCCTTCAAAGACCTGTCAGTATAAGAAAAAGAATATTACATATTAATATTTACTATTTTTAAAGTGTTATTCCACACTTAGGATTAGAAAACACTTTTGAAAAAACGTATAAAAATTTGAACGCAGCGGGATTCGAACCCGCGCCTCTTGGTACCGCCCAAGCGCTCTGACCACTAAGCCATGCGTTCTACTACCTACATCGTATAAGAATTTCGACGCAGCTGGTAGTAGATCGCATGGCTTAGTGGTCAGAGCGCTTGGGCGGTTCCAAGAGGCGCGGGTTCGAATCCCGCTGCGTTCAAATTTTAATAAGTTTTTTCAAAAATATATTACATATTAGTTTTTTTTGTGGTTTTTTTTATTGAGACCGCTCGTGGCGCAGTGGGACAGCGTCTGACTGTAAACGCGATGGGTTGTGGGTTCAATCCCCACTTGGAGCAGTGGTTATATTGAAATTATTATCACTTTCTCGCTCTGGTAAAGACAAAATGCGTCGTTGAGTACCATCACTCAACACGTAATGTCTCGAATTCGGCGGAAAGCGAAATACGGAGTGTCTTGATACTAGGTACTTTCTTCTACCATGTTATGCGGGATTACATATTAGAAAACGCATATATATATATATATATATATATATATATATATATATATATATATATATATATATATATATATATATATATATATGTATTATATTATTTATTAGGGGTTATTTAGTTTGAGGGAACCACACATCTCCATCTACAATGTAAAACAATAAAAATCAAAAAAAAAATTAAAATGGGGGAAATTATATATCTCAAGTGCCTGAAGTATCTCTATATGAAATTTCATCACAATCAGTTTAGCGATTTAACTGGGATGACGTCACAGACGGACAGACTTACTTTCCCATTAAATTTGCTATATTAAGGTTTATATGAAAAAGACTTGCAAACAACAAAAAATGTATATTAATACATTACAAATAATTGCATTAACGCTTTAAACGCATAGCAAGATAGTCAGAGATAAACTAGTGTTAAGGACTCAACGCCGCGCTTTGTCTAATGAGAGAGGAGAAATAGACATAAATATTTCTCCGAGCGTTCATTAGACATTGGACGATGAATCATTATGGCCAATGACTATGGTGAGACAACGCGCGGTGTTGAGACATCATGACACGCAATGTCTCAAATGCGACATACGGAGTGTCTTCACACTGGGTTGTCTCTAACTACCCTGCTATGCGGGATAAGTGTGAAGCTACTGGAATTCCTTAAAGCAGTTTTTTTTATATTTTACAATATAAATATTACCTGTATCCATTTTTTTCTTTCACCGCGCTGTCCTCCGACATCGAACATCCAAAATTGTTGAACACCACCATGCATCGACTTCGGGACCTAAAAGTATTTTATATTTTTTATTATTTAGTTTTAACAATAATTGTTCAGACAAAGTTATTTTATATGTAAGTTAAATATACACATTTTTACAGTATTTTAATAAGGGGTCAATTACGTCACACGTTAAGGGGAAGGGAGGGGGGTCAACAAAGTGTGACATTGTTTAACAACGGTGGTCTGAAAAAGGGCAAAGCAAATTGTGACAAAGACAAGGAAGGTCTATAAATCAAGAAGTTTATGTGACGTCATTTAAGGATGACCCCTAACTATCAGGATTCGGTCTATCACGTTTTCAGCTTATTATTGATTTCTGGGACACCCTGTATAGTTAAAATGTAAGAAGATATACTAATTGTAATTCGATCTACCTTTCTTTGTACAGCAAAATATTTATTTATTAATTTATTAATTAACTAAGTCAATAAAAATAAGCACTACGCACACTACTATGTATTTGACATACACTTATGTATGAAGTGACATACACGTTGCCAAGGCAACGGATATTTTACGCAACAACAAGGCTACTGGTAAAAATAGATTACTAGTACATATTTATTATACACTGTACAAGTTAGCTTGATCTTTTTGACAGACGCGCTAGATATATTAAAATTTTTAGATAACGTTGTAATCTTTAAGGACTTTTGTGTCGTACGTAATATTTTTCCAATGATTAAAATCATAAAATTAAGAAAATAAAAATTTACACTTGTCAAAAGAGATCAAGCTAACTTGTACAGGGTATAATCTATTTGAAAACTAACTTTGACTTTAAACTCAATTTTCTGTATCCCACTCGTTTTCTGCCTACACCGCAGTATGTCCGCGTCTGAAGGTATATAATCCTCATTTGCTATAAGATCTATTCTGTCCAGGAAACTGAAAAGAAAATCAAAATATTCCTTACACAGGTGTCAGTTGCGTATTGTCAGTTAATATATGCGTGTCAGTATTGTCAATGTACAACGAGCTACCACTATGAGAATGGGAGTTCTGTGGAGAAGGAACAAAAATTTATTATTAAATATTCATCTGGCTGATTGCCGTCAAAACCCTGACTTAAAAGGCTGTAACTTAGTTGTAGTTTTAATTCACACTCAAAAGGAATGATTATAAACACATTATACAGGGTGTCCGCAGGCAGATACACTTTGAACGAAGCTCACGCCAAGCCAAGCGTCAGCGGGAGGACGAGGGTATGAGTCGGTGGGCGGGAGTACACTGCGCTTTCACGGTTGGGGTCGTTTTTGTTCTCACTTTGATATCCGATGTGTAGAGGATGGTCCATCAAATCAGTTTATATGGACGTGGATACACAAGTTTCTAGAAACTGCTAGAAATGAGCCTCGATCTGGATCTTCAACGACTTCTACTACTGCTAAAAAGGCAGAACTTGTGCGAAGAGAAATTGTGACAAATCCACGTAAGTCTGTTAGAAAAATTGCAGCATCAACTGGGTTTGAAAAAGACGTCAGTTCACACAAGTTCATCCATATAAGCTCATTTGAGCGCATATAACAATTGAAAGAAGATGACTTAATAAAAAGGCAGAGTTATGCTAGGCTCGTTCTGGAACGATATTCTACGGAAAGATACGTTAATAAACTGAATAGGCGTTATGGGAGTGCGAGCAATCCAAAAGAATTGCCATGAAAAGCCTCTTCATAGCCCCAAGACCACAGTTGGGTGCGCCATTTCTGGCAGTAGCATAATTGGATTTTATTTTTACGACAAAAGCAAAACCGTTAAGTTACAACGATCCTATGCGATTAACTTTCTTATACCGACCGAACAATAACAGAACCCACTTTCAGCAGGATGGAGCTACGGCATACACACCTCCATAGACTCAAGGGCTAAACTCAGACCACTTTTTCTTGGACAATGGATAAGTCGCTTTGATGACATAGCTTGGCCCCCTAGATCCCCTGATCTGACCCCCTGTGACGTTTTCCTGAGGGGATACCTAAAATCTCGTGTATACTATAACTCGCCATCAACAATAAAGGCCATGCAAGAAAATATCCGACGCGAGAATGCGGCTATCAGTCCAGAACTAGGCAAGAGAGCAGTCGCTAACATGAAAGAAAGATTGGAAGAATGCTTGCGGCTAGAAGGACGCCATTTGAGTGGATTGTTTTTTAAAACCTAGTTTCCGCGTTATCAATATGATGATAAATGTTATTGATTTCATTATATTTTTATTTCATTTGATTTTTTTAAGTACAAAATCTGCTAGCGGACACTTTTTATTTTAAATTATTTTCACTTCTCCGCTATTGTAAGACAAACAGCGGCGTTAACTTACGCCATTAAACGCGTAATGTCTTGATTTCAGGTGGAAAATGGAGGACGGAGTTTCCTGATATAAGACACAGACTGATTGTCTAAGATTGTCTATCCTGCTATGCAAGATAAATTGTCAAGCTATATTTAATTCCGCACCTAAAGGACAAAACAGAACACTATTACTAAGATTTCATCTGTCTGTCTGTTTGTCACCAAGCTGTATCTCACTATTAATCTCAATATTAATCACGGCAACAGATGAAATGACGCTAGAAATGACGTTGGTCATACATTTGTATTTAGTTATACATTTTATATTTATTTACTTTAGGAATAAATAATTAAATTAAAATAAAATAAATATTAAAATGAGTCTACCATACAATATACATATTTTTATGCTATTATTAAACCCTTCGGACGAACCCTAAACGGAACCCTTCATGCGGCAGTCCAACTCACACTTGGCCGATTTTATTTTTTTTAATAATAAGTGTACTCACTATTCAGCGCTGTCCAGTAATTGATATTCGTTGGATCGTCTAAAGCATTCCTTTACGCCGCCATCTCTCCATAACGCTCTGACATGGTCGAAATAATCCTTAAAATATGTATGGAACTTATAATATTGTACAAATAACTAGTGAATGCCCGCAAGCTTTGTTTTTCGTGGACTTGAGACCTTGCTATTTTTTACGGAAAAAGGAGCTAAACCATCAGGAGGATCACCTGATGGTAAGTGGTTACCTCCGCCCATGGACATCTACAATATTAGAGTTGTGGATGTGTTACCGGCCTTGAGGCCTTGGGATGGAAGTGGAAGGAGATGAGGGAAAGGATGGGTGGGAATAGGGAAAGCTGGCTTACATGATATCCAACGGAACACATCATCAGATATTTGACGGATCGTTTTTGTCATGATAGTGATTGCGAGCCAGTCGGAGGGTTAACCTCCTACCACTAAATAATGCTAGAATATTGTCTAACAAAATATTTTAAATTAATATAACTTTCTTGTTTTAAATCGATTGAAATAAAAACTACATTTAAATAAGTTAAGCTGTTTTCGAGATTGGTATACACAAACACACAGACAAACAGAGAAAACATTTAAAAATCATGGTTTGTGTATTATAGTAGAAATTATAGAGAAAATAGTTTTTCTTGTATATTTTCCATGTTCATACAGAGATAAATTATATGTTTTAAATAACGAAAAAAAACAGGCTACCTTAGGAGTGAAGAGGAGAAAATTGTCTGAGGTTATTACCAACTGTTTTAAAACTTGCACACTCTATTCCGCAATGCAAGGTAAGTAGAGAGAACCTTGTTTTAAGAAAATCCAGACATTACGCGATGCATGATGCAATTGATTTACACAATCTCTAAAATTTCAGCAGATAATCTTAACAGCGGAATTTCTTGACACTAGGTTGTCTCTGACTACTCTATTCAAGATGGCGCGTGTAGCTTCTTTCTAAATAACTACCTGTGTATACTCCAACGGACCGTCTGGACCAATTTTCAATATATATTGCTGCGATTGGACATTTTTGATATTTTGCAGTGCGATACTCAGAGGCGACATGTTATGTACAATATCGTATATCGATTCGTGAACATTGTGTTTTATATGTTTTGATTTTTCTATTCTTTCACTGAAAATAATTAAAAAAGTATTATTTAATTAATATTTTTAAATCTTAATAAAGAGCGCTTTTTTTGTTGCTAAAGACATAGTGGCGCAGTTTCATTTTAAACGCGATTGGTTTTGGGTCCAATTCCCAATTGGGGGAATGATTATATTTAAAATTATCTTTTGTTAAATTTTGATGTTTTCTTGTCGTTGTTTAACACGTAATGTCTAGATTTTAGGCGAGGCGGTCAATTCTGACGAGGTGGTCGGTCCATCTAGTGGAGGGCCGTATCACGTCATGTCTTCATCCTTTTCTTCTACGAGTTCTAGTGTATTTTAAATGAAATAAATTACTCACCTAGCTGAAAATCCTTGTATGTGAAGTATTTTCATTTGCTTTATAATAGTAGTTTTGCCACTCTCCCCAGTGCCCAAGAGCAACAATTTGATTGCCTGAAATTAAAAATAAATAAATTATTTTAAAAAAATAAAAAATCAATTAACCGAAGTACAGAGTGTCTTGACACTAGGCACTTCCTGTCGATGCTGCTGTACTGGACAAAAGCGAGAAGGTGAAGTTAAAAAAATCGATACAAATTCTTTTATTACTTCCAAGTGTCTTCTAGCAAGGAAAATTTCCTTGAAAATTAAACCAGATATAATTTTAACAACAAATAAAAGTCAATAAAATTGATTGATTTTTATTTGTTGTTAAAATTATATCTGGTTTAATTTTCAATGTATTCTCATTTCACCGGTCTGGTTAAACAGTGTAGTGTTGAGTTCGCCACTCAACTCACAATGTTTCAATTCTAGGCGGAATGCAGTTTACGGGTTGTCTTGTCTAGTCTGTTATGCGGGAAAAAGCTTTTTTTAAAAAAAAACAAAGTACCAAAGCAAACCAAAGTGCCAAATATCAACTCATAATGTCCCAAATTTAGATTAAAAGTGAATAACATAGTGTCAAGACACTAAATTGTCTTTGCCGTTCCTTTTATATGCACAAAATGGCCGGTAGTGAAGCAATACAGCAATCTGATTGTAAATGCGATCGATTGTGAGTTCGATTCCCACTAAAGGGAAATGGTTATATTTAAATTATTTTCATTTTCACGCTCTGGTAAGACAAAGCGAGGAGTTGAGCTCACCAGTTAACACGAAATGTCTCGAAGTCGGTGGAAAGCGAAGTACGGAGTGTCTTGATACTAGGTACTTCCTGTCTACCCTGCTATGCGGGATGAAAGCGTGAAGCTAAAAAAATGGTTCTTACATCATTATAAGATTTGATCCACTCCTTTATTTCTCTATCAATCTGTCTTGAATTATAATCGTCTTCATTATACGTTTTTATACATGGAAGAATACGCATTTTGTAATAAAATCTGAAACAAATAAAAAAAAATACTACGCTGTTTTGCGGATGGGTGTGCGCGTTTTTCTCTTTTTAATGTTATACATTATAAAGAATGTTTACCAAAGGCTTGAATATTCAAGTCACAAATAAAAAATGAGATTGAGAGACATCATCTGACTGTTAACACGATCGGTTGTAAGTTCGATTCCCTGTCGGGGGAATGAATATAGTTAAATAATTTTAATGTCATCGCTCTGGTAAAGAAAATGCGGCGTTTAGTTCCTTCGGCGTTCAAAATACGGAGTGTCTTGATACTGCGCACTTCTCATAAATGCGTGAAGCTAAAAAGAGCAGGCAGGCGATGTTACTAAGTCTATATTAGCCCAAAAATTATGATTAAAAAAATTCTGTCTGTCTGTGTGTTTGTATAATTTTACTTCATTTAACTTATCTTAGGCACTACATTGAGTAATTTTTATCTCGACTACTATACTAAACGAAATTGATATTTTTTTTTATTTCAGCTTCACATTTTTATCCCGCATAGCAGGTTAGACAGAAAGTACCTAGTGTCAAGACACTCCGTACTTCGCTTTCCACTGAATTCGAGACATTGCGTGTTGTGTGGTGGAACTCAACGTCACACTTTGTCTTTGTTACCAGAACGAAGAAGTGAAAATAATTTAAATATAATCATTCCCCCGAGTGGGGATCGAACCCACAACCGTTCGCCTTTGAGACGCTGTCACACTGCGCCACGATCAGCCTCTGGATAAAGTACAATAATTTTCCCAAGTTAGGTTCGTAGGAAATTTCTTATCTTTGATTTTAAAGATAAAAAAAAAACACTATATCGTAGGAGTGAGTTTCAAGATTGTCACCATATTATCAATACTTGAGGACGTAGTGACGTATTGGGACAGTGTCTGAATGTAAACGCGATTGGTTGTGGGTTCGATACCTACTCTGGGAAATGATTATATTTAAAAATATATTTTTGTTTTTACCTTTCTGAGAAGATAAAGTCAACGGAGAGTATTGACACTATCACACTCTTATATGCAAGATAAAGCGTGAAGTTGCATTTTCTTATTAATTCCGCGTTTACACATCTCCTGCACATAGCAGCGTAGCTAGAGAGAGCATAGCGATAAGACACTCCATTCTCCCCCATTTCTTTCTATACTTACTCTATATTTACTTTAATAAATAAAATATAAAAAATATGAATTATTACAAAAATTAAAAATCACCGCCACATCGGCATTTTCAAAGGGTACTTATCACTTGGAAACTTACAAGTATATAATGCTTAATAATCTAATAATTAAATTATATCTAACGGTAATAACAATAAACTGTAAAATAAGTAAAAACGCGATTGATTGTTTGGTTGTAGGTTCGATTCCCATCGCGGGAAAATGATTAAATATATTTAAAATATACATTTCGCGGTTTTGATTATTGCCACTCATCACACCATGTTTTAATCTCAAGGGAAATGCTGTAAATACAGTGTCTTGACTCTCGCCATCTCCGTCTATCTCGGACTACCCTACTGGAACCCCATGTTACAACATGGGGTTCCAGAAAAGCCGCAGTTCTAGAAGATTGCAAAATATGTACATGTTGTTATCTTATATGTACATCCCAAAAAAGGATCACTCTATACTCTGTATTTAAACTCTAGTTGCGCGCGCGCATCCCTGAGATACGAACAAATGTTTCTAGGCAAACTTCTACAATTGACCTATATCGGAACAAGGTCAAGATCTTATTTTATTATATCGATTGGTTGCTTTAATATTTACTATTTTTAAAGTGTTATTCCACACTTAGGATTAGAAAACATTTTTGAAAAAACGTATAAAAATTTGAACGCAGCGGGATTTGAACCCGCGCCTCTTGGATATCGATTGGTTGCTATTTATTTTTTTGAGGCCAAGGGTTAAGAATAAGCGTAGTTGAGTTCTATTTCTGTTATTAAAAATACGGTATTAAATACAACGAAAATGGAGAAGAGTGTTTTGACACTTCGTGCCTAAATAATTACTTGAAAAAATATAGATAATAATAGATTATTTAAAATTTTATTTGACACCATTGCCAAAAGTGTTCATTAAAAAAAGTTTTTGACACAAGAGTCTTTTGTGTTTTTTGTTATGTTAGCATCACGGTATTATACCGCATATATAGCGGGATAGGAAGTACTTTGCCTCAAGACAGTACAGAGATTACTCCGCTTTGCGCAGATATTCAAAACATTACGTGTTAAGTGGCGAAACTCAACGCCGCGCTTCCTCTCACCAGAGCGACGAAATGAAAATAATTTGAACATAATCTTTACTTGTGTGGGAATCGTATTCACAACCGTTTACATTTCCATATGTACGTAATAGTCCTGGCTACGAAACCGGACACGTATGCAAATTTTTAAGGTAATCGAATGACAAGATGTGGCTCAAAACCGAAAATCGCCTTGCAAGATTTCTTTATATAGAACAGTTGATAGATTGAAACAAAAGCAAATTGAAAGTTTAAAATGATCAATAGTTTGTGTCGGTGTGTAGTATATAATTGATCTATTCAATATTATATATTTACATGAAAACATTTACATTGATATTTCACATTTTAAATGGAACTATTTCGAACGGATTAATCGCGTATATTTTGGTATTCGAAAATACAGTTTTAAACACTTTACAGTAGTCCGTGGTAACAGGACCAAAATATATATTTACATTTTTTTAACACCCATAATTCAGACCCAGGCTAGATTCTACAAAAAAACTTTATTTAAATTTTTTCTTCTAACAAAATGAGTAAAGAACAAAACAACACAACACATTCAAACAAACAATTAAACACAAACAATATTATAAAAACACATATAAAAAAAAAACAAAATTACCGAACACAGGTCCACACTAACAAAATCTCAGTTATTAAGTAAACTGATAATTTTTACTTGCAATGATAACATTTTATCATTGATAATAATGATAATTATTGTAATTGATAAGATTTTCACGAACAACGTGAAATGGAATGCAGAAAACGTCATTTTATATATATATATATATATATATATATATATATATATATATATATATATATATATATATATATATATATATATATATATATATATATATAAGTGTATTTCTAGCTTCACGTATTTCTAGTGTCAAGATACTCCGTACTCCGCTTCCCACTGAATTTGAGGCATTACTAGTTGAGTGATAGAAATGAAGATAATTTAAATATAATCATTCCCCTGAATGGGAATCCAACCTACGACCGATTGCCTGTAGTCAGACGCTGTCCCACTGCACAACGACTGGCCTCACAAGAGTAAATTAATTTCTACATTTTAAAAAAACATGTTTTTTTAACATGTAGAAATTGAAATCAGAATTAAAAAAAAAAACAACATTTTCTGATGAAACAAAACATTTATTATCACTTATATCTAGTTAACAGAATCGCAATTTTTTTAATTTTAAATAATATTACTACAGACAAAACTTAACAAGGGCAAAAAATAACGAAGTAAAAGCACACATATAAAAGCAGCGTTAAGCGCTTTCTATCACACATAGCCGGATAGTCGGTGACAATCTAGTGTCAAGACTCTCTTTTGACTGCTTATATATTAAATAAGTGTATCAAATAAATAAGAGAGTTGTACCAGGCTCGCATGAAACTAGAGGAGCTCCCTCTCTATAGTCTCTATATACTTCATATATAAGCAGCTTCACACGCCATCCCGCGTAGCAAGGTAGTGGGAGAGAACTTAGTGTCAAGACACTGTATTGACAGGTTTTTGCGTAATTAATAGCAAACTCAACGCCATGCTTTGTCCTACCAGAACGGCAAAATAGGATTTCTTTTTAAATTTAATTATTTCTTCGAGTGGGAATTGAACCCACAACCAGTCGTCACAAACACTATCATCACACAAGCATATATTCACAATGTAAAGCCAAGAATGATATAAACAATATTTTGAATACTTTGAACAATTAGTGACTAAAGAATAAAAAAAAATTCAAAAAGTAAAATTTCAACAACTTCATTAAAATATAATTTAAAATTATATTTAAATATTTGTATTTCATTGTTTTAAAAACCATATCGTTTTGATAAATTTAATAATATCTTGGATAATTTAACTAAATAGTTAAGTAAATAAAAAAAAAACAAACAAAAAAAATAAATAAACAACAAGCAAAATTTAAACAATATCATTCAAACAATTTGTATAAAACAAATAAACAACACATTTCATTATATTAAAAATTATCTTTTTGTTTACAGAAAATAACAAAAGGTTCTCCTTTAATTATTCCGCTAATAGTTAAATTTATTCTAGTTTTTTTTATTCTAAAACAAATAAAATAAATTTTACGTACTAGCAGAATAAATCAATTTCATTATTATATAAAGCTATTACAATACAAAAAACAATGTTTATTAAACAATGTTTATTAAACAATGTTTATTAAATGTTTAAAAACAATGTTTATTAAAAACAATGTTTTGATAAACTCAATAAGTAATAAAATTGATAATTTCATTTAAATGACTAACTTATTAGAATCATTGTTAAAACAGAATATATATATTCTGTTACATTCGACCTATGTATCTAGAATTAACTATAGTTAATTTAAAAATGTTATTTCATTAGAGGTTATTTTAAAGGGGCTCTTAAACCTAAACTTGAGGGTGTTACCCCCTTTCGAATAATTTCCAATTCATTCCTCCAGTATTTCATCGTTTATATGTAGTTGTACCATTTGATTTCCATTTACCAAATTACCATCTTGCAATAGCAATTCCACATTGATATTTGATAGATTTTGTAGTACGTTATTTTTTTCTTCATGAATCTCAGATAGCTTAAAGAAGACAAATAAGTTATTTATTTATATATATATATATATATATATATATATATATATATATATATATATATATATACATACATATATATAAATATAGGGAAACAGGTACATAAATTAGTGTTGAGACACTTCGTTTTCTATCATTTATTTTAGATGTTATGAGTTGAACTACCCAGGAGTGAGCAACCTTTTGCATCGGAAGCGTTCAAAATTGCAAAATTTCATCGTTTTTAAACTCCTAATAAAAATTGTTGCATACAAAAAATAGAAAATTAGCATAAAAAAATCATATGTTAATCATATAAAATGTTATACCAATTCAGAATGTTTTTTTAATGATGTTTTTTTCTGCAATAAATAATATTTGCGAATGGAATTAAAGAGCTGGATGTTCACATTAAAACATCCGCTCGTAGCTCTCGAGCCGCACGTTGTCGACACCTTGCTTAACCTAACGCCGTGTATTGTCACACACACTCCATTTCATTCAGCACAAATGAGATCGATCAAAATTTTTTTTTCTTACAACGGAAATTGTCATTTAAAATATATAAAACAATTTTTAATGGATACATTTTAGTATTTATGATAAAATACGTATATACTTACATTATCATTGTGTTGATAATTATTAGAATTATCATTTGCTATATTTATATGTACGGTTTTCCCTATTCCTCTGCCCCGACGGTATATTTGAGATACTTCTGTGTATTAAATTATATATTTTCAATATAAATATTCTACTAATTTTAAAAAAATAAGAAATATTTATGTATGTTTGTTACTCTTTCATGCAAAACTACTAAACTGATTTCGGTGAAACTTCACAGTAATATAGCTTATATATGAGAATAA
The DNA here is from genome assembly GCA_032432895.1 of Dryadula phaetusa. Classification (NCBI taxonomy): domain Eukaryota; kingdom Metazoa; phylum Arthropoda; class Insecta; order Lepidoptera; family Nymphalidae; genus Dryadula; species Dryadula phaetusa. The sequence goes on from JAOYRS010000082.1 coordinate 1,696,858, forward strand.
CACATAGGCTACAAATTATATATTTTTTTTTTGTTTATTAGTATTTGTGATTTAAAATTTATTTATATGTTGGAATTGTCAGAGAGAACCTAATGTCAAGACACTCGCACCGCACTCCGGTTGAAGTGAGACATTATTTAAATGACGGATCTTAACGTCGCGATTTATCTTACTAGAAACGAAAATAATTTAAATATAATCATTCCTTCGGATGTGTCGAATCGAATCGACAACCAATCGTATTTAAAGCCACGAAAACCTCAATAAACTAAATTATAAACTAAATTATTATGTTTAATGTATGTTTATTTTTATATTACAAAAAGGAAAACAAATAATAACCCTTTTTGCAAAGCAAAATCCTTAGTAAAAAATTCGACTAAAAACAATAAATTAAAAAAAACTACTAAATAGAACATGTTTTCTAGCTTCACGCTTCTATCCCGCATAGCGTGTGTACTTTACACAGAAAATACCTAGTGTCAAGACACTCCGTACTTCGCTTTCCACCGAATTCGAGATATTGCGTGTAGATTGGTGGAACTCAAAGCAGCACTTCGTCTTACTAGAGCGAGGAATTGAATATAATATTAAATATAAAGACTCTCCCGAGTGGGAATCGAATCCGCAACCGGTCGCGTTTACACTCAGACGCAAGAATATTTATATAAATATATTTACCATTTTGCTCCGTGGGTTTCGCTACAACAACGTGTGTTTTAGGAACATCATTCATTAGGGAGAGAGCTCGAATTGAATTCGGTACTATGTTGGTAGAATGCTGTAAATTAATCAACATTTCATATATTATAAAAATATATATAATTTATATAGAAAATATTTTAAATGAAACTATTTTAAATGGATTAATCGCGTATATTTTAGTATTCGAAAATACATTTTTGAAAACTTGACGTTTTGAAAACTTTACAGTGGTCCGTGGTCTCAGGTAGACTGTTTTCGAATACCAAAATATACGCGATTAATCCGTTTAAAATAGTTTCATTTAAAATGTGTAAAAATCTCTTAAACCCAAGATATTACTAAGAATATATTTTGATAAGCGTCGGATTTCAACCTCAACCAAGATCAAAACACGTGCACACGTGCACACGTGCAAACTAAACTATAGGTTCGTATCTTACCACTTTGATATATATTTACAAAAATCGAAGACACCCATATATCGTTTTTTTTTTAAAATTATAAAAAATTCAAGCAAATTTACTTTAACCTTAGCATTTTATTATATTTTTTTATTACAAAAATGTAAACTGAATATAATATATTTTTTTTGCAAGCAAAATTTAAATAGCATAAAATCGAATTAAAATCAGCTTCATATACGATTGTATTCAATTATTACATTAAGCTGGACATATGAAGAAAGAGAATACAATAGTTAAAAACTTAAGTTATCAATGTAAGTACAAGTTCGAATTTTTTTTAATATATATAGTCAGTTTCGTCAGATAATTTAGTCAGTTTCGTCTTTATTACTTACACATTAAACTAACTAAATTAAATATGAAACATCAGGACTCGAACCCACACGCACTAAATATAAAATTATTTTATAATAATTAAAAAACAAACTTTATCCCGCATAGCAGACAGTGAGAACCTATAACATATGTAAAGAACCTCCGTTGACAGCTTTCTTGCCTGAATCAGAAATCTTATGAATTGTGTGGCAGAGCTTAACGCCGCACTTTATCTTACCGGAGCCTTGCCAAGAAATTAAAGAAAATTTTAAATATAATCATTCTGTTGAGGAAGTCAGACACCAACACAAACCTTGGTAAACGACACCGTTGTCATTTCTATAACTTTGTCCCGCGTTATGTTATTTGCGGCTAGATGTTGATAAATCATTTCTTGAGTACAATTAGTGCCTTCGATCTAAAAAAAAACCTTTTTTTTAATATAAAATATTACGAAACGGAACTCAACGCCGCGCTTTGTGCTATCAGAAAGAAGAAACAAAAACAATATAAATATAAATTCAATGAGAATTGATCAAATCCGTTAAGAGTTTATAACGTTCAGATTATTTTCTTATCGTCACATCTGAAATTTCCTTACAGTAGTCTATTATAGGTAGATAATGCCCTACATATATATATATATATATATATATATATATATATATATATATATATATATATATATATATATATATATATATATATATATATATCCTCTATATACGAAATTAATCGCAGGCTCGAATCCAGACCAGAAGTGTAGTCAGAGAGCAATTAGAGTTAAGATACTCTTCCAATTTACATCCGACATGCCTCAATCAGGCAGAAAGGCAGAAAGGCAGAACTCAATCCCGCGCTTTGTTGCTCACCAAAGCCAAAAAATAATAAAAAATATTAATATTTCTCCGAATGTGCGTCAAACCAATTGTACAGTAAGACCCACAATAATATTTCATTTTATTTTTAAGCTTCACGCTTTAATCCCACATAGCAGAGTAGACACGAAGTACCTAGTGTCAAGACACTCCATACTCCGCTTTTCGCCGAATTCGAGACATTGCGTATTGAGTGTCGGAACTCAACGCCACGTTTTGTCTTACAAGAGTTAGGAAATGAGTATAACGGAATTATAATCATTCCCCGAGTGAGGATCAAACCCACAAGCGATCGCATTTACGCTATCCCACTGTGCCACGACCGGCCTCTTATCAGGCAGTAAATTCAAAAAAAAAAAAATATATATATATATATATATATATATATATATATATATATATATATATATATATATATATTACTTTTTAATTAACAGTCTTTAAGAAATAATTCATACCTCAATAACTGCTAAGTGCGTTGGATGCTTTAAACGTATGTGCGTTCTTAGATCTGACTTTATACGAAATCTCTTTGGGCATCTCATACAAGCCCACGGTCTGACGCCCGTGTGGATTAGCCTATGGTTTTTCATGGCTGTTGACCTAATTAATGGGGGAAAAATTTGAAAATATAAAAAAAAACAAATTAGAAAGTAACATTCTACAATTTCAGGCTAAAGGCCAAGGCAGGGGAAGATATATGAACTCAACATTTACCTTTGAGTGCATTGAATTTAGCAGAATTCAACGCTGCGCATTGTCTTAAAAAACAAGAACAGGAAAATAATTTAAATGTTATTTTCTCGTGTAAGAATCGAACCTACAACCAACAACCAACCTACCAATTGTACTTTTTATTTACCAATTGTCTAATAAATTTTGTATTGTTTTTTGGAAATTACTATCCTAATACTAATAGGATAATATAACGATATCAAAAAAGTCTCCGTTCTTGTAATACAAGTGTAGTAGTGAGAGCCCCTTTAAAATACCTTAATGTTCATTCACCACAAACACATAACATAATAAAAATAACTTAAAGTAAATATTAAAAACAACTTGGATTCACTTAACAACGTTCGTTCTTGTGACACAAGTGTAGGCTAAAGGGGCTCTTTAAAATGTATTAAGCAAATAAAAATGAGACTTAAGAATAATTTAAGAATAAAATAACAAATAATAACATAATAACCGTCTAAAAGCAACCCCGCAAACATCACACGGGAACGGTCTCTCGCCGGTGTGTATACGAACATGTTCGTCCAGGACGGAGGGCGATCGGAATGTTCGCGAACACGTCGAACACGTGTTCGTTTGTTTATTGTCTGTGGCGTGTATTTCTCTGTTTTTTTTTAAGGAAACAGAACATTGGTAAATAGTTGATTAGTTATAATATATTTTTTAATCTATATAGATTTTTTTAAAATAACAGGAGGTAGACAGAGAGAATCTAGTGTCAATAATTTAACTAAAGATTTAACTAAAGGCAGATTGCATTGGAGCTATAATATTATAATATCTGATACGTATTACTTTTTTTACATAATAACTATAGTTTCAACTATATCCGGATAGCTGATTAGTCAGAGAGAACCTAGTGTCAAGACACTCCGTAGGCAATTTCCGTCCGAAATTGAAACTGCGTCTCATCCGGCGAACTCAACGCCGAAATTGAAAATAATTTAAATATAATTACTCCCCCGACTAGAAATCGAACCAAATATCAAATCACACTGCGTCCAGATGGTCTGTTTGGCCTTGGCCTATGTATACAAAAATATTTAAAAAAGAGAAACATTTATTTCACGATAATTAAGAAGCTATAAGAAGCTTCACAATTTATCCCGCATAACAGGGTAGTCAGAGAGAACTTAGTGTCAAGTCTCTCCGTTTTCCTCATGGCACCCGAATTCCAGACATTGCATGTTGAGTGGCGGAACTCAACGCCGCTTAACTTAGCTCCTTTTAATGAATATATGAACTGACTTACTTTATATGCTTTTGTAGCGCATACAGGTTGTGTAAATTATTCCCACATTGGTTGCAAACTGTCGATTGACTATTTCCTGTTAAATATAAGAAATTAATTGAACTACTAAAGAAAACGTCTTCATAGTAAATAACGGAACAAGCATACAAAACGTAAAGTCTTAGTAAATTATATTTCTCTAATTTGATTTAAGCAAACATCCATCAGGACAAATATATCTTAATTCGCTTATTATAATATTACAAACGGACATTCCAATTTTATTTATTTCTACACATTTTTATCTATAGAGTTTATAAGAATTACTTTTTTTTTCTGGTCTACGTAAAAACAACTGAACGAATCTAGATTAAAACTTTTTACAATTTGGCATAATCAAAATTGATATGGAGAAGTGCCGAAAACCAAAATGTTTCATAATAATATATTAAATACACATTAAATTATTAAAACACACATTACACACAAGTGTGTCCAGAACATACACGTCGCTAAGGCGTAAAACACGTCAAATACGCGTTACCTTAGCGACAATAGTTTTTACCAAAATACACAAAAGAACACGGCTTTTTTTTTGCTTCACGCTTTTCTCCCGCCTAGTAGGGTAGGCAGAAAATAACTATTGTCAAGACACTCCGTACTTCCCTTTACACCGAACTCAAGACATCGCGTGTTGAGTGGTGGAACTCAACGCCGCGAGGAAGTTGAAAATAATATCTACATAAATACCAAACTATATAATTATTGTGTTTTAAATGAATGGCATCCTTAGAATTTATATCAAATATTCATATTTTTTAGATAAATGTCAAAAGAGTGATTGAAGAATTATAAGCCATATTTTACATTTCCCATGAGAAAGAGACAGAAATAGTATGTTTGTCCTTCTCTAGGCTAAAAGAATCATTTTAGTTTTAAATAAAAGGATAAAATACATCGAGATGACGCTGGTCGTATCGTGTGGGACAGTGTCCGACTGTAAACGCGATCGGTTGTGAGTTGGATTCCCATTCGATGGAGTGATTGTATTTGAAAATATTTTCACTTTAGGTAAGAAAACATGTATTTATTTTATTTAGCGTGAAGCTAAATAAAATAAATACATGTTTACAAATCATGGGGTGAGGTGGGGTGGTGTAAGGTGGGGTAGGGTAGGGTAGGGTAGGGTAGGGTAGGGTAGGGTAGGGTAGGGTAGGGTAAGGTAGGGTAAGGTAGGGTAGGGTAGGGTAGGGTAGGGTAGGGTAGGGTATGGTATTGTATGGTATGGTAGGGTATGGTAGGGTATGGTAGGGTATGGTAGGGTAGGGTAGGGTAGGGTAGGGTAGGGTAGGGTAGGGTAGGGTAGGGTAGGGTAGGGTAGGGTAGTGTAGTTCAGTGTTAGTGTAGTGTTAGTGTTAATACAAAAATAGTCACAATTAACTGTTTTGTAAAGTGACATAAAAAAATGCTTATTCGTCTATGACTAGGTTGTAACTTATATTACATAAGGATATTTAATAAAAATCTTATAAAAATTTAAGATCTATTTATTTTTATATTTTTTTATCCCGCATAGCAGGGTAGACAGAAAGTACCTAGTGCCAAGACACTCCGTACTTCGGTTTCCACCGAATTCAAGACATTGTGTGTTGAGTGGTGAACTCAACGCACTTTGTCTTTTACCAGAGCGAGGAAGTGAAAATAATTTAAATATAATCACTCCCACGAGTGGGGATCGAACCCACAACCGATCGCGCTTACAATCAGACGCTCTCCCACTGCGCCTTCCACTGCATCTTTTTTTTTATAATTTAGTATCTTATTATAATATATATATATATATATATATATATATATATATATATATATATATATATATATATATATATATTTACAAATAGTTCGATTTAAAATATATTTACAACATGCATGTCTAACACATGGTAGTGTGTATTACACTTATTTTATTAATTTAATATATTTCAGGCATTATTTTTAAAATCATCATTCTACACTACTTCTCTATATAAACTATAACTGTGCCAAATTCCATACTCCTAAGTTCGCGTTATTTTGGTAAAAAGGGGAAAGATTTTGCTTCACGTTTTAATATATAGATATAGAAGCCACGTCTTTTATAAAGGTGATATAAATACCTGGTCTCACTATTTGCATTGATTCGTCACTGTGTTCATTCTTTCTATGCTTGTAGAGTTCATTTTTGTTTGGCAAAATGGCGTCACAGTCACGACAGGGTATACTAATATATACATATATATAAAAAATACATTAACATATTTTAAATGAAACTAATTTAAACGGATTAATCGCATATTTTTTGGTAAAATCAGATCTCTCTGCAAGAATCCAGGCCAGTACGCGAGGCAATTAAGAAACAGATGGCGGTAGTTTGATATAATTGATTTTTGTATGAACTAACAGACAAATGCCACCTCATTCTACCCACACGTGTGACCACGGAGTACAGTAAAGTGTTCAAAACGTCAGGTTTCCAAAAATGTATTTTCGAATACCAAAATATACGCGATTAATCCGTTTAGAATAATTTCATTTAAAATGTGTAAAAATCAAAGATCTTATTATTATGAACACATTTTTATCAGCTTCACCTGTATCTATATTTAAAAAACATATATACATTTAAACGCCACGAGATTCGAACCCACGCTTCTTATAAACCGTCTACAGAGATGATAATAACAAAAATAACGTTGTAACAAGCGTATAAGAATTTAAACGCAGCTGAATGTAAAACGTATTTGACTTAATGTTTAGAGGACTTGGGCGAGATATAAGAGATGCGGGTTCGAATACCATTGCGTTCATAATTTTATATATTTTTTTTAATATATTTTCACTTTCTATGTGAAAGAACACTTTAAAATATAAAAAAAACACACAACATAAAAAAACATTCACGTAAATATATTTATAAGCTTCACGCTTTTTTTAGATACCGATAGATAGGCGAAAACATCTGTCCGTAAACGCAATTAGTTGTAGGTTCGATTCCCACTTGGTGAGGGAATATTTTATTCATTATTTTATTTATTATATATATAATATATATAATAGTACCACCGTTCAACACCTCAAAGTCTTAAATTTAGACAGAAATCAATCAAAAGTGTATTGAGGCTATACTGTCTCTGACTAACCTGATATGGAGAAAAAGGTTGAAGGTGCATTTAGCATAAAAATAATTAAACATATATCATTATACATAAACGTATAAGGATTATTTCTTAATAATCTTTAAGTAGTAGAAAATTGTAAAAATCTCTCTACAGAGATGCTAACAACATAAATAACGTTGTAACAAAACGTATAAGAGTTTCGACACAGCTGGTAGTAGAACGCATGGCTTAGCGGTCAGAGCGCTTGGACGGTATCCAACAGGCGTGGGTTCGAATCCCGCTGCGTTCAAAAATTTTAATACGTTTTTTCTAAAAATGTTAAACATAATATATAGACTCGTGTATAATCGTATATAACTTACCGATAATTATCACGAACTATTTTAGTGAAGCCGCCATTCTCATCGTTATTGTGTGTTTTCTTCCTATGGTATGTCACACTCCAACTAAAAGACAAGTTTATTAGTAACTAAAGTATGTATACTTAGATATAATGAAATTAAAGTTGCCGCTGACGTAAATTCACGTCATTTCCTATTCTATACCTGGTTGCCGCTGATGTGAATTCACGTCATATCAAATTCTATACGTGGTTGCCGCTGACGTGACTTTACGTCATTCCCCATTCTATACCTGGCTGCCAGCTGACATGAATTCATGTCATTTCATATGATATATCTGATGGCCGTGACATGAATTTACGTCATTTTACATTCCATTCCTGGTTGCCGCTGACGTGAACTCACGTCATGCAATTACTGTTTCAGAATGCGCCCCATTGGTTTAGTGTTAAGAGAAAATTTGCATATATACAAGTTTGTGGTTGGTTGGTGGAAGGTGGTTGACCTTCCGAATTTGATTATATTAACCGGTACTTAGAATTAATAAATAATTCATTATATCTAATAATTTGCTACAATGGGGTTCGTTATACAGAGGTTAACGAATTTGGTCTACGATTCGTTATAACAAGGTTGAAATTGTAAAATTGAATGTAGATAAGAATTCGTTATATTGAGGTTAAGAGTTTACGAAATTTGTTATAAAGAGGTAGACAGTAGTTTCTATTATATTTTGCAAAATTTGAAAAATCGTTATAAAAAGGTTTTTTTATAACGTATTCGTAACGTAAAAGTATATTTTGCATCAAATACCATGAGCAGTTTTAATATTGAGAAATAAGTTAAAACCTTATAATGCACGTTATAATGAAGGTCGTTATAAGGTTACAATGTATTTACGTAAAATAATAAAAATAAAAAAATATAGTGTACATCTATAGCTTAAAAAAACTGTTTGTACAAAACCTACTGAAGAAATTTTATTTTTTTATATAATCCTTCTCCAAGCGGACATACAACTAACAACCATCATGTGCACAGACACTACCACTGAGCCACGGGGGCGTTTATAATTACATATATATTTATTTTTATTGCAACTAACCTGTTGGGAAAAGTTAAATCACATTGATTGCATTTAAATATAAAATTCTCGTTGGCGTGTTTCATTCTTCGGTGAACTTGCAAATACGTCCAATGTAGGTACGACCGACCGCAATCCTAAAAAAATATTATATATATATATATATATATATATATATAGAGCGAGCGACAGGTGTTGGTTCAAATTTAATTAAGGAAAATATTTATGGGGTGAGGGGGATAAGGTCTGTAAAACTTGTTCTTAGTATCTTTATTTTCAAACATATAATAAAAAAATCATATAATAAAAATTTTAAAGAAAAAATATCTAAAATTGTATTCAAGTCTTCACATAATGTCACTAGTTACCTTATTATACAGTACACGGATAGCCACTGACTAAAAACACCAATCGTGTTGTGGATTCGATTTGCATTCAGAGAAAAGATGACATTAGAAATTATTTCCATTTCCATGACAAAGCGCGGCGTTGAATTACAATCAACCCACAATGCGTTTAAAAACATCTACATTTTTGTAATTATAATGTAAATGTAATGATAAAATGTAAATCGGAGGCCATCATGTTTTGCGGGAGAGCATCTGATTATAAATGCGCCTAATTGTGAGTTCGATTCCCACTCGTCGTGTCTTCACTCTGGTAAGACCTAGCGCGGCGTTAAGTTCCGCCACACAAATATTTCAATTTCGGGCGAAAATTTTAGAACAAAGCATCATGATACTAGATTCAATATATAAAAAAAGTACTTTTTTTAAAGAATATAACAAAAATTTCATCTAACCTCACACAAAAAGTGTTTCACAACGGGGAACCCCCCGTATCCCAAAATCCCAGCGCTGGCCGGACCGGAAGTGGATTCATTTCTAGTCTCGTTCGTATTACGTTTATAGAAACCATGAGTAGTTTTGTGTGTTGTGCACCTGTTCACAAGTGTTTAATTCAATCATTAGCAACGCAGCTGGTAACAGAACGCATCGCAGGTCGGAGCACTTGAACGGTTTCCAACAGGCGCGGGTTCGAATACCGCTGCGTTCAAAATTTTTATACGTTTTATAAAAAAGATTTCTAATCCCATGTGTGGAATAATACTTTAGATATAGTAAAAATATATATTTTTTAATTTTTTAGGAACAAGCCTGGGTAATTGCCCCAGAATAGTTGCCCTTGTGGGATTGTGGCCTTAATGGTAGTCACCGCGATTTAGAATACAAGAATACAATTGTAACGACGAAAGAGTTCCTCGTACTGGCGGAGATGTTCCGCGCTATGACTTTGACAGGCGTTGAATTTTTTTATTTAGCTTCACACTTTTATCCCGCATAGCAAGGTAGACGGAAAGTACCTAGTGTTAAAGCACTCCATAATTCGCTTTCCACCTAATTATAAGTTAGAGGCATTGTGTATTGAGTGGGACAGAACTCAACGCCACACTTACCAGAGCGAGGAAGTGAAAATAATTTAAATGTAATCACTCCCCCGAGTGGGAATCGAACCCATAACTGATGGCGTTTACAGTCAGACGTTGTTCCACTGCACCACGACTGGCCTGATGCTGCGAAACTTCTAAAAACCTTTTATTACAGTTTCATGCTTTTCCCCGAAAAGTACTTAATATCAAGACACTCCGTACTTCCGCTCTCCGTCGATTCGCAATAGAGCGTGTTATGTGGCGGGGCTTAACGCCGCGCTTTGTCTTTGGCCTCAAGAAACAATATTACAACATCCAAAAATAATATCTTACCTCGAATAAGTGGCAAAGCTGACTTTACATATGTGACAGGTGAAAGGATTTTTTATACCTTTATGAATAATTCTGTGATTATTTAAAGCGTCCTCTAAATAAAATACACTGAAAGAAAAATATGAGTGTTTTTTTACTCTATTCGTTCGTTCGATCTCTTTTGACGGTAATTAAACGTACAGAACAGTGTGGGATATTGCACAATTACAATTTATATGAAAAAGTTACGCAAAAAGTCAATCTCTATATAAATAAATAAAATTAAAGTCTTTAAAAATTGTAATATATATATATATATATATATACCCGATACAATATATCAAAATAACATATTTTTTTACAATTTTTGTCTGACCGTCTGTTCTTTCCGGCTAATCTATAAACATATGACAGACAGCTGATGTAATAAGGAATAATTCAGACTATTTTTATTTTAGAATTTTAAAAATCCAGACATTAAAAATTACCTGGTTTTTATAGTAACATGCTTAAAAATATATTAAATTAATAAAGTAAACACTACACACACTACACTATACCAGTGACATACACGTTGCTATAGCAACGTGTATTTTACGCGCAAACAAAAGCTCTAACATAATTTCGTATAAATTTAAGCACTGTTATTTCAAACAAAAAAAAATCAGTAAACGGTATTCGAATCCACACCGACCGTTTATATATTAAACGTTCCAACACAATTTAAATAAATAAACCAGACCGAACACAATCATCAAAATAACGCTGCGTTGAGTTACGTAAACACAAACACTGGCAAACTTAGTGTCTGGACACTAGATAATGAACAAATAACCAAAAGTATAGTACTAACTCCTCACAATATTCGCATCGAAACGCTTTTTCAATGTTAACGACGCGGATAATATTCCTGGCGGCTTCGTCTAAGTTAGACAGCATATCTTCGCTTATTGTGTTATTAACTTGCCTTTCAATACCTTGCGAGAGACGCGGGCATTCTGGTTGAAAATATAACATATATATATATATATATATATATATATATATATATATATATATATATACACAACCGTATGTGCGTCCGTTTGTAATATTAAAAAAAACCCCTTACAAAATAACAGTTTTTACAATTTTTGTCTATCTGTCTGTTTGTTCCATTTAATCTTTGAAACATTTGGACCGATTTCGACGAGACTTTCGGGGAATAAAGAGCAAAGAGCATATCTGCTTGAATATAATATAGATATCGTTGTAACGCAATGGGACAGCGTCTGACTGGAAACGCGGTTAGTCGTGGGTTCGATCTCTAGTCAATGAAATTATCTTATCCAAATTATTTACATTTTCACCACTCTGGAAGATGGGTTTCATTAATCACAAAATCTAGTGGAAAGTTGAAAACAAAAAAAATATATCACCAGAAATGTACGAAAAATTCCTTAGGCAACTATTTGAAAATTCCTAGAAAATGTACACAATAACTAGACAAATTAGCAAATATAGTGGTTTATGGATACAAGCCTTTATGTTAATAAATCTTTTGACTTAAACTGTCTAAAGTAACTATAGTAGTGAGTTCCATTCTCACTCGGGTGAATGATTATATATAAAATTTATTTGCATTTTCCCGCTCTGATAAGACAAAAGGCAGCGTTAATTTCCGCTATTCGACACGTTATATCTAAAAACGGACAAATTACGGAGAACGGAATTTCTAGACACTAGATTCTCTCAGACAATCCTGCTATGCGTGATGGCGCGTGAAGCTGAAAAAAATTTCTTACCCACAATCCTAACAGTGTGTCTCACAATCCCACTCGTGGGCGACAATTGTTCGCTCGCTTCCGTTTCCTCTTTTAAATCTTTCGTAAATTCCGCAATACATTCCGTTGATTTAACGGAATGCTCCTAAAATTATTAAACGGTACGGAAAGTAAAGAAAAAATCTTTATTTATGACAAAACGACAAAACACGGCGTTGTGTTCCGCTAGATAATCTAAAAGTCTGAGACTAAGACTAAGAAAGAAGACCATAGCAGCGCAGCGAGACACTGTTTGACTGTAAACATGATTGGTCGTTCGATTCCCATTCTGGGGGAACAGATAATAAGCAAAATGTATTTTCATTTCTTCATTCTAATAAGACGAAGCGGCGTTTAGTTCGCCATTCAACACGCAATGTCTCGATTTCAGGCGGAAACCGATCAACGGTGTGTCTTGACACTAGATTGTTGACATACTAGGCGGGATAAAGGGTGAAACTGCCCTACACGTTTGTGTATTTCATTTCAATATTTACTATTTTCAAGTGTTATTCCACACTTAGGATTAGAAAACATTTTAGAAAAATGTAAAAGTATCCAAGGGGCGTGGGTTCGAATCCTGCTGCGTTCAAATTTTTATACGTTTTTTTTTAAATGTTTACTGTAATGCTCTTAAACAAACATATTATATATTTGTGTTCGTAAACATATATATTTGTGTTCGTAAACATAATTGTGCGTACAATACGTGTTTACCTGGGCATCATTATAATCTCTGAAAGCTCTGAAACATATTCCACAAACTAGAACCAACGCCGGTGACAGCTCCTCTTCGTGGGCCCTCAAATGCATGCGAAGACGGGAGCGGCGCGTTAGTTGTTTCAAACAAATATGACATTGAAACGGTTTTATCTAAAATATACACACACACACCTTACAAATATTCACCGTTCTGTGGCGCAGTAGGACAGCCTTTGACTGTAAACGCGATCGGTTGTGGGTTCGATCCCCCACTCCGGGGGAGTGATTATATTTAAATTTGTTTTCACTTCCTCGCTCTGGTGAGACAATGTCTCGAATTCGATGGAAAGCGGAGTACGGAGTGTCTTGACACTAGGCACTTTCTATCTATCCTGCTATGCCGGAAAAATATTATAAAACTGAAAGTTTGTGAGGATGTATTTATGTTAGGTAATTATCAAGAAAAATTTACTGAACGATTTTTTATGAAACTCTTCAATATTATAGGCTACAATAAATTTATAATAATTTAACATTATTTTTGTCCTTATATAACGATACATATCAATTAAGTCTGAATAACTCTATAATTAGAGTTATAAATAGTTTTAAATATAATTCTCCTTTTAACAATACCCAATATTGTAGTATTTATATAATAAAAAAAATGGAAAATAAATGTGTTTGTACAATAAAAATATATAATAATGAATAATAATTAAAATTAATATCGTTTGTGGCGCAGTGCGACAGCGTCCGACCGGTTGTGGATTCGATTCCAAAATAATTTCTATTTTTTCTCTCTGGCAAGACAAGGCGCGGCGTTGATATCCGCCACTCAACTCGTAATGTTTTGAATTCGTCGAAAAGCGGAGTACGGAGTGTCTTGACGCTATGTACTCCCTGTCTACCGTACTATGCCGAATAAGACACATTAAGTTAAAAATATGTATGAATAAAAAAATATTTATACAAACAATACCTGTAAATGAGTTACGCCATGTTCGTCCAATGTCTGTTTGTCAAGAAATCGTTTGCCGCACGTCACACACACGTAACGCCTTGTGTCTGTGTGGGTGCGACTATGTTTAGTTAGTGTTGCCCTATTAAAGTTAAAAACAATAATAATAATAATATTATTAACATATTTTTTATCGCGCATAGCAGGGTAGACAGAAAGTAACCAGTGTCAAGATACTCTGTACTTCGCTTTTGTACCGATTTCGAAGCATGGCGTGATGAGTGTTGGAAGCCATCGCCGCACTTTGTCTTAACAGAGCGAGGCAGTGAAAACAATTTTAAATATAATCACTCCTCCGAGAGGGGATCGTACCCACAATCGGTCGCGTTTACAGACGCTGTAGTAACACGGCGACCGTTCTCAAAAAATTAATACATATATCATTTTTTAATTAATATTAAATATATTAATAATGGAATTGTCTGACTTTATATGCTATGATTAGAGCCCCAATACTACAACTACAAGCGAGGCGTTAAGCACCGCCACATAACACTCAATGTTTGTAGAATAGGCGGAAATAAAGAATGTAGTCACAAAGCAAGTTCTCACTGACTACCCTACTATAAAAAAAAACATTAGGAAAATCCAATTAAAAAAACACATGCTGTAGACAATTAAAAAACAAACAATATTAAAACTATATATTAAGTTTAGGGTATTTTTACATCAAAACACATTGTAAATCGAATCTGGAACCTTTTTATCCACAAAAGTACCAACTATACCTGAGGAAGAAGGTTTTCCCACACCCCTTGACGGGGCACTGCCACCGTTTCTGCTTGTCATGTTGGAAGTGTATGTGATCGAACAGTTCAGTTTCGGTGAAGAATTTTGCGTTCTCGCATTCTATACACTTATATTCACCATCAGATATCAACAGGTTACTCGGATCGTGGAATTGCCTTGAAAATATTATATATTCCAATTAAATAATAAACATTGGAGACATTGCGTGGTGAATGGCGGAACACAACGCCGCGATTTGTCTTATTAGAGCGGGGAAATGATTATAATTTAAATATAACCAACCCTCTCAGTGGGAAACGAACATAAAACGCATGCATAATCCACGACGAAATATCTCGAATTTTGGCGTTTTTTTCCAGCCTATGCGGGATAAAAGCGTGAAATATATTTGAAAACTGTGTGCAGCGGGAATCGAACCCGCATCACATGTTTTTTACTAAATAAATATGTATATGTATACACGGTACTTATACCAAAATAACACATTTTCACAATTTTTGTCTGTCCGTTTGTTTCGGCTAATTTCTGAAAATGCTGGACTGATATTGATGGAATTTTTACTTTTAGATAATTAATGTACTGAGGAGTAACTTAGGGTACTTTTATTTTAGAATTATCAAATAAAGATCCAGAGTTGGTGAATTACACGAGGACAAACTAACAGTCACAGGTAATAAATAATAAAATAATCATTATAACGAAAAATACAGACTATATATTTTTTTTCTTAAGCTTCACGCTTTTATCCCGCATAGCAGGATAGACAGGAAGTACCTAGTGTTAAGACTCCCCGTACTTCGTTTTCCGCATGTTGAGTGGTGGACCTCAACGCCGCGTTTTGTCTTACCAGAGCGATTAAATGGAAATAATACGGTTGCAATCATTCCCCCGAGTGGAAATCGAACTTACAACCGATCGCGTTTACAGTCAGACGCTGTCCCACTGCGCCACGACCGGCCTCTAAAATATTATCTTGGTATATATACCGTGTACAGCTCCATATACTTGTAGTAAAAGTTATTATTTTAACAATTACAAAGAGCCACTCCAAATTTGCTTAGATGAATAAGAGAATCGTCAGGTAATTAAAGCTTGTCAGTATTGTCAGTCCACAACAAGTTACCACAAGCGAGGAAGGAACGTACGCAGAAACACCAAAGACAAGGTGCTAGTAAGACAAAGTGCGGCGTTTAGTTCCACAACTCAACACGCAATATCTCGAATTGGGTGGAAAGCGAAAAAATATATACTTACATATGAAATTTCAATCTAACTTTCGAAGTAAACGATTCGTTGCAATTATCGCACGTCACTATTTGGGCGTCGCTTGAAGCGCGATTTTTTCGTTTGCGCGTTCTCTGGGTACAAAAGGGAAATATTTTTTTTATTATTGTATTTGTAGAAGGAGAGTTCAGTGACATGTCACTCTCTTTTGCCGAATTTTGTTACATCAAACATCACTGTGGTTTTTGTAGTACTGGTATAATTAAATCAATAAACTCCAACGGTAATTTCTTCAGTACACGTTACCGTCCCCCACGTTAGCAAGATGTTCAGTTAGGACGTAGGCATATTGGGGGGCTTATTATTATTAATGTTTGGAATAAACGCATTTGATACTCAACCAAGAAACTAAGTATTGTCATGAACTCATTGTACAAATATATTTGATAAAGAACAACTATTTGTATTTCGGCGGTTCATCTCAACAGAACTTCCTTCCTAACCGGTGATAGCTCCCTGTAGGACTGACAATACTGACACTTGTGTTGATTGACGATATGAAAGCGCTTGTAAACAGTCTATTTAAACAAGGAATATTTTGATTTTTCGCGAGAATTTTGTGAATCTCTTATATATACGAAAATAAACCAAATTTGACGTTTAATAGGCTATGCAATGGCTATAGAGGGTGATTTAAAAATTATATATTGTATGCATATTACTTAAATAACTTCTAAGAAAGAGTGACACGCGTACTTACCTCCACTAAAAGATCATTGTCACAAGACTCCTCCGCAGGACGAGGTCTTCCTTGAGCTCTCTTAAAATTTAAATTTAATTTAAAATTACAAAAAAAAAAGAGGTAAGGTTTTTATTGAATAAATTATCTAGGCTAAATAAAATTACATTTGCCGTACATATTATGTATTCGACGCCCGTCGAAGCTCAATGGAACAGCGTATGACTGTAAACGCGTTTGTTTGTAGATTCAATTCCCACTCGGGGGAATGATTATATTTAAAATTATTCCCCTCGCTCTGGTAAAACAAAGCGCGACGTTGAGCTCCACCATTGTTGAATGGTGGAATGTGTCGAATTCGAGGAAAAGGAGATAGGAAATTATGCAAACGCAAATTTCATTTTTCTTCTTGTAATTTTATTTACTTAAGAATTTGCACATGTGTCCGAATCCAATATAATATCCGTGTATATTATTCAATCTATTATTCTTACTTAATAAATTAAGTACCATGAAATAGCATGAAATAGCATGAAATAGCAGGATAAACAGGATGTACCTAGTGTCAAGACACTTCGTACTCCACTTTCCACCAAATTCGAGACAATGCATATTGAGTGGCGTAACTCAACGCCGCGCTTTGTCTTACCAGAGAGAGGAAATGAAAATAGTTTAAATATAATCATTTCCGCGAGTGGGTAATGCGTCACGACCCGCCTCATATAATTCTGAGAAAAGTATTGAAAAAAAAAATTACATTAAATTAAAATAAAATAGTATACATTTTTTACCCTTATAAAATCCTCTTCAGACGGCACTAATATAACTGCTTCGTCTTTAGATACCACTTTCCGTTTTCTCCCTCGTTTTTTACATTTGTGTGCGGACAGGGTCTCCGAGTTTGGAAATATTTTACTAAAATTATATAATGAAAATTAATGTACAGGTTATTTTCTCGCGTAGTAAGATGATCAGAGAGAACCCAGTGTCAAGACACTCCGCTTTTCGCCTTCTGCACGAATTCGAGACATTGCGTGCCGAGTGACGGAACTCAACAGCGCGCTATGTCTTACAAATAGATAGCGGAAATAGAGAAGTAATATAAAGAAATATAAACATTCCCCAGAGTAGGCTGAAATCAAATCTAAAAGTTAAACCCAACGATTTTTTTGAATATTTGCAATATGTATAGAGTTAACATACTCCGTTACCCAATTTTCCATCAAATTTCCAAAAATTACAAATTGCGGAACTCAACGCCGCGTATATTTTGGCAGTGAAATAAAAGCAATATATATATATATATATATATATATATATATATATCAGCAATATTTATATAATATATATAAGAACAATCAAAAGATATCTTACCTGCATTTAAAACATTTATGCTTCTTTAGGTCATTGACACTGGTAGTTTCATTTACCTTTAAAAAAAGAAAAATACTTAAAAATCCTCTTCACCCTTTATCCTGTATTGCAGGAGAGTCAAAGAGAACCTAGTGTCAAGACACTCCGTTGACGGCTTTCCATACAAAACCAAAGCTCGTCGTTGAACGACGAAACTCAACGCCGCATTAATTTAGTTTATACGTAAACAATATAAACTAAATCATAAATTAAAAATTATAAATCAAGAGACCGGTCGTGGGCTCTATAAAACATCGTTTAAATGTAATCGTCGGTCGTCGGTTATGGGTTCGATTCCTACTCGATTATTTTCATTTTCTCGCTCTGGTAAGACAAAATACGGCTTTGAGGTCAGTCACTCAATAGCCATTGTCTTGATTTTGGCTTAAAGCAAAGTACGGAGTGTCTTGACACTAGGCACTACCTGTCTACCCTGCTACACGTGATATAAAAGCAAGAAACAACAAAAATATAAATTATTATATAGTTTAAAAGTTTTATGAGCAGGCCTGTTTGTTCGTAAGTATGCTTATATGTATGGATGTATGTATGTATAAATGTCTGTATGGATGTATGTATGTAACCTTTAACAGCTTCTGCAACTCGTCATCATAGTCCCCAGTTTGGACAATCCATATAGAATCATCGCTGTCCAAGCACTCTTGCTTCACTTCGGTGGTGAAAATTAATTCGTTCTGTTGGTTGATATATTAATACTTTTTTTAATTTAAAATGTATATTTAAAAAAAAAGTTTTTATTTTTAAGCTTTATACATACAAATAAATATTTATTTTACTATTTTTGAAGTGTTGTTCCACACATAGTTATTAGAATACATTTTTATTTAGACAGTATAAGGAATTTATCGGAGCGGGATTCGAACCCGCATGTCTTGGGAACAGACCAAGTTTAAAAAATCATGCTTCTTTAAATATAAACATATTTCAGAATAACTCATCAGAAATATTTTTAAATAAATAAATTAAATATTTCAAATACCTCACTTCAAACAACTCTATCAAATATAATACATTAATAACTAACCGATACATTTTCTTGATTACTTTCTTCAGTGTTTTGATTTTCTTTTGTACCTTTTAAAATAAAAAAAAATTCAATTCTAAGAAATTAAAAGTATGAAAACGTTTAATAATTAAAAATATAGTCTAAAGCATTTTATCGCGTTTTTCAACGTATAGCTTGGTAGTAACAACCTAGTGTCAAGACACTCCGTTCTTGTTACCGCCCCGAAATAATGACCTAGCGTGTCGAGTGATAGAACTCAACGCCACAGTTTGTTCCAAATTTTCGTCAAAATTTCATCCCATAAATAATCTCCTTAACAGACGGACTATTTTAATATTACATATTTACAGAAATAAAACCGTCAATTGACTTCTTTCTACAAAAATTAGTCACATGAAGGAGTATGAAATTACACACACTACTATACGTTTGACATACACTAGTATATAAAGTGACAAACACGTTGCTATGGCAACCCATATTGTACGTATCAACAATACCTCTAGTGATAATAAATGTATACAATAACCATTTTCAACATCCAAATCACTCTTCTTCAAAGAGCTTCTTGTTCTCTTCGCGACTGGAGAGCTTTTGGGAGATGTCGACTTTTCTATAAAATTAATTAAATAAAAAAACTTTTTTATAATGTAATGCGTTCTAAAAGCTTTTTCATTTGAAAACAGTAATGAGTGGGTAGTCCGCCATTTTGTTGTGGCAGCCATTTTGAATAGACAACCATTTTGAATTGTTTCATTGTCATCCAAACTAAACGTATGTAAAAAAATGTAAGCTCGATCGATTGAAGATACGGGGTTCAAACTCGAGTCGTAAGATTCCCTTCGAAGAAACAAACAAACACACAATACAAATTAATAAGCAACGTGTGAAGTTGGTTTTAAATTTGAGCTTGAGTAGAGATGGCGATCGTTGATACATTTTAAAGGGCCCTTTAACACACACGTGTGTCGCAAGTCGCAGACACTGTTCAGAGCTCCCCTTTCTACCTATATGGATTCAAAATTTTTCTCATAGAAATGTAAAACAAATATTTTTTTTAGCCTCTCGTTTTTTATCCCGCATAGCAGGGTAGACAGAAAGTACCTAGAGTGCCAAGACACTCTGTACTTCGCTTTCCATCAAATTGGAGATATTGTGTGTTGAGTGGGGGAACTAAACACCGCGCTTTGTCTTATCAGAGCAAGAAAACCATTTAAATATAATCACTTCCCCGAGTGGGGATCGAACCCCACACACGATCGCGTCGCAGTCAGATGCTGTCCCATTATTCTATTATAAATACAAAATCGAATGCGAATCGGCTTAGGTCGTCTATATACCCATCAGCCGGGCTACGAAAACCAGAATCTTAAATGAACCCAACAGGCACGTCCCAGGGTCAAGGATGGTGGGCACCCTGAAAGCCTGCTCAGAGTAACGGTGCAGGAGTGCACCCTATACGACAACCAAACCCATATGCAATATAAATAATAGATATTATAATAATAATTACCCTTATTTTCTTCAGTTACATTTTCAACGTCTTCTTTCTTAATATTCTCGTGGGCCACTTTCAAATGTCCTTTCAGCCATTTGAAGTTAGAATATCCTAAAAGAATCAAAATAATTGACGAGCAGGGAAACAAAAATAAGTATCCGTTTTAATAAAACCTTATATTTAATACAGTTATATGGAATAAGTATATATTATACTAAGAAAATTGAACGAACACGCCTTTTTTTACTGTCCACAGCAAAAACCCATCAAATTCGGTCCAAGTATTCCAGAGATTAGCCGGAACAGGAAGACAGACAAAATTGTAAAAATCTAATACACATTTAGTAAAAAGTGTGTGTTTTTATAGGTACTACAAACAAACACTCAATTTTAACTTATTTTTATAGATTATTGATACAAATTCCTTTATATTTTTTAAACATGACTTTCTTATAGTCAGTTTTCAGAGTTATATATAAAGACATATTTAACTAAGCTCTTCCTATAAATATGTACTAATGCTGATTTCTGTATGTGCCATAAAGTGTGTGTTCGTTTGTTTGTATGTGTATCAACAAGAAATCACAGATAAAAATAAAATATCTAGGCTAATAGGTACATTTATTTTCCAAACAGCCAGCAAGTTGAAGCAGTTCAATTGATTTAAACTTACCCTCGAGCAAATCTCATTATCAACCATAGAATATTCTATTAAAATCTCACAGGTGAAATTTATAATATTTTTTCTTATAGAGATGCTAAAAACATTATAAGCTAATAGGGATAAAAATTTGAACGAAGCGGGATTCGCACTCGCGCCTGGTGGAAACCGTCCAAGTACTCTGACTGCTGAGCCATACATTCTTCATCTAGCTGTGTCTAAATTTTTATACGTTTGTTACAACGTTTATGTTAACATCTCTGTAGAGAGATTTTTACTAACTTCTACTGTACAAAGATTATTGAGAAATAATCATTTGGCAATACATAATGCTATTTATTTTAATATTTAACTATTTATTATTATTTTAAATATTTGAACCTAATAAAAATCTAACCAATTGAAAGGTTTCCAAGTGGCGCGGGTTCAAATTCACCTGCGTTCAGTTTTTTTTAAAGGATTTTTCCAAAATTTTGTTTTATACTCACTGAGAAACAGTTTAAAAATAGTGAAAAAAAAAACAAAAATACATTGTAACACGATGCCATGAAATTATAGCTAACGTATGGCTCAGTTAAAACGCTTGGATAGTTTACTACAGACGCGAGTACGAATCCATGTTTCTATATATTTTTTTTGTAATAATTGTTCCTTATTACCATAATCGCATAAGGGGCAAGGATAGACAATATCCCCATCCATATCATGCTTATGTTCTTCTCCGTGATCGATAACCTCTAATGTGTCCTTAAATTCTTTGTTACAAAATCTAAAAATGATTTTAAAATATCATTACCTAAATGTGGCAATAGTTAAATAAAACAAAACTAAATTTTAGTCCGTGAACCCGGACACACGTGCAGATTTTTAAACAAATCGAAACGCAAGAAATTGGTAAAAACATCGACGTTAGATTTTCTAGAGAAACGAGAAACTAATGAACGGGTATTAAATAACATTCTTCTGTCTATTTAGATATATAGCATGTTGAAAATCGGAACACAACGCCGCAATTTGTCTACACATACTAAAGACACAAATAAGTGCTTGTAATACTGAAGTAAATTAATAATTTAGTGTTAAATTAATAATGGTAGTATAAGCAAAGGTGAAAATGTTTGAATAGATTCTATGGCAAATAGAGTTGTTTTTTTGCATCACGCTTGTATCATGCATACCGGTGTCAAGACAATCCAATCTCCACTTTCCGCTAAATTTGAGATATTGCGTGTTGAGTGACGGCATTCAACGCCTCATTTTGTCTTACGAGAGCGAGGAGATGAAATAATTTAAATATAATCATTTCCCCGAGTGGGAATCGCACCCACAAGCGATTATGTTTACGCTGTTACACTGAACCACGACCTGCCTTTTATCCGTCAAATTGTTCTTTTTAAGTTAAATGGTTTATTTTTTAAATCAAGAAATAAATGGAGGTTGATAAAAACAAAAACGTTGTTTACAGTAGAACATTGGAAAGGGCTTCCATGATGACCAATGTAAACAGGTTCAAATTCAAATAAATCTATTATTTACGGTATTCCAACACACAATACGTACCTACATTTCAATTCTTTCACATCACTATTACCACTCTGGTACTTTCCCAGAAACTCTTTAACATTTTCATCTTCGTCTATATTGTCTAAATCAATTTCGGGCTCCGCTTCCGGCTCTATAATTTCTACATCACTAGAGCTCTCCTTTTTCTCATCTTTTATTATTATCAAATCATCAGCCTTGACGTTGCTTACTGGTTTGGTGATAATCTCTCCGTCCGGTCCAATTTCCACGTTCACAAACTCCGAACTCTCCTTTATATCGTTTTCGCTTATAATATTCGATTTGTACGTATGTTTAAAAGTTATCAGACTTGTTTTCTTAAATATATATTGTTGATTATTCTTAATTACCAGATATTCGTCGTTTTTCAACGCCTCCTCCGGACCCTTGAGTCGACTCGCCACAAAGTTCTCGGTCAAGCACACCTCGCAAATAACTTTGAGTTGCGTATACTTTTTTTGTTCGCATCTGTGTAAGATTTGATCTTCTTTGTCGAAAATGTATAATTTTTCATTGTTGTCCACGATTTTGCCGCATATATAACAAACGTGTTTATCTTTAGCCTCCAAGTCCATTAACGGCTTCGAGTTCCAATTCCTACCAAGTCGAGATGGATCGGTTTTCCTCACATGCCTACGTTTATCGCAATTTTGATTGTCATAAGGGAGGAAGGTGACCGGGGAATTCTTGAACATATCAAGAATATCCTCGCGCGTATAAACATTGCGATTTGCAATGTCACTATTTTTATAATTCTCATTTATCAACGTTTTAGGTGATTTATTTTTGTTAGCCACTTGCAGTGTTGCGTACGTTTTTGATCTTTCTTCGAGATATTTGGTAAATTGGGCTTCGAAGCTGGCTGCATTGTTCGAAACTAATTTGAAGGGGAGACTGTTCGCGAAACTATATTTTGGACTGTTCTTATTTGAGACTGGACTTGTTATGTTAATGTTTTTTATTTCACCAATCTCAGTGGTGTCTTCAATTATTTCATCTGCGTCATCTGTGTGTTTGATGAACGGTAATTTCTCCAGGGTCAGGTCAGTCAGTGGGTCGTCATTGTCAAAATGTATTTGGGAAGCTCGAATTTGAGTGCCATCATCCAAAATATAGACTAAATCGTCAGTTCCAGCCGGATTTGCGCCTAGATCGAAATTTGATGAGTCTAAAGTGGAATCGGTGAGATTCTTTTCGGCACTCAAAAGGAATGTATAGGCATTATCATCGAGAGACACTTGCTGGTTTCCCGTTATGGAATTTAGATCGATGTCATATCCAAGAAGTAATCTGAAAATTTCACATTTCTTTTCATATAGACAGGCAGATACAATTTAGACTTTAAGACATTGCGTTCTATATTCTCTGTCAAAAGTTTGATACATTAAAGAGGCAGACCTCAATGCCACTCTTTGTCTTATCAGTGTGGTGAAATAAAAATTATTATCAATATAAAAATTCACATCTCTATAATATGGTCTATAGGATTTATGATTATATATATATATATATATATATATATATATATATATATATATATATATATATATTCATACTTTTATTCCGCACACCAAGGTACACAGAAAGTACCTAGTGTCAAGACACTCCGTACTTCACTTTCCACCATTTTCAATACATTGCATGTTGAGTGGTGAGAAAGTGAAAATAATTATATGAGAATTGAAAATTGATGATATATGGCATATAATATTTACTGATTTGCTACTCTGCATTTTGATACATATATATGTTTACATGTTAAATTGTTTTAATAATATTAAATTTAAATTTCACTTTTAACCACAGCAAATCCATCACCAACCACTCCAACAAATAGGAGAAGAGATTCACTAACTTTCTTGCATTTGCAATTCAAGATGTCAAAATAGGTTTTTTTGATACAATTTATTATAAATATATTGAAAATATAAATTACAAACTTTGAATTATTGAGAAATGTTTGAAAACTATCATATTGCTCTATTTTCAGTTCCACTTCTTTTCCGTTTATATCATCCATGCAGAGAACTAGCGGAGGTTGTGTTTCAGACATTGTTATGTTATTTAAGCACACCTGTATAATATTTAATGATTATATTTAAGTATAAAAAATTCTATAAAGTATTACATGTTAAATATTAATATATATTAGAACAAAGAATTTTATTAAAAAATAATTATTATAATATATAATAAAAACGAGATAGATAGACGGAAGGTAAATATAAAGATTGTCATGTAAGATACTTATCTATTTTTAAATATAAGCCAGAATTGTAAAAGTAAAAAAAATAATATATACTTGCAAGATGCTGAAATTATATTATTCATAATAAAATAATCTTTATCAATATACCAAAGTCATTTAAAAGATATAAATTGAAATAATTAACAACAATCCCATAAAAGGATCTGAAACACTAAAGGTATATCTACAGTTAATATTTTAAGTTAATTTCCCAAAGTTATATCATATTTACATTAATTGAACATTAAAAAAAATGTTTTTACTATTATTATTAATTGTATAAGAAACATATTATATTTGTATATATATAATTATAATCTAATAGCTAATTTCCAAAATATGATGTGTATAATTTCTAAAAGATTTTTTGAAAATAATTCATTTGGTCATGTGAATTACAAAAATAATTATTAATACTAAACAACAGTACAGCTACATATCATCTAAATATTATATTATAACTTGAGTTTAGTGGTTAATTTTCCAGCCAATTCGATAAAAGCAAATGGCAAAGTACTGGCCGGTTGACCCGAAAACATTTTGGAAAAATAGTTTGGCCAGTATCTTTCGTTTTTTGTCATAACTTTAAACACTTGTTGTATACCAAAAAAATAGCTAAATAAACATAAAATTATAATAAATAAACTAACCAGAATATTGTCATAAATCTATAATAAATTTCCTCGCAATTGGCATAATGAAATAACAAATGAACTATGAAGAAAGAAAATTGTTTTGAAATTTTGACAATACAAACAAAAATCAAAAACATTCGGTTCTGTGATTCGATTTTTACAGATTAAAAACGGAAGACAGATTACAAAGTTATATTAAAAATGTGTTATAAGCTGTGCAAGAAATATGTATTATAATATTAATAAAACTACAATAAATATGTGAAATAATTTTATGAGTAGTATATTATTTGAATTTAATTGTTCATATACTTTTGAAATCTAATTAATAATAATAATATAATTACCATTGTGCAAAAGAGACAACTATATAATTTATATTCCTCAAATTAAAGAATTAATATTATATTACTTAAATTTGATATTTATATCTAATAGACATAGTTAGTATTACAAGTAATAAATACTTAAATAAGTTATATAAACCATGGTAGCTGTGCGTAAGTAGGAATTTACATTTATGCTTAAACGTAAATTCCTACTAATTTAAGCCGTTTTCAAAATTATTAATCTCAATTCATTCTCAACAAACACTGATTATTATATACTATTTCTATAATATATTTTTGCATCTTTGTAATATTTACTTTATTCCTCAAATTGCACTACATATTTGAATATATTTAACAATTTATTAAAAGTAAACTAATATCTAGTTATAATAGTGCGAAAGAGAAGAAAGACTAATTTATTTGATTGACAGAACATGTGAACTGTCATCCATTATTCCCAATAATGGCCGATAGTTTATCTAAATACGGAATATAATAATCTTATTGATATTCATCTAATTATATTAAATGATTTTGAAGTGAAACAGTTTTAAGGTGCTGCGGAATGTTTCCGCTTACCCCGCCGGTGGTTAAGCGGTTGCTGGGGTGGAAAAAAGGCCCCGAGGGATCCTCCGCTGAGGATAAATGGTCAGAAAAGGCGGTGAAAAGTTTAGTGAAGAAATTAAAAAAGAGCGGTGCGATCGAGGAGTTGGAGAAGGCGCTCTCCAACCAGAACAGCCACACAAAGTGTGTCACAATACCCAGGTATTTATTTTCGTATGTAAAAATGACGTTTAGTTATAACTATATTTGTTTAGGCATTTCCTTAGATTTTTACGTAATTTGTTGATTGGTCTTATTAATTGATTAAAAACGATATTAGTACAACGTGAAACACGCTTATCGTGACTAAAATTAGGTTTTGCTTATATTTTTTTTATTTATATTTGATTTTTTGTAACAGGTTTCAATAACAAAGCCATTTTTTTTGTTTGTAAATAAACTCATTGTCTTGAGTTGCACAATAATGAATATTTAAATATTTTAATTAAATATAATTCAATTCCAATATGATTCTAGTTAGTCAATATTTTTGTACTTGTAATATTGATTTTTTTCTTTTATAGTACATATTTGAGTTGATACATATTTTTTGTGATCTATTTTTAATATACATTTATTGGAAATAAAATAAAATTAAAATATATAGTGATGACACCAGTTTGAAATTTATTATTTAATTTGTATATTAGATTGTTTTTGGATAACCAAATCTTAGTAGAGTATATTATAACAATATTCAGTAAATAAATATTATAGTCTATTAAGTTATTAAAAGAAAGAAATTATATTTGCCAATTTTGACTTAAAAAAATAGTTTTCTTTGTAATATTGATTTTCTCATAAGTAATATCTTTGAAAACCTTTCTTTATCCATAAAAAAGAATTTACTGAATAAATTTAAATGTAAAAAAATTTGGTGCATAATGAATATTATTATTATTATTATTATTAGAAAATAAACATTTTATTGTTTTTTATCTAAATAACAATAAATCACATATTCATTATATTATACACTTAGTGATGATGTTTCTTGAAATAAAAAAAATCTTTTTAAAACATATTTATTATTTTCACCTGTATCTGATTGACCAATTAATCCAATGTGTGATGAGTTGATCTGATAATAATTTATATTATTTTTTCCAAGAAAACAAAAATAAAATTATTTCTTTAACTTATTATATTAATATAGCAGTAAAAAGTTATATATTTATAAATAATATATATCGATTGATTATAATTAATCAAACAATATGTACGCAGTAACTAAATAATGTCATTTTTTTATAATGTATATGTATTTTTTTACCATTATTTCTTATCAGTTTATGGGCATGACCTTGATTTCAAGGACACTGGAGTATTATAATTCTAAATTCTTTTATTTAATAATATGTAGGATCCAAATATTTGGATTATCTACACTTTATAATGTATCCAGTGTGCTTATTATGTAAGTAAAAGTTATTCCATCAATAAAAAAAACCCTAGATTAGTTTTGTAAACCATTAAATGTTTACCATGTTTGTATCAATTTCTCAAGTATATGTTTTTAAATTGAAATTGAAATACAATGTCACCTTTTTATTTTTTTTAATTTAGTAATACATATATTATTGTTGTATTATAAATAGCCTAAAGCTATAACTCTTATATCGCGTGTCGACGACCTTCGAAATACCAATACGTCGATCAATACAGTGTGAAACGGACGATATGTAATAAATTTTCTATTTTAGGCATACAATTTATATACCTTAGTCATTGTTCCAATTTTTTTAATTCAATATAGATTTAGGATCATAATCATTCGTTTTTAATGTTTACGTTATTTATATATGTATTAATAATCTATAAATAACTTTTGTTTAATTTTGTAATTACAAAAAAAATATATATTTATGTATTTGCTCCATTAAAAGAAATATAATATAATTAGACATTAGTCAAGGAAAACCCGCAGTCGTGAACCGAACGCGTATAACCCGACCAAATGTTGTAGCGCTCGCGGCGCATTCACCTCGCCCTGTCCAATGACCTTCGCAATTTGGTTACGTAATCGCAGACAGGACGCAAAATCGAAAAGGAAGGTCAAACTCCCGTCAAAACAATTGATGCTTTTTGTTAATATGGCTGACGGTTTTTTAGGATGATTTTTTTAAACGTTTTTCATTTATAATTGTGTACATACATAATAAATAATCAGTATAATTACAATAAATGTATGTCTGTGTATCGATTGGTTCATGTGGTTTACTTAAATGGTGGTTTTTGTGTTTCGTTATATTATTTCCCTTTTAATAGGAAGTGCATTAACTTGCGAAATATTCTTATTAGATTCTAGCTAGTTTTGGTTTATTTGATTGTTATGGTGATAATGTGGACTAATTTGTTTTATGGTACGTTTAAAATTGTATTTAGTTAATTTTTAGATTTGTGCAAATAGTAAGTTTTTGTGACAATTACTTTGTGTTTTTATAATGTTCAAAATTAAACCTTATCAAAGATGTTGCGGGAAGTGACTTATAAAATATGATTTCACAGGTTATATCATGAAAATTACACAAAAATCCATTATTCAATCCAATTAATGTACATTTGAAGGAATATTGTTGTATATGTATTTAGATTTTAATTATATAATTATTAATATGCAGGCTGAAGTTATATTTTCCCGTTTTTAACATATTACCTATATATTGTATACCACTAAAACCAATCAGTTTATCTTTTCCGATAAAAATAATATATATTTATCATAAATATCTAAGAAATAATTAGATACATTTACCAATATATATTTATTGAAAATATCAATATGAAATATCAAGCTGCTAATACAACAGTATATTATATTTCTTATTAAAGTACAGTTTTAGCTACATCTGCATGTATATATAAATATAAATATAAGATAATCTTGCAATGCTATTGTGTATCACTTATAGCCTTTCGATTTGCTTGAAACATTTTAATTATTCCCTAGATAACCATTCCCATGAACCTGATATGCCATGCTTGCTGATCGATAGACCTTTTAAGTTTTAAATATCTACTACCTATATATATTCTATAAAAATAATGATAGTTAACTTTAATTTTCTTCAACATATAAATTTTGAGCTTCAATCGTCAAGAATATTCCTTTTTTTTTTAAAAAAACTTAAGATACCAATACAGACTTAAAACAGAATGGGGAGTTGACGAAAACTATGCTGATTATTTTGTTTGAAGGCATATTTTTTAAATATATGATGGATATACATCTCTTTATTATGTAAGATTAAGAAGTTAACCAAGCAAAGAGGACTTATCTGTATGGAAATTTTCCTGTCGTTATGAATTTAAAAAAAAATTGTACAGACAAACAAACAAACATATTTTTTTATTCTATATTCCAGCTTTTATGTATAAAACATATGCTAAATCATTTTAATGTTGAATTACATTTTTTTTTACTGTATGAATAGATTTTGATACATAAAAGTTAAGTGATTTTTACTAAATAGAATTTGATTTGTCTGATCTGCATTCATGGCTTTTCGGTTTCTTTTTAAAATTTTCTTTTGTCTCTTGAATTCGAGACATTGTGTATTCATGGGCGGTACTTAACACCGTGTTTTGACTAGTTAGAGTGTGGCAATTACACTAATTCAAATCATTGAGAATGAGAGATCAAACCATAATATTTACAATTAAAAATCAAATGCTGTTCAACTGTCATCGTCTACATGGAGTGTCTGGACACTAGGCTGCTATTCTAAAATATGAATGTTTTTTTATTTATTTAATTTATTAATTTGTTTTTTTTTTTTCAGAGTGAAACCAAATGATAACGTTATAAACGGCCAGTACCGCAAGGGTTTGCCGCATGTCGTTTACTGTAGGCTTTGGCGCTGGCCGCAGCTTCAAGTGAGTTCTATTAATATTTTCTAATCCTAAGTGTGGTTTTAAACGGATTAATTACTTATATTTTGGTATTCAAGAATATATTTTTGAAAACCTGACGTGACGTAGGCTTTACACTAGTCCGTGGTTGGTGGTGGTGTGACCACGGATCAAATATGTAAGAATCGTGAAAATCAAAGTAATTAATATTTTTTTAATATGTACATTTCAGAGCCAACATGAGCTAAAGCCAGTAGACCACTGTGAATACGCGTATCAGTTGAAGAAGGACGAAGTGTGTATCAATCCTTATCACTATAATAAGATCGATTCGCCAGGTGAGTGTCCAGGACGTAGTGATGAGACACTGCGTTCCCCACATCCCGTCCATTTTTGAGATATTAGTAAATGGCGGAATTGAACGCCGCGCTTTGCCTTATCGGTGTAAGAAAATAGTTTCAGTTTTTTGTGTATATGCATTTACAATTATTATTGTGATGCTGATGTTATTAACTATACTTTTTCTAGATAATTTTGGATGTCTAGATATTAATAGAATGGCTGTCGTCTTAACGAGACAACTCGTTGCCTTGACAACGCTTATGTCGTTATTTAAAGTATTTTTTTGCATTAATTTAAAAAAAAATGCCAAATTTCATACTCGTTTTTCCGCATGAGGGTACATAGTTTTTGTTTCACGTTATTTATATGTTTGATTTATATAGATATATTAAAACAAATATATAACAGACAAACAAACAAACACATTTTTTTTTATTTTATATTCCAGCTCTCCCACCGATATTAGTGCCGCGTTGCGCGGAGGGCGAAGTCCGAGCGCCTCCGCCCTACGATTACCAACACCACGACCACGATAGGTGAGCTGAGGAACGTTGATAAATTATAAAAAAAAAATAGCTTTAAAAAATACATAAAGTTAAAAGGTGACCAGAAAAGAATAATCTTATTAATTAGAATATTGTAATAAAAGGAGTAGTTAGCTAATAAATGACATAAGTGGGTATCGAACCTACACTTCATTTGATTTTGATTTCATTTTACACATGTAGTTGTCATATGCATGTTTATTAAACAGAATTCGATTGGTTGTGGGTTCGATTCCCACTAGGCGAATGATATTTAATACTATTTTTATTTATCTGATTTGGTTAGATAAAATGCGGTATTGAATTTCGGTACATGTAATGTCTACATTTTGATTGGGAAGCAGTGAACGGAGTGTCTTGACATTAGGCTGTGCTTACATTAAACAATAATTAATTATTTTTATTGCTTAATAATATCTTAATATAGATATTTTTATGAAATAAAATATATTTATAATAAATAGTAACGTTAGGCTGTATTCACGTAGAAATTACATTTAAATTCTAATAAATTCTATATGTTTTATATATCTTGATTAAAGTAAATAATTGAAATGTAATCTCTCTACTCCACACAAGCGTGATGCAAACCGGCGTGGTGGGCGTGGTGGGGGTGCCGGGCGTGGGCGCGGGCGTGGGCGTGGGCGGCGGGCACAGCGCGCTCTACCTGGAGGCCACGCTTGCGCAGCAGGTGCCCGGCAACACTACTGTGCAGCTGTGAGTATACGCACACTAGACACACACACACACTCATATCTATCCCTCTGAGGACTGTTGAGGAGTGACGGGGAGGGTGATAATGGGTAGGCAAGAGGGAGTTTTGGGGATGGTGGGTTTAGGTGAATGTTGGTGGAGATTGGGCCAACTAGGTGTGATAAGAGAGTAGGGGACATTGGCAGGCGTTGTAGGACGTCTGGTTTTAAATATGGATATTGAATTAAAAAGTATTATGGTTTCTGTTTATATATATTTTTATAAACTACTGCCTTAGTGCGGTTTCCAGGGTTATAATTTATATTTATTTATGTATGTATGTGTGTGTATATATATATATATATTGTACAGAAGTTCGTCGTCAGTGGAGACCCCGCCCCCCGGCTACATGAGCGAGGACGGCGACCCGATGGACCATAACGACAACATGAGTGAGTTTGTTGACAACCTTTTTTTTAATTTATTATTTATAATTTATTACTATTGTATTTAGTTGTATAATAAAATAATTATGACATTTTTTTGATGTAGAAGGATTTGAACCTGCTACAATGCTATTGTAACCGTATATGTGTTTTTTTCTTTAATATGATTAATTTTTTAAATTACTATAATTTTTTAAAATACTAGTTAAGGGGAATTTTTTTTTTTCAAAATTTTGTTATTTAATTTTTTTCTAACTTACAATGGAATGTATAATATTAAAAAAACGCATCTTTCAGCAAAGTGACATTAAACAGCTATATCTTGCTATATAGCGTTCAAATTTTTATATGTTTACTAAATATGTTAGTAATTATTAGTTCTAGCCCACGATATTCCTCTAGCCGTTTCAAGGATTAGCCGAAACAAACAGACCGATACATAACCAAAATCCGTGCGCAGACCTCACGCGCCTCACGCCGTCGCCGGGCGCGGAGGCGGCGCCGGTGCTGTACCACGAGCCCGCCTTCTGGTGCAGCATCAGCTACTACGAGCTGAACACGCGCGTGGGCGAGACCTTCCACGCCTCGCAGCCCTCCATCACCGTGGACGGGTTCACCGACCCCAGCAACAGCGAGAGGTGCGCCTGTTTTGTATCTTGATGCAAATCTTTAAACTTGTTTTTTTATACTATATTGAATTTGTCTAAAGTGATTATTTATATATATTTTTTAGCTTCACGCTTTTATTTATACTTAGTGTTGAAACACTCCGTACTTCGCTTTCCGCTGAATTCGAGACATTGTGAATTAAATGGCGGGACTTAACGCCGCACTTTGTCTTACCAGAGCGAAAAAGTGGAAATAATTTAATTATAACACTCCCCAGAGTGGAGATCGAACCCACAACCGATCACGTTTACAATTGGACGCTGTCCCATTGCGCCACGTCTGACTTCTATTTCACAGTATTATTTTACAGTAGTTTATATTGTAAAGTGTTCAAAACCTCGGGATTTCTAAACTGGGGGTTACCAAAATATACGCGATAATTAATACGTTTGAAGTAGTTCCATTTAAAATGTGTAAAAATGCAAAATTCAATTATCTTTTTATGATTATATTTAAATTATTTTCACTTCCTCGCTCTATTGAGACAAAGCGTATCGTTGAGTTCCAGCAATCAATTCCCAATGTTTCAAATTTGGTGGAAACCTACGGAGTACGGAGTGTCTTGACACTAGGTAGTCTCTGTCTACTCTGCTATGTAGGATAAAAGCGTGAAGCAAAAAAACTATTTGAAAATTATTTATACAGATTTTGCCTCGGTCTACTTTCCAATGTGAATCGCAATGAAGTAGTGGAGCAGACCCGCCGGCATATTGGCAAGGGTGTCCGTCTTTACTACATAGGCGGTGAGTGTAGGGTTCAATCTATGATATTTATTTTTTTATTATTTTTTTTTATTTTTTAATATATAGATACATGTGTATAAGTGGCTAAGGGTGAAATTTCATACAGTGTTTCCCAATAGGGGTGATAGGATTTAGATAGCTCACAGCCGCCATCTTGGCTCTCAGCCGCCATCTTGGTTGTTTAACATTTGACATTTGTGTTGTTTTGTGTTCAATAATGTTTGCCATTTATTCATGAACAAGTTCACGTTACGTTTAGAAATTGTCCAAATTTTGTATAAAAATTCGAGAAGTATTGTCTCTACTCAAAGAGCATTTCGTGCTAATTATGGTCGTCATGGTGCACCGTCTGAGCTCGCTATACGTCGCATAATGCAAAAACTGGAAAGTGAATATTCTTTGCACGGTAGTAGACCACCAACACGACAGCGGACAGGCCGTAGTGAAGACAATATTGCCGCCGTATCAGCCAGTGTCGAAGAAAATCAAAATGTTTCCGTTCCACGACGTGCACAAGAATTGGGCTTATCCAGAATGACAACCTGGCGAATTCTACGTATGGATCTTGGCCTACATCCATACAAGATTGTGTTGGCACAAGAACTCAAGCCAGCAGACCATCGATTACGTCGTGAATTTGCTGATTGGGCGCTTAAAATGATGGAAAAGGACACCGAATTTCATAGGAAAATCATCTTTTCAGATGAGGCTCACTTTTGGCTCAATGGTTATGTGAACAAACAGAATTGAATAAACCAGCTACGATTCAAGACCTTGAACGCAACATTCGAGCGACTATAGCGGCCATACCAGCCGAAATGCTGCACCGAGTCATCGAAAATTGGACCGATTGTATTCACCAGTGCAAAAAAAGTTGTGGCGGTCAATTGAACGATATTTCGTTTAAATCATAAATAGCATAAAATTTCCTATCAAATAAAGCCATTGAGCACGAAATTTGAACATATATTACATGTTTTATTTCAATTCAAAAAAAAAGCAGATATTAATGAAAGATAGCTAACAAACTTGTTCCGCGTGAAATTTACCATGTTAATTTTAAAATGCTTAAATAAACATAGTCTAATTTACTCTTTGTTACATCAGCCATCTTGCAGTGAAAGTTACGTCTAAATCGGTCCAGCCGTTCAAGAGAACCAGAACATACGGACAAAAATTGTAAAAAAGGATATTTTGATATGTGTCCTGTGTATACATATGAGCATATGCATTTAGTAAAAAAAAACCGTTATTTTAATATAACAAACAGACATTCTCCAATTTAATTTATTTATATAGATAATAATGAACCCTATAGGATTCTTGTTGTATGGACACGCTACTGATATGTATGTATTTTTGTGTGCATGTTTAGATGGGTGTGTGTGTGAATTATTTATTTATGATTATAATAGTTTTTTTTATCTGTGTATCTTGTCATAATGATTGTTTAAACCAGAAAAATTTTAATTTTTTTCACAGGTGAAGTGTTCGCAGAATGTCTGAGCGATTCGTCGATATTTGTCCAAAGTCCCAATTGTAATCAAAGATACGGATGGCATCCGGCTACTGTGTGTAAAATACCGCCAGGTTAGATTATATGTTTTTTTTTAAATTATAATAAAAAAAATGCATTTTTTCCATTAAGGCAGGCCGTGTCGGTCATTCATGGTAGGCAATTAAATTTTCTGGAATAAGGAGGGTTGATTGTATATATATATATATATATATATATATATATATATATATATATATAAAGGTGCGATGTACGAGCGTTTTTACCCATGTTATCTTAAGACCCGTTCCGGCTTTATTAAGCGTAACGGCTTCACGCTTTTAGGTAGCCAGAAAGTATCTAGTGTCACGATACTCCGTATTTCCCTTTCCTCCGAATTTGAGACATTGCATGTTGAGCGGTGGAGCTCAACGCCGCACTTTGTCTTACCAGAGCGAGGATGTGGCAATAATTTAAATATAATCACTCCCCCAAGTGGGAATCGAACCCATCAACCGGTCGCGTTTACAGTCAGACGCTGTACAACTGCGCGTAATTTTTTTTTAGTTTAGTTTATGATTATTGCTATCATGACTGTAAACGCGATTGATAATGGATTCGATTCCCAATCGAGGAAATGATTGTATAAATATTATTTTCATTTCTTAATTTTGGTATGATAAAGCGCTGCGTTGCCTTTGTCATTGAACACTCAATGTCGACACCGGGTTGTACATTCGCAGGCTGCAATCTGAAGATCTTCAACAACCAGGAGTTCGCAGCTCTGCTGTCGCAGTCGGTGTCGCAGGGGTTCGAGGCCGTGTTCCAGTTGACGCGCATGTGCACCATCCGGATGAGCTTCGTGAAGGGCTGGGGCGCCGAGTACAGGTGACGACACTCAAAATATTTTATTTTGATGAGAAACTTTTATTATTGTTATTATTATTATTATTATTATTATATAAATGCTATTAATGACGTTTTTATAATATGCATATATTTTTTTTTGAACGCAACGGTATTTGAACCCGCGCCTCTCTGAAATCGTCCAAAATTGTGACAAAGTTATTTATGTGGTTAGCATCTCTATTGAGAGATTTTTTAATAATTTTTCCTACACAAAAAGATTTCTAAAAAATAATTGTTTGTCAAGAGAGAATGTTTTTTATTAAATATTTTACTGTTTTTAAAGTGTTATTCTCCATTAAGAAATAGAATAACTACATTTTTTAAAAAATGTATAAAAATTTTGAGATTTAAACCTGCGCCTTCCGGGAACCATCCAAATGTTCCGACCGTTATGCCATATGTTCTACATTCGGCTTAATCAAAGTTCTTATACGTTTGTTACGCATCTGTAGATGCTAACAATATAAATAAAAATATGCTATTGAAGTTTCTGTCGTTGAGACTAATCATAATTCTTCCCCCCTCTCTCCTCTTGTTCCCTCTCCCCCTTCCCTTCTCCCCTCTCCCCCTCTCCCCGTCCCCCCTCTCACATCATATCCAGTAGTAGTTTGTTGTGGACTGACAATACTGACACGCATATATTATCTGACGATTGGAAACTGACTGTCGTAGTCTAGTCTAGAATAGAGAATATTTTGATTTATTATGAAGAACGGAGTGTCTTGCCACTAGATTCTCTGTGACACCGCAATGTGAGATAAAGCCAACTCACACCGAATTGGTTTGCGTCGACTTTGGTATTAATTAACCGAGTGAAATAAAATATAATACTAAATGTTAAAGGCAATATATTATAAGAAATATAGTGAAAATTACATTTAAATTCTGTTCTGCATTTTTCGATATTAACGTGTGCAAAGGTACAAACAGACAGCGACCAGTTTCATATATATGATGTATATAATTAGATTAAATATTTTGATTGCGGGTTCGATTCCCGTTTGAGTTAAATGATTTATGTTTAACA
Source organism: Dryadula phaetusa (assembly GCA_032432895.1). Classification (NCBI taxonomy): domain Eukaryota; kingdom Metazoa; phylum Arthropoda; class Insecta; order Lepidoptera; family Nymphalidae; genus Dryadula; species Dryadula phaetusa. Next base: position 1,734,452 of record JAOYRS010000082.1, read on the forward strand.
AATAATAAAAAATAATCTAAGAATGTTAACACAATATAAGGTTTAGGTTTAGGATAGACATATACGTTTGTGTAAAGTGACGTACACGTTGCCATAACAACGTGTACGTCACTTTATATTAATGTGTATGTCTAACACATGGTAGTGTTGAGTTATATTTGTTTTACACACACTCCTTCTCTATATCAATTAGAACTGTGCCAAATTACATACTCGTCATTTTGCGTTATTTTCGTAAAAAAGTGTACAAAGATTGGTCTTCATGTATTAATATATATAGATAACAATTTGCAGACGACAAACAGTGACGTCGACGCCATGCTGGATCGAGCTGCACCTGAACGGGCCGCTGCAGTGGCTGGACCGCGTGCTCACGCAGATGGGCTCGCCGCCCCTGCCCTGCTCCTCCATGTCATAGGTTCGAAACCCCGTTTGGGAAACTATACTTATATATATTATAAATTGATATACCTCACAAGTGATTGAAATAAAATAAATACTAAATATTAAGAGAAGTTTATCAAAAGTACTAAATAATATGGAAATCGTTTAAGCAGTTTCCGACATTAGGTAATACGAACGCACAGACAAACTACTAGTAGTATATACATATATATATATATATATATATATATATATATATATATATATATATATATATACATTAAAAAAAGTAAAATGTTCATTGTGTCGCAGCAGAAAGTCGGCGTGAATAATGTTTGCGCTTGTTTGTGCGTTCAATTCCCACTAGATGTAATGATTACATGTCATCATTTCAATTGTCTAGTTGAAAGGTTAAAATAAAAAATATATATTTGCTCTAGTTGTATTGTTAGTATATTCCTTAATTATTATTTTTTTTAATTTTCAGGTCAAAAGAGTCTAAAAGATATATAACAGTCGAAATGAACACGAAATAGCACACAAAACTATTATTACTAAAAAAAATGTAGAATTTTTAAGTGTAGCTCAAACAAATTGATTACCTCGAGTTTAGAACATTTGATACGGTTTATGTATTCTAATGTAACACACAGACAGACTATATACGTCCGATTTATGTGTATATATATATTTATATATAGATATCGACATCTCTCAAATATTAATATTAGTTAATAATTTGAACGTAGAGAACGAACGCGCGACTCGTGGTAAACATCCAAGCTGCCACTAAACTATACGGTTATGTCCATTGTTATTTTGACTGTAGGTGTATAACACTTTAAATATATAAAAAAATATTTAATTAATATCATTTTCTCTCGTCAAACGATTGTTGCTTAGAAATAATCTTTAAGTAGAAGAAATTAGTGAGAATGTCTCTACAGAGATGCTAACATCGTAAGCTTCAAGGCATTCGGATTTAGAGCGTATGGGCTTAGTGGTATCTGCTCTGGTACGGTTTCCAAGAGGCGCGGGTTCAACTTCTTAATTAACGTATTCTAAAAATATACTTTTTATTTTTCAGTTAAATAATGCATGTATGTGAACATTATCGAATGTATAAGCTATTGTATTTAGCATTGGTAATTACAGTTTACATATTTTATTTAGGAGGTGTCGAGGGAAACGTTGGTGTGGGTTCGATTCCCGTTTAGAAATTGAGGTTATTCGCGTTAACGTGGCATGAGTTTGACTCGTCCCTGTTTGGATATTGTTCTGTCATTGTTTGGAATATATTTCTTCTTGTATGTTATAGCGGGTGTTTTAGAGTGTCTTGTTTATATTTTTTTTCTGGTGAAATTTTTAATTTTAATATTATTTAAATGATTATCGTTTTTTTTAATGAAATAATTATATTTTCATTTTTTTTATTATAAATTGGTTAATTAATTAATCATTTATTATTAATATGTAATTCTAAAACAACTTTGCGCATAATAACAGATTAATATTTAAAAAAATATATATATTTTCAAAATTCGAATCATAAGAAAAAAAGGTTGCATTACATAGTAATGACGTGTCACTGTTGTGTGAAACTTTATTAATAATCTATGGTACTAAATTTGTGTTTGAATTTAAAAAAAAAAACTAAAAGTTGACGATTCAAATCGTACGTATATTGTAAGTCTATTTTTATAATTGTTTGTTTTTAAACGCTACGACCGAATATGTTTGTTGGTAGTCGTGGATTTGGTTCCCGGGTGAAGTGATTTTGTTTATAAGTCTTTTTTATGGTTGTTGAAAATATTTACGAATTAAAATAGAAGCGGTATGACTATGTAGGTATGTTTGTTGTGTTTTTCTTGTCAAGGATTTTTTTAAATAAGTTTTTTTTATTATTATTTTTAGTATTGTAAAGGTAAAAACATATAAGGTCTATTGTGTTGAATAAATTTCTAAAAGAAGATTCCTTTTTTTTGTACACGCTATATACAATAAAAATATATTTTAAATTTTTCACATGTTCTCTAAGGAAGCTGTCAATGTCAACATGGTTTTGACATTGACAGGTTCTTTTTTTATCATAACTTTATAGGGCTTGGGCTATGCTCATATTCGGTCGAGCGTTTAGAAATGACGTCTTTATATAATTAACACTTAAGCTTTGCAATATGTTAATAATTTGTTTTTTTTTTTAATTGCGTGCATGTTATTATGTTTGCACCGCGTACAGACGGTCGTGGATTCGAATACGGTTTAGTTTTAAAATCCATATATTAAAGTGCATTTTGATATTTTATAATAACCACTAATATATTATGTGAATACGGCTTGTCACCTTTTTTAATATTCTTATAATTTTACGTGAGACTATCGTGGCGCAGTAGCGTTTATTGTGGGTTCGATTTTTGCTTGGGTGAATGATTGTAATTATAATTTGTTTTACCCTGGTAAGACAAAGAGAGGCCTTGATTTCCCTCAACACTCAATGTCTAGATTTCAGTTTGGAAGCAGTCAACGGAGTGTCTCGACACTAGGTTGTCTGCTATTCAGGATGAAGGGTGAACTGGCAAAAAAAAATACATATGATTTGTATTAAATATATGTATATGCAGGTTTGAACCTGTAAACTATTTTAAATATTGTATCTTTTTTAACTATTGAATTAAATATATATTTGTTTAAATTGTTATACAGCGTGCTCATAAATTTATTTATTGTCAAAATCATATTATATCTTTTTAATAAATACGTATGAATTCTCTTTTATATATAAAAATATTTTAATTTTGGTTATTTTGCTTGTATTTATCCAATATCGTTCCGTCTCTGTCTTTCAAAACAAAAAGTGACAATTCGTCAGTTTCTATGTAACTATTAAATAATTTCACCATTTAATATGTATACAGTATATAATTTTGTTTATATAACACGTGTTTGTAGTGGGTTCAATTCCCATTTGGGGGATCCCAATATATGCAGCGGTTAGCTCCGTCACATTAAACACTACGTTTGTTTATAAAAGTGCAATAGTTTTTTTTTTTTAATTTCAAATGGTGAATTTTATTTTATAGTTTTATAAATAGACCTAGTCAAGATATTTTAAATTTTATCATAATTATAACTATATTTTGGATTTTTGTATGAATGTATATTAAAAAAAATAATACAATATGGCCGTCTGTACGTTTCATATAATCTATTTTGATATCAAAATTTTATAACATTGTTTATTTTGTTTCTCTTTGTCGTGTTCTCATTGTATTTTGTCGGTTGTGTGTATACTCTTGTTTCGTGTTTTCTTGTGTTTTTGTTTCATTGTAAACTTTTATAGTGTGTTATTATCATTATTTGAATGCTATATTTAATAATTATAAAAAAGAAATGTTGTTTTTTAAATAAACATAAACATGTTATTGGAAATGAACACAAATATACGTGAACGTAAACGTACACACAACTGATCAGAACACTGTTTTTCTTGTTATCCAATGTAATTGATTTGCCATGATGCATTTAATGTTTTAAATAGACATATTGTAAGCGGAGAACGGAGTGTCTTGACACTGGGTGGTCTCTGTCTACCCTGATGAGGTGAGGCTGAGATAGAGATACTGAATGAATTTTAAATATTATTAACCTTTATTATTATTTTATTATTATTAAAACTTGGCGTTTTTATTCATATTTAAGATTATCAATCTATTATTATATATAATTTTATGTGTACAGTTATTTTTTTTTTTTAGAAATATATCTTAAGTGATGTGCGTTTGGTTTTATTTTTAATATATGTTCCTGTTGGTTTTTCTCTTGTTGTGTCTGTTTATCTGTGGCGATGGTTGTGGGTTCGATTCCCCCTATTGATTTATATGTAATAATGATGTATTATTTAATTGTTATAAAAAATAAATATTTATTCATAGAAATGCAATAATTTTCAATTAGCAATCGAATTTCTGGATACTTACAAAACATCTGTATGTAAATACAATAAATACATGAAATAAAATCTTTGTACTTCTTTTTAAGAAAATAACGCGAACTGAGGAGTATGGAATTTGGCACAGTTATAGTTTATATAGAGAAGGAGTGTAGAATGATGATTTTAAAAATAATGCCTGAAATATATTAAATTATTAAATTAAATGTCTCACACACTACCATGTGTTTGACATACACGTTTATATAGTGTTGCTATGGCAACGTGCCAACGGGACATCTAGTAGATATAAAGATATAATGGAATATCTCCTAGGTATTCAATATTATGATTTCTTATTAGTACAAAAATTGGAAATGATTTACTGTATTTTGTTGTATATCTGAATATACCGTCTCCATAACCAAGTCTTCATCAGGTTCATGCTGTAAACGTATGGTCGTCTGATTCTGAATATATATAGGCTGACGATCGGTTGCGGGTTGGATTCCCGTTCGGGGGGAATGATTATATTAAAATTTCAGAAAGCGGAGCACGGAGTGTCCTAGACACCAGGTACTTCCTGTCTACCCTGCTTTGCAAAATAAAAGCGTGAAGCCAAAAAAGAATTAATTATAATAATTAAAAAGAAATTAACATTTTAATTAATTTATATTTTAAACAAAACGTCACTAAAACAACAGAACAAACAAACGAAAACAATTTAAACACGAATAATGTTCGTTTCAGGTTCCCATTTGTACAAAAAGTTTTTATTCTCCTCGTGAATACATTTCTCCAGCGAATCAGTGGACGTGTAGTATATAATGTTGGTTGATGGGTCGTAGGTTAGCGTTTCGTTTGAGGTGGTTGTAGGTTCGATATCGGTTTTCACTGTCGAGTCGTTTTCCCTCCTGTTGATGATTCCAGCGCAGCTGTGGAATTTTGAATATTTCTCGTGGAATTTGTGTTCGAGATCAATGTGTAAACTTAGTTGACGTCTGGAAAGCACAATATATTGTGAGTATATTATAGAGGATGTGTTGAAACGTTGTCTGTTTGTAACTCGGGTATACTATTATTATTTTTTCTATTTTATCTACTCTGGTAGGACTAAATGCGGCGTTAAATTCCGCCTCGCAATATAATATCTCGATTTGGGTTGGGAATTCTAGACATTATTATCTAATTCATCCCTCTAATTGTATGTAATGTAGAAAAAAGCTTTAAACTAAATAAAAAGTACATCTTTTTAAAAACAAAAAAGCAGTGGAATGTTCTTTGATAGTAAACGCGGTGGTTATGAGTTCGAGTCCCTCCATTTAAAACCCTTGGGTTCATTTACTATACAATATTTCGAATTTTAGGAAAAAATGAAAACGGTGTAAAAGTTTTTTTTTAGCTCCTATCCCACATAGCAGGATAGACGGGAAGTACCTAGTGTCAAGACACTCCGTACTCTGCTTTTACGTTAATATATATACATTCAAAGCTAAATTGGAAGATTAAAAACACTTTGAATACAAACTGTTTAGTTCAACAAACAACATGCATTTTTAAATATTAGGTGTACAAATAAGTTTCCGCGGTTTTTTATAAAAAATTAGGAATTTATTGTGAAGGAACAGTACATTACGTTTTATTTAAAGTATTTTCCATCATTTGCCACTACTTTTCCCCATCTTTCTGGCAACATTCGGATACCCCGTCGAAAAAACTCTTCATCTTTTGACGCTATCCACAAATCTACCCGATTTTTGGTGTCTTCATATGATGTGAAGCGCTGCTCAGACAGACCATGTGCCATCGACCGGAACAGGTGATAATCGGAAGGGGCTAAGTCTGGTGAATACGGCGGGTGGGGTAAAACTTCCCAGTTGAGTGTTTCCAAGTATGTTTTTACCGGCGCCGCAACATGTGGACGAGCATTATCGTGTAAAAGAATAATTTTGTCTTGTCTGGAGTAGTAATGGGCGCGTTTTTCCTTAAGTGCCCGACTCAATCTCATCAATTGTGTTCGGTAGAGAGCTCCAGTAATGGTTTCGCTTGGTTTCAGCAATTCATAATACACGACACCAAGCTGATCCCACCAAATACACAGCATAAGTTTTTTTCCATGAATATTCGGCTTAGCTGTCGATGTTGATGGTTCGCCGGGCTTAACCCATGACTTTCTCTTCTTTGGATTATCGTAGTGAATCCATTTTTCGTCACCAGTGACTATACGATGCAAAAAACTCTTTTTTTTATTCCTGGCAAGCAGCATTTCACTCATGCATAATCGGCGTTCAACGTCTCTCGGCTTTAGTTCATATGGAACCCAATTTCCTTGTTTTTGAATCATTCCTAACGATTTTAAACGATGTGAAATTGCTTGTTGAGTCACTTGTAATGTAAGTGCAAGTTCTTTTTGCGTTTGGGACGAATCTTCCTCCAATAGTACTTCTAATTCCATGTCTTCGTACACTTTCGGCCTTCCACTGCGTTCTTTGTCCTTCACGTAAAACTCACCTTTCTTAAACTTTTGAAACCATTCCTGACAACTTCTCTCACTTAAAGCAGCCTTACCATATGCTTCTAGAAGCAATCGATGCGCCTCAGCTGCAGATTTTTTCAAATTAAAGAAGTAAATCAAAAGTTCCCGCAAATGATGCTTATTGGGCACAAAACTTGACATTTTTGCACGAAAAAAATTACGTGATGCTGATACGGAATCACTAGTACTTTAAGGTTATGGTGTTGCCGGATGACGAAACTTGGGATATTACGTTTTACATCTGACAATTTCTCCAAAACCTTCTGGTGGGGCCATCTTTTGACAAACCGCGGAAACTTATTTGTACACCTAATAGTAAGGAAATGGTGTAACGAATATTATACAGACAATCTCTATATAAGTTATTGTAAAATAAATAAAAAAAATAAAATATTCAAAAAATATTGCCCCGGGTGAGGATCGAACTCACGACCTTAAGATTATGAGACTTACGCGCTGCCTACTGCGCTACCGAGGCTTGTAACGAAAATGTCATTTTAAAGACTATAACACTATGTAGAATAACCGTTGCCATAGTAACGTCACATACAACAGTATTGTATGAAATGTGTGTTATATTTTATATCATTAATTTAATGTATTTCGAATGCATTGTTTTTAAAATATGTTATCTGCTATCCATATAAATATTGACTATGTCAAATTTCATATACCTTCGTCCGCATATTTTTTTTATAAAAAAGTGTCAAGTTTTTTTAAAATATCGACGTACATTTTTGTCAATATTTTAAGAATATTTTTTGCACACTTTCAGAGATAACTGTAAATATTTCCTCAAATAGCATATGAATCTCTTAAATCTACTTAAATCAATCAAGTTTTATGTTGTTACATAGAAATAAAGATGGCACGTAACGGAAAACTTGTAACTTAGGAATAAATATGGCGCGTAACGGTAAAATGTGACTTAGAAATAAGGATGGCGCGTAACGGAAATTATGTAACTAAGAAGTAAAGATGGCGCGTAACGGAAAAATGTTACTTAGAAATAAAGATGGTGCGTAACGGAAAACAGTTACTTAGAAATAAAGATGGTGCGTAACGGAAAACAGTTACTTAGAAATAAAGATGGCGCGCAACGGAAAAATGTTACTTAGAAATAAAGATGGTGCGTGACGGAAAAATGTAACTCAGACATAAAGATGGCGCGTAACGGAAATAGGTACTTAGAAATAAAGATGGCGCGTAACGGAAAACATGTAACTTAGAAATATAGGTGGCGCGTGACAGAAAAAGATCAAATCTTTTTATTGCTATGAAATTTCTCCCATTGCTTGATAAAGAAGTTAATTTAAAAAAAAACAATATATTACAAAACTCAACATTACCTAAAGTCAAAAGCTTCCCCACACAGCTGGCACCTGACGGCTGGATACTTCGAGGAATCTTTAGACTCTGTTGACGTCACCGCCTTCTGTTCACCAGAATCCGAGCTTCCACTGGTCACCATACGAGAGGAGACACGGGAATCGACATCGGCTCGTCTATTCCTATGCAGGGTGTGCAAGTTGGATTCGGAGTACCGGTTTTTTTTCATATTGGTAAGAATTCGGTCGCGATCGGTTATTTTGTCGAAAAATGACACGATTTTCTTCAACTTCTCCTCCGGTACGTTGGTCTTTGCTTGCTCCGGTTCTGGTTCGGTTTGGGTGTTTATTTCAGTTTTAGTAGATAGTCTGAGAAACAAAAGCACATGTATATCAGATGTGGTACAGTGGTGTTCTTAGATTTTATATATATAATGCCTAAATGGAAATGGGTTCAGACCAAATTCTAAAGAGTTAATATCTAACAGAAAAATTGATTTGGTTAGACAAAATGCGGAGTTGAGCTCCGTCATTAGTCAGATAACGTCCCAAAAGTGAATTATCATTATTTTAGGACTGGTTTCATTTTACCTATTCTGTTAAACATTATATAAGAAAATTGACCTGAAAATCAATACCTCGTAGTAGATTGCGTAGAAATAGCGTTAGTATTGATTTTGGTGATACCAAGGTGTTCGTTCTCGTGCGCTGTCTTGTCGTACTCCTTGGAGAAACCTTCGTGACAGTAATGGCAGATGTACTTCCGGTCCGGAAAGTGGCAAAGGTTTAAATGATCGTTGTAGTTAATGATTCCTGGAGAAATGTATAAAACGTTAATTTTTTTTAGATTCACGCCTTTATCCCGCATAGCAGATAGAGTAGACAGAAAGAACCTAGTGTCAAGACACTCTGTATTCCACTTTCTACCGAATTCGAGGCATTACGTCTTGAGTGGTGGAACTCCACTCAACTCCCTCGAGTGGAGATCGAACCCAGAACCGATCGCGTTTACAGTCAGACGCTGTCGCACTGCACCACGACCTAACCTCCTTGTTATGTTGTTAATCAGTACTTATATCAACTAAAAATTGTAAGAGAAATTTGAACTCTAGTTCTTCAATTTCTGCTCAATTTTGAGGTTTAGCAAGCTGTATAACCTACCATACCATTCCATAGTCATACGTTGACCCATAGTCTCAAATTGGCTGTCTATGATAATCATTACACAAAAGGCACAGTGGTATTAATATTAAAGAATATTAATACTATTTTCAGTTTATTAACAAACTAGAGGCCTGCTCGTTGCTTCTTCTTGTATATATAATTATTTCGTTTTGCTTAAATTACTTAAATCATAGAGAGCACTATGCCTTTATTGACACTGACAGGGACGCGTTAAATGTATTAAAGAATCAAGGTACTGTAACGAAATCGACTTTACTGATAGTGTGAATTGGCTTTAACGAACTCAAAATGATATTGGGAGTTAGTGATGTTTTGCTAAAGAGAATATAATTACATTGATAAATTTTAACACACATCGCCCATACGAATTTTTCGAATTTTCGTATTTTGGGCTCGAAATGTTTATTTATTTATGTTTTATCTAGTTTACAATACCCGCCATGAAATTATTAATATTCAATCAATATTTCAGCTCACCATAGGAAATCATCCGACATCCGACTATGGGGCAGTGCCTTGGGGTCGTATCCATAAGGCAACTCTTCTGAGCTGACTGCACATATGACAAAATAACTGGACTCTTCACATCCCCCAAATTTAAATCAGAATAAATTTTCTTCGGCCTCCTTATTCTTCTAAACCTTAACCCTCGCCTTCTCCGTTTCTCGTATCTATTAGAGATGTTGTTATCGCTGGACGGATAGACTCTGTCGCTCGGCAAATTGTATCCATATCTATCCTGTTTTATACCCAAGATCCTTTGCAAGAATATCTGAAAGCGTGTTGGTCTTCTTCCGTGCTTGTAATGATGAATGTGTAATCTGGACCTTTGACCGTCGCTGGTTTCACTGACACTGGTCAAATCTTCCTTAGAATCTTGAGTGCTTTCGTCTTTGACTGATTCCTGTTGTTTTACTAGCTTCAGATCTTTCATGACAGTCTCAGCCACTGTCGCCTTTTCAACTGTGACATCCCCGCTGGATTCCTCTGTGGTTCCAGCACACGCGTCCGTTTTAGTTCTGTGCGATCTTCTTCTTCTTTGGCACCTTTCTTCTTTTTGCTCTACAGTCACTTCTTCCGGTTGGGGCAGTATCCCTATCACACTCGCATCGTATATTTGGAAGAGTTTCTTCAAGCATTTATATTTAGCCTTCAGCACTTCGTGTTTCTTTTTTGGCACCCATTTTACAATTTCATCATCAGTCTCCTCCTTTTCGGGAATACTGGTGAGCACTGCTTGCTTGTTATACATGGGTAGTTGGTTTTTGATATACTCACAGATAATTTTCGCCAGTACATATATGATAAGTGATGCGACAATTTCGAAATTTTGACAAAGTATCATTACGTTTTGGTGGAGAATTTTGTTTTTAATATTAAACGCTCAGTCGGAGACATATTTTAGTGACATTTTATATTATGACTTTCGAATATCGTCTTTGATGTTGGAAGAAAAATAATAAGGCCAGTTTCTTTTAAAATACAATAATAGGTTTTTAAATAAAACTATTTTAAACGGACCAATCGGGTATATTTTGGTCTATCTGTGATACGGGTCTTATGGTTGTGGTGAAGGTCAAGATACTCGTATATATTGCATATTGTGGTCTAGTTTCTTGATTCATTTCAATAACTAACTTAAATTGTAGCCGGATTAATTGCGTATATTTTGGTATTCGAAAATAAATATAAGGTCGGTCGCAGTGGGAAAGCGTCTGACTGTAAACGCGATCGGTTGTGGGTTCGACTCTACTCGGGGGAGTAGATATTTAAATTATTTTTACTTCCACGCTCCGGTAAGACAAATTGCGGAGTTGAGTTCTACCACTCAACACGCAATGTCTTGAAGTCTTAACTCTAAGTACTTTCTGTCTACTTTGCAATGGGGGATAAAGCTAAAAAAATTTTTAAATAGTTTTATATTTTAAATAGAACTACTTTGAACGGATTAATCCCACCTCAGTCTACCTGTGACCACGGACTACTGTAAAGTGTTTGAAACTTCAGGTTTTCAAAAACGTATTTTCGAATACCAAAATATACGCGATTAGTATGTTTAAAATAGTTTAATTTAAAAAGATTCATATTAGTTTTTTAATGTTAAGAAACTGAGAAAAATCAAAGATCATTAAGTCACCTTAGATTTGAATTGCAATTTATTTAAACACCATGTACCTACACACTAGGTATCTCTCAATCTACTCTGCTATGGACGGACAAAAAATAACAATAAATTTATAACAAAAATCTTTATTCTAATTAAATATATTAAAACTTATATACATTATAAATAATTTATACACTGTAATTTTCCCTTTTATAAAAAAATAAAAATGATTTCCTCGAGCACGTTATCAGATTATTGACGTCATCAGGTCATCCTATCAAGGGTATATGAACCGAATGTCCTCATCAACGACGCGATCCTGTTGTGTTTGCCAGGAATATCAGGATATAGATTAAAATATTTTAAGAGTGCTTCCATTAGTTAAATTAAAATCTAGAGCATTATCTCCTATTACCCAAAAGAACCTTCGGGCATGAGTATACCTGAAAAAAAAGTTAATCGTTAAGTTAATAAAAAACATTGAACATTGAACACAGAGTAAAATACCAGAGTAAAATATTATATTTAGAATATAAACTGATAAATGAGACCGGTCGTATCTCATGGGACAGCGGCTGACTGTAAACGCGATTAGTTCTGGCTTCGTTTCCCACTCGGGGGACTGATTTTTAAATTATTTTCATTTCTCTGCTTCGGTAGGACAAAGTGCGGCATAAAGTTTCGCCAATTAACACAAAATGTTTCGAATACAGTGGAAAGCGGAGCACGGAATGAACCACTGGGTACTTCCGGTCTACTCTGGTATGCGGCGTAAACAGCCTGAGGCTAATAAAAAAAGCCTTTAATAACCCATTTCCATACGTTTACAATTCATACCTCCCCAACTATTTAAATATAAACTATTTATAGACTAGTCCAGTTCGTAAGCAAGATTTAAATTTAAAGAAGAGACATCATATCTCGTGGAACAGCGTCTGACTGTAAACGGGGAAATGATTATGTTTGAACATATCTCTCACTACCTCATTATACGAGTAACGGTGTGAACCTAATAAGTACATTTAATATGTGAATAGAACAGTTTTTTTCTGTCTATGAGTACATGCTGTTGACCATGTTGGTCTTTACAGCGACACCGGGAGGGGGAGGGAAGAGAGTCCCTCCCAAAAACAGCAAGCTATGACGTGGCTGCTTAAAAGGGAGTCGAAGATCACAAGGGAGCAGAGCTCGAACCTCGGCTTGCGACCGACGAGCGGGGTGGGAATAAAACAGTGTTCACGTTACCTGCCATACAAGCATTCATGAAACAGATGCCACATCCAGTGAAGAAAGCTCTAACGGCCATCTGAAACATAAATAAATAAACATAGAACAAAAAATTTACTTAAAAAACATTTTAGATACTAGATTAGACTGTTAAAATGCTTAAAAATGATCTAAAAGGCATTGTTTTTAGCTTTAAGCTGTATCCATAGAGAGCGGAACGCTAAACGTTGCGTATTAATTGGTACATGGCCGGGAGGTCCTCGTGATGTTTATTTATTTAATTTATACTTCCTCTAGGTATCTATTAAAACTGTTTTCGACAGTCAAGCAATGTCTTTTCATACCTCTCGTGCCGATCAGAAAATATATTAAGTGAAGTTGAGCGATATAGTAAAAAAATCATTTGTGATGGAATAAAATCTATTGCCATACCCAATATTGTCATAAAACAATATCCAATTAAATATTTTTTTTATCTTCACGCTTTTATCCCGCATAGCAGGGTAGATAGAAAGTACCTAGTGTCAAGACACTCCGTACTTTGCTTTCCACCGAATTTGAGACAATGCTTGTTGAGTGGTGGAACTCAACGCCACACTTTGTCTTTTCCCAAAGCGAGGAAGTGAAAATAATTTATGTATAATCATTCCCCCGAGTGGGGATCGAACCGACAACCGATCGCGTTTACAGTCAGACGCTGTCCCATTGCGCCACGACCGGCCTCAATCAATATTTAGGTACTTAAGTTAATTAATTTTAAAATAATTAGTTAATTAAATTCAATATTCAAATTAGTTCATATTTAACTGACATAAGTATGATATGGGCACTGTCAAACGTGTTTTGCTCAGTTGCAAAACGCCAGTAATTTAAAATTTAAATATTAACTCAAATATTGGCTGTGATTTGGGAAAATTTAATTCAGAAACAGAAAAGTGTTTAAGTAACCTTTGTGTACAGTTTGAGACGTTCTTCACGTAAGAAACCGGCCATATAAGTATTATTCACAAATACTTATTTTTTAAAAGACTATCAATATAATAGGAATTTTAATATACCTTGATAGATTTGGACTGCGGTAACAGTAAGGGTTTGATCTCGGTTTTTATTGAAAAGCTGGTTTTCAATTACGTAGTACTTACACTAGATAAGGTTTCTCTTTGATTTGGGGCCATAGAAGATATAGCGCCTATGAGGATACCAGCTGATGATGGGTTCGTGAAGCCGCAGAGCGAATATGTGGCTATTAGCTCAGCTCTAGTCTATAAAAGAAGAAGTTATGATTTAAAAAATTATAATAGTTTAAAAAGTATAATAGTTTAAAAAGACGCCTTTTAACATCCTTTCTTCATGAAAACGATTGTCAAATTCAAACCAGTACATTTGCAAATAAGACGCTAGAAACGAACTAAAATAGCTTTTGCAAGCATTTATTATATTGATAGATAGCTATATAATCATACAGATGAAAATTATAAAAACATATAGAATATTAGAATAATAGAGATAGGTGGTGATAAAGGAATTAATATCTTTATAAAAAGTCTATTAAATTGATTGCAATGGAATTCGACCTCACGCCTCTTGGAACCAGTCCAAGTGATGCAGTCCAAGCGTCCAAGCTGTCAAGGCCCTTGTATGTTTTCTAATCCTAAGTGTGGAATAACACTTTAAAAATATTAAATGTATACATAAATTATACTTACTGATAGAAGTCCTGCTTTTTTCATTTCACCCATTCGCTGGTAAGCCACAAATTCGTTCACAACTGTCTTAAGTCCGATCAACGAAGCGACCAGCTCACATTCCTCCCACGGCACACCTAAAAATTATATTGTTTTTAATAAATATAACCCATTGAAGCTGGTCGTGGAGCAGTGGGACAGCGTCTGAGTGTATACGCGATTGGTTATGGGTTCTATTTCCACTCGTGGGAGTAGTTATATTTAAATTACTATCACGTCTTCGCTCTGGTAAGATAAGTCGCGGCGTTGAGTTCCCCCACTCAACGCGCAAAGTCTCTGGATTGGGTGGCAAGTGCAGTACGAAGTGTCTTGGCAATAGCTACTTCCTGTCTACACTGCTATGCGGGATGAAAGCGAAAAATAGGGTAAAAGCGACAGATAAATTTGTAGCCGCAATTACAACTGGGGTCGATGATATATTTAAATTAATTTCACCCCTTATCTAGGGTAGATACCCTGTTATATATAACTAATATATTAAATCATTTTAACTATTTACTAACATTATAGAGTTATTGTGGTAAAGTAGGACAATGTCTGCTGAAGTGTACCTCAAATATCTGGAGTGGGAATTATACAATCACTACTGATATAATTATTATAAACCATATTTATTCCTCTTGAAAAAAACATAGCGCGGCGTTTAGTTCCGCCACTGAACATGCAATATCAGTAAAGGTTTGCAAAATGTAACCAAAACTACTCACCCATACACCAAGCGAGCGGTATAAATATTTTTCCGAATATCCATTCCAAATTTATATCAGGGTTACCGAGCAACCCTCCGCAGTAGCTGAGGAAGCCATTGACGAAGGCCACGAATGACACGAAGGCAACCAGATTTGCTATAATGTTTAGTATGAGTGAGACACCGTTGGTAGCGCCCCTGGTTGCGGCTGAGAGCGCTGATTGGTCTTGTCTGAAATTAATATAGTTGTTAATGGGAGTGTTAAGGGGAGGCCGTTCGTGGCGCAGTTGGACAGCGTTGAACTGTAAACGCAATTCGTTGTACAACGTTGCAAGCTACTTTTTTGCCTACCATCTACAATGTGAGTATGTAGACTATCCTCAAAAATTAAAAAAGAAGAAAAAAAAATCATCAGATATTCCTTAATCAGCTCCAAAAAATTGGTCTTTCGAGCCATACGTAGTGTCTACTCACTTCTCAATATCTTGTATATTGTCAACGGTAGTGAGCGATTTCTTCGTCTCGGGCAGCACCAGCTTCGCGTAGCACACGGCCGCTGGAGCCGACATCATGCTGGCTGTAACCAGATGTATAGGTTCCGCTCCGAAGCCAATGTACGCTGACAATATTGTACCTGTCAATAAAAAAATATATCTATACAGAGAAATAAAATTGGAGTGTCTGTTTGTTATATTAAAATAATTATTTATTAATGCCTATATATGTATAGATGATAGGTACGTATACCAAAATATCAATTTTTACAATTTTTGTCTATCTGTTTGTTCCGGCCAATCTCAGGAACGGCTGAATTGACTTTGATGATATTTACACTGGGAGATAGTCAATGTAGTAAAGAGCAGTTTAGGCTACTTTTATTTAGAAGCTATAAAAGAGATGTGAAATTTCAAGCGAAATCGCAAGTACAGTTCGTTATACATATACATGTACCTTACGTATATATATATATGTAAGAAAAATATATGTTAACTTAAACAATATAATGGCGTGGCTTAGCGGCACTGTGTCTGGCGGTAAACGCGAACGGCTTAGGGTTTGATCCTTATTGGTTTGATTATATGTCAAATTATTATATGTCAAATTATAGTACAGAATATATTAAATTGTTGTTATTGTGCGGAATTAAACGCTTCACGCTGTTTTCTCGGGAATCTAATTACTTTTTATTAATACAAACTTAGTGTAAAACTATATTATATTTTAAAGCAAATGGGTTTCAAGGACTGACAATACTGACATGTACTTACTATTCCAAAGTGCCGTTAGTCAGTCAATGAATCAATCAACAATTCATAATATTAACAAAATCAAATAGATAAAAATCGAAAAGGACTCACCGGAAACTGTAGCAAAGCCGGATGCCATGACCAGGTGCAACTCAGACGGAGTTAGAATCGGTAAATAAGGCTTTATCAACAGGATTGATTCTGACTGAAACAGAAGGTTATTAGCAAAATAGAGAGATAAAGAATATATAAGATATAGAGAATTGATCAGATCCAAGATGAAATTTGACACTTCTCGCAAGGAAGAAAGGAAGAGAGAACCCACTGTCAGGGCACTCTGTTTTTCATTTTCCCCAATTAATCGCAATTTGTTTCTGCGTAACTCATCACCGCGCTATTTTCTATAAGAAATAATTGAAATATAACTATTCCTCCAGTGGGGTTCGAATCTACAACCCATCCACAAACTACGACCTTGAGAAGCCAGCACGTAGACACCTTTTTTCCCAACCAGTATAAGTATCAATATGTCATAACCACTAGCAAACCTTGTACAAAACTTGGAGAATAGAATAAATTAGAATAGAGTAGAGTAGCTTCACGCTATTATCCCGCACAGCAGGGTAGACAGAAAGCACCTAGTGTCAACACACTCCGTACTTCGCTTTCCACCGAATTCGAAACATTGCACGTTGAGTGGTGGAACTCAACGCCGCTCTTTGTCTTTACCAGAGCGAGGAAGTGAAAATAATTTAAATAGAATCACTCCCCCGAGTGGGGATCGAACCCACAACCGATAGCGTATACAGTCAGACGCTGCCACACTGCGCTACGACCGGCCTCAGAGTAGAGTAGAATAAAAAATAATCCCGCATAACGGGTGTTCCTTTCGAAACCCTTCCTGTTTAGGAAGTACCCAGTGTCACGACACTCTATCATCCGTTCTCTAGCGAGTTCTATACATTGCAGGTTGAGTGGTGTAGCTTAAAGCCGCGCTTTGTCTTCCCAGAACGAGAAAATTAAAGTAATTTAAATACAAAAGCCCACGTGCGAATCGAACCCAGGACCGATCGCGCTTATATTACAACGCTGTTTATTGAACTACAAATAACCACTTGTTAGTTCTCCTAAGTTAATACCTCCGATATGAAAAAACTCAGCAAGATTTATTTTCAGACCAAAGTTCACCAGAATTACATTTTTTTATTAATGGCAATATATTTAAGTAGAGATAACAAACATACCATCCCAAGAAAAACGTTGCCTACAGCGATGACACTCTCGCACACAGTGGTCCCAGCGGCGTTCTGCAGTAGGCGTCCCAGTTTTAGGCAGAACCATTGTAGAGCTCCCCAAAAGAACAACACTTCTACTAACATACTGAAGAAGAATATCACTGGTAGAGTCTGTAAAGAAGAATATACATAGTTCAGAAGCGACGTTCAGAAGTAAATGAAAACAAGTATTATTGGCGTTGCAGAGAGGAGCTCTAAGCAGTGTGTAGTATTTATGACACAGGTGTAGCTTTGAGGGCCCCTCTGAAATAATCTTTTATCAAAATACGTTGAGTAATTTTTGATGTTTTCTTTAGGTTTAAGGTGGAAAAAGGTAAGTATAATTTCTATTTGTATATAGTTTAATGTAATTTAAACATTAATCCACGACACTGTGCGGATCTGTACAAAGGGACAGATCTAAATAAATTGACATATCTCCTGATGTTACACCTTCCACAGACAGGTTTAACAAGTTTTAACATTGTTTTTAGTCATAAGGCGTAACTCAACGCTGAACGTCGTACATTCCATGGCCATTATTGAAATAAATTGTATATAATTAATATTAAAATAAAAATTATATAACCTACACTGAAAGCAAACACTTGTTCAGTCCTCACTAAAAGTTCACCAAAAACAAAAGCGGCGCCATCGATACCGTATGATAGGAACGTCGCCACCTGAAATATTAAAAGTATTCGTGAAATATCTAAAACAAAATAAATAGTCTAGATTTTTACCTAGATAGATAGATATCTAGATAGGTTTAAAAGTTATTGTCTAAAAAAAGCAGACGCACGCTTTATTCCTCAAGACACTCCGTTGAATGCTTTCCTTCCGACATATTTCCGAGATATTACGAGTTGACTGGTGAGTTCAACGCCGCGATTCTTACCAGAGTGGAGAAATGACAAGAAATTTTAATTATAATCATTTCACCGAGTGGGATTCGAACCAACACCAATCGCGTTTACAGTCAGACTAAAATACTAAAAAAGAAGATTAGGATTGTCAAAAAAATAACTAATTTAATCACTAAAACACTTACTTTACTTGAGAAACACTGCAACGCTGTTCTGCCAGGGTCCCATCTGATCAAAATGACACCAAACAGGAATTGAATCAGCAGCCCCATGGTCACGCTGCGCCAATTTATACGACCAGGGTGCTTAGAGAAAATGAAACCTGGAAATTTATTTAAAATCTATAGTGGTACATTGGAACAGTGTCTGTCTGTAGATACGACGGTTGTGGGTTGAACTCCAACTTGGAGGAATGATAGATTGTCTTTTTTAGCCCGCCTGGCAGGGCTTTCTGTATTTAGCGTTTAGACATTATGTACTTATGTTTCCACCGAATTCGAGACATTGCTTGTTTAGTGGCGTATCTCAACGCCGCGCTTTGTTTCTCACCAGAGCGCGAGGAAACAAAAATAATTGGCGAGCTTGGTACAACTCTCTTATTTATTTGATACACTTATTTAATATATAAGTAGTCAACTGCGAGATAAAGCGTGAAACTAAGAAACAAATATATACTGTAACAAGGCTTAGTTATGTAGGCCAGAACCTAAACGATTTAGAAGTGGTGCGGGTTCGAATCCCATCTATTTTACTTACCAAGTATTAACAGTAGAGATAGCCCGATGAGAGAAATAAGTCTCTCTGGAGAACCTCTCGTGTCCCAGTATAGGAAAAAGCCGATAGCTGCTATTATAGCAAGTGATAAACTCCACCGGAACACTCTGCAAATAGATATCACAAATTAAAAAAATCGGTTGCAGGTTCGAATCCCATTCGGAGGAAAGATTATATTTAAATTATTTCTATTTCCTTTCTCTGGTAAGACAAAGCGCGATGTTGAGTTCCACAACATTGTTATGTAACATCGCAATGTCTCAAATTCGGCGGAAAGCGGAGTACGGAGTGTCTTGACATTAGGTACTTTCTGTCTAAAATAAAAAAAAAACAACTAAGTCTGTCCTTTATCATAAACATTCGCATAAGAAATGATTGGGATTGTTGCTTATATAAAATAACTATTCCTCCGGCTGGGAATCAAACACACAACCCATCTTCTTACAGTTAGTTAGTTAGTGTAGAAAAAGTCAATATCTTTAAAAATAGTATTTACATACTAAGTTACTTACACGATTTCCCATAATTTAAAATATGTTTTTTCAATCTTCGACCACACAGTACGCTCAAACCATTGCCCGATCAACTTCTTGACCACGAGAAAGTAAATTATGAAAAAATATATAATACTCAAAAATGCTATTAAACTGCCGAAGCCGTAACACAATTCCAGAGATCTGTCAGCTGGAATAAATAAAAAAAATGTATATTCATAAAAAAAAAATACTCGAACTGAGGAGTATGTAATTTGGCACAGTTCTAATTTATATAGAGCACAAAAATATATTAAATTATTAAAATATACGTAACACACACTACCATGTGTTTGACATACACGTTGCTATGGCAACGAATTTTTTACCCATTAACAGGATATTTAGTACTAAGTAACAATCAGACCAACCATAGTATTTTTTTTTAATTAATTCATTATTTAATTTGATATATTAGTATTAATATGATTTTAACTTTACATTGTCTACACAGATTCTAAGAAAGCGATTTAATACGTTGTGTTAAAATAATATTGTTCCACTTAACATTTCTTTTTAAAAACATTACATGTCAAGTAACGGAATTTAACGCCGCGTTTTATATTACCAGAGCGAGGAAATGAGCATAATTTAATTATAATCACTCTCCCGAATGGGAATCGAACCCACAACCGATCGCGTTTATAATCTGAGGCTTTACCGCTTCGCTGCGATATCCTAAAGCATATATATATATTTTTTTATTATCACGCTTAATTCCGCATAGCAGGGTAGTCAGAACAACCTAGTGTCAAGACACTCTGTTGACAGTTTCCGCTCAAAATCGAAACATTGCGTTTTGAGCGGAGGACTAAACGCCATTTGTCCTTTAAATTTACTTGATTTAATTTTTATTTAATCATTTCCAATGAGAATCGAACCAACACACATAATCAATCGCGTTAACAGTCAGAAGTTCTCCCACTGCGCTACCATGGCCTAATAATAATGGATATTTAAAATGTTACAATAAATCTATTCTACTTATTTCACAATTTTAAAGTGTTATTCCACACTTAAGATAAGAAAACATTTTTTTAAATACTTATAAAGTTTGAACGCGTCGGGATTCGAACCCACACCTCTCGGAAACCGTTCAAGCGCTCTGACCGCTAAGCCAAGCGTTTAAATTGATCGAACGAGGCGCGGGTTCAAGTCTCGTTGCGTTCAAATTTCTATATATATTTTTTTAATATTTTCTATTCCACTTCTATATAATTTACTCGTTACTCCCTTAGTTTAGTCTCCAAAAGAACAATACATAGTACTTACTGTAGCTCCACCAATAATAGAAACAGGCGAAAAAGAACCCTAACACAATGCCATTAAGGACGAATATTGTTATAGTCTTCATTGCAGATCCGTTTTTCTTAATAAAATCCTCGGTGGAACTCCCTACCCTCGTGAGAGTTACTTCTAACCAACCACTGGGTGCATAGTCTAAGTTTTCATGGCCCTGAAGAGTTCATTATAATTCACACTTAGAACAAATTATTTAATATAATCTATACAAATAAATCGTATTAGAATGTCTGTTTGTAAATTTCTGAATTAAAACAACTTCTTTTTACTAAAATGTACTAAAATATATATTTTTTTTAATAATTTTTGTTTGTCTTTGTATCCGTTTGTTCCGGCTATTCCCTGGACCGGCTAAATCGATTTTGATGGGACTTTCATCGGCATAACTCAGGCTTTAGAATTATAAAATAAACATCCAGATATTTTGCACACAACGTGGACGAAGTCGCGAGCACAGCTAGTACTAACTATAACTACAATAATTATGAATATATAATTTTCATTCATTATAACTTTGTAGGGACTTGGCAAACCGCGCGTCTTAAGTGTGAAATTTTAATAACCGGGATAATTGAAATAATATAAGTACTTATTTAGTGTAAATATTTACAGTATTCATTAGTTAAAGATTTCCGGACACGCGTGCACATTTTGAAGGTAGCCACAGGATAAGAAGTGGGAGGGAATGAGATGCAAAATTTTTCTTATATTGATAAGCAGATACAGGCCAAAGATCTATAGTAGTCTAACTCTACTTACAATTCCGTTCTGACGCGGCTCCTTTTTATTGACGTCGTTCATTTCCACAGTGTTATTTGGTTCCGGCACCTGTAATATATATGTATATTTATATATTATTTTTAATTGAAAATTGGCGTACATTTTGATATTAGAAAATATATTTTTTGATAACTTAACGTTATGTACACTTTACGGTACTTTATTGTCACTGGTAGGTAGACGGTCTACCTATGACCACGGTCACGATCTATGACCCCGGGTTACAGATATTTTTTAAAATGTATTACAACTTGGAACGACGTCTGACGTAGTGTTTTGATTGCCACTCGGGGGAATGATTATATTTTAAATTTATCTTCATTTCCCTGCTCTGATAGGATGAAGCACGGCGTTGAGTTCCGCCACTGAGAGTGCATTGTTTTGATTTCGGTCGGAAAGCATGTATATCGTGCGATTCGGAATAAAACGTGAAGCTGAGTGTTTTAACTCTACGTCGACTTATAATGTTAGATATATCCATTCTCAAATTCAGTTAGTCAGGAGTGGTTTAAAACAATAATAACGTAGCTTATCGCATTAAGTTACGTAGCCATAGAAAACCTAGTGTCAAAACTCTCCGGTCACAATTTGCTGCACGATTTCAAACGAATTGGCTAACAAGTGGCGGAACTCAACGCCGTTTTTCGCAAATCATTTGAATTAAATACTTATCTATATATAAGTATTATAATCCAAATGACAAGCAGTGTGAAACAAAACATCTTGCTATCTCTCACGCTCATACTAATACTGTTATTAATTATACTTTAAGTGATAATATTCCAAGTTTGTTTTTACCTTTATTTCTTTTTATTACGAAAACGTGCGATAATGGCCTTAATATTAAGAAAAACAAGTCATTTTCGCTATATATATGATGTCTTCCGTACGTGGCGGAGGTATAATTATGATAAATAAATAACATTGTGTGTGTGTGTGTTAGTACACACATGTAGGAATTAGAACGTTTTTATGACAACTTTACAGGAATTGGTTCAATAAAGCTGAATTACATTAAGTTTAAGTAAAAAGAAAAACTCTTACGCCACATGTACTTAGATAGGATTCAGATCATTGTGAACGCACCTTTAGTATTAAATATGGCGCGTAACGGAAATAGTTACTTAGAACTAAAGATGGCGCATAACGGAAATAGTTACTTAGAAATAAAGATGGCGCGTAACTAAAAAAATATTACTTAGAATAAAGATGGCGCGTATCGGAAAAATGTTACTTAAAACTAAAGATGGCGCGCAACGGAAATAGTTACTTAGACAAAGATGGCGCGTGACATAAAAATATTACTTAGAAATAAAGATGGCGCGTAACGGAAATAGTTACTTAGAAATCAAGATGGCGTGTAACAGAACAATATTACTTAGAACTAAAGATGGCACGTAACGAAAAAATGTTACTTAAAACTAAAGATGGCGCGTAACGGAAATAGTTACTTAGAAATCAAGATGGCATGTTACAGAAAAATATTATTTAGAACTAAAGATGGCGCGTAACGGAAAAATGTTACAGAAAAATAAAGATGGCGCGTGACAGAAAATGGTTATAATTATTTTCATTGCTATAAAATTTCTCAAATTCGTTGATAAAAAAGTATCACTTGTATAATGTCATTATGGTACCAACGCTTCCGATGAAAGCATTCTAATAAAAACTTATTTTTAAATCCCCATCAAAACAAATCACGGCGTTGAGTTCCGCCTAGTAACACTAAATGAATGAGAATTGGAAAAATAATATATATATATATATATATATATATATATATATATATATATATATATATATATATATATATATATATAATACGATTGTTCAGTGGCATGGTATATGAGTCGATAAAAATCGTGTGTACAGCCAGTGTGATACTTAATACTTTTCAATAACTTCACCTATATTACTGTAAAATTTCATCCAAATCAGTTTAGTAACTTACATAGATGATGAGTGGAGAATATGTTATATATTAACTATATATAAATGTTTGTTTGTAGTTTCACGCTTTTATCCCGCACAACAGAGTACACAGAAAGTCACCTAGTGTCAAGACACTCCGTATTTGGCTTTCCACCGTATTCGAGACATTGCGTATTGAGTGGTGGAACTTAACGCCGCACTTTGTCATACCAGAGCGGGGAAGTGTAATAATTTTTAAATATAATCACACCCCCGAGTCGGGATCGAACCCACAACCGATCGCGTGTACAGTTAGACGCTGTCCCACTGCGCCACGACCGGCCTCTAAATAAAATATATGTATTAGTAGAATAAAACGCTTACCGATACCCTTTTCCGCACTTCCTCCATTTTGTTTAAAAATCACAATTTAAAAATAAATCTCTATCATAACTTTCCTGAAGAAAACATAATTTTTCTTGTTATTTCTTCATCATGATTGATCTGAAAAAAAATATACATAAAAAAATATTTTGACTTGTGACATCTGATGTTTTCCGTTACGGCAAGTAGTGGAAGGTATAGAGTCTTGACACTAGGGTCTCTCTTACTACCCTGCTCTATATAAGCAATGATAAAAAAAAAATTACTAATGCAATTTGAACCCGCACCTCTTGGATCACAAGGCTATTTAGCCGTAGGATCTAACCGAGTCACATTCAATTTGGCTAAATTTTTTTTTTTACGAGCCGGTCATGGAGCAGTGGGGCAGCGACTGACTGTAAACGCGATCGGTTATGGGTTTGATTCCTATTTGGGGGAATGATTATATTAAAATTATTTTCAATTTATCAGTAGAAGGCAAAGCGCGACATGACTTCCGCCACTTAACACGCAATGTCTCAAAATCAGCGGAAAGCAGAGTACGGAGTGTCTTGACACTAGGTGCTTCCTGTCGTTCAAATGTACGGCATAAAGCGTGAGCCTATAGTATAGCGAGAAATTACAAAATAATGTAAATATAATTATTCCCCCCGAGTGAGATTCGAACCCACAGCCGACTGCGTTTACAGTCAGACGCTGTCCCACTGCGTCACGACTGGTCCTTACAATTCTTTTGTACATTTTCTAGAAATACTTATAAATCTTTTTTTTAACATAATAAATGTAAAGAATTTCAAATGAAACTATTTTAAACGGATTAATCACGTATATTTTAGTATTCGAAAATACATTTTCGAAAAGCTAACGTTTCGAACACTTTACAGTAGTCCGTGGACACAGGTAGACATATCAGCCTACATTTAAAATATATAAAAATAGCCTAAATCAAAGATGTTATTATGAATTGTAAAGAAATTGTATATATGTTGTATTAAATAAACAGACGGACAAACGACAACCTTCTTAGCAAGGTTTGTATGACCTCTTGCCTAAAGAAATATGTAGAAATAAGGTCAAATGTTGAACGATTGTTACATATAGATGTCTCTCTCAGAATAAATAAAAATAATTATGAGAGAGAGAGAGAGAACTTAGTGTCAAGACGCGCACGCGCACACGCACACGCGCACACACACACACACACACACACACACACACACACACAAAAAAAAGTATCACTTGTATAATGTCATTATGGTACCAACGCTTCCGATGAAAGCATTCTAATAAAAACTTATTTTTAAATCCCCATCAAAACAAATCACGGCGTTGAGTTCCGCCTAGTAACACTAAATGAATGAGAATTGGAAAAATAATATATATATATATATATATATATATATATATATATATATATATATATATATATATATATATATATATAATACGATTGTTCAGTGGCATGGTATATGAGTCGATAAAAATCGTGTGTACAGCCAGTGTGATACTTAATACTTTTCAATAACTTCACCTATATTACTGTAAAATTTCATCCAAATCAGTTTAGTAACTTACATAGATGATGAGTGGAGAATATGTTATATATTAACTATATATAAATGTTTGTTTGTAGTTTCACGCTTTTATCCCGCACAACAGAGTACACAGAAAGTCACCTAGTGTCAAGACACTCCGTATTTGGCTTTCCACCGTATTCGAGACATTGCGTATTGAGTGGTGGAACTTAACGCCGCACTTTGTCATACCAGAGCGGGGAAGTGTAATAATTTTTAAATATAATCACACCCCCGAGTCGGGATCGAACCCACAACCGATCGCGTGTACAGTTAGACGCTGTCCCACTGCGCCACGACCGGCCTCTAAATAAAATATATGTATTAGTAGAATAAAACGCTTACCGATACCCTTTTCCGCACTTCCTCCATTTTGTTTAAAAATCACAATTTAAAAATAAATCTCTATCATAACTTTCCTGAAGAAAACATAATTTTTCTTGTTATTTCTTCATCATGATTGATCTGAAAAAAAATATACATAAAAAAATATTTTGACTTGTGACATCTGATGTTTTCCGTTACGGCAAGTAGTGGAAGGTATAGAGTCTTGACACTAGGGTCTCTCTTACTACCCTGCTCTATATAAGCAATGATAAAAAAAAAATTACTAATGCAATTTGAACCCGCACCTCTTGGATCACAAGGCTATTTAGCCGTAGGATCTAACCGAGTCACATTCAATTTGGCTAAATTTTTTTTTTTACGAGCCGGTCATGGAGCAGTGGGACAGCGACTGACTGTAAACGCGATCGGTTATGGGTTTGATTCCTATTTGGGGGAATGATTATATTAAAATTATTTTCAATTTATCAGTAGAAGGCAAAGCGCGACATGACTTCCGCCACTTAACACGCAATGTCTCAAAATCAGCGGAAAGCAGAGTACGGAGTGTCTTGACACTAGGTGCTTCCTGTCGTTCAAATGTACGGCATAAAGCGTGAGCCTATAGTATAGCGAGAAATTACAAAATAATGTAAATATAATTATTCCCCCCGAGTGGGATTCGAACCCACACCCGACTGCGTTTACAGTCAGACGCTGTCCCACTGCGTCACGACTGGTCCTTACAATTCTTTTGTACATTTTCTAGAAATACTTATAAATCTTTTTTTTAACATAATAAATGTAAAGAATTTCAAATGAAACTATTTTAAACGGATTAATCACGTATATTTTAGTATTCGACAATACATTTTCGAAAAGCTAACGTTTCGAACACTTTACAGTAGTCCGTGGACACAGGTAGACATATCAGCCTACATTTAAAATATACAAAAATAGCCTAAATCAAAGATGTTATTATGAATTGTAAAGAAATTGTATACATGTTGTATTAAATAAACAGACGGACAAACGACAACCTTCTTAGCAAGGTTTGTATGACCTTTTGCCTAAAGAAATATGTTGAAATAAGGTCAAATGTTGAACGATTGTTACATATAGATGTCTCTCTCAGAATAAATAAAAATAATTATGAGAGAGAGAGAGAGAACTTAGTGTCAAGACGCGCGCACGCACGCACACACACACACACACACACACACACACACACACACACACACACACACACACACACACACACACACACACACACACACACACACACACACACACACACACACACACACACACACACACACACACACACACACACACACACACACACACACACACCACACACACACACACACACACACACACACACACACACACACACACACACACACACACACACACACACACACACACACACACACACACACACACACACACACACACACACACACACACACACACACACACACACACACACACACACACACACACACACACACACACACACACACACACACACACACACACACACACACACACACACACACACACACACACACACACACACACACACACACACACACACACACACACACACACACACACACACACACACACACACACACACACACACACACACACACACACACACACACACACACACACACACACCCACACACACACACACACACACACACACACACACACACACACACACACACACACACACACACACACACACACACACACACACACACACACACACACACACACACACACACACACACACACACACACACACACACACACACACACACACACACACACACACACACACACACACACACACACACACACACACACACACACACACACACACACATATATATATATATATACATACGTAAATTATGACACAGACAGAGAATTTGGCACAGTTATAACTTATATAGAGAAATTCAGAATGCTAATATATATTTTTTCGTTGTGACGTACACGTTGCTATGGTAACGCGTTGCTTACGCGACAATGACACATCAAGTATTATGTAATGTATTAAGTATTTTTCATTTTAAACAAAACTATTTTAAACAGATCACTCGCATATATATTTGATCATACATTTTTACAAACCCGACGTCTACTTGTGACCACGGACTACTGTAAAATGTTCAAAACGACGAGTTTTCTAAAATGTATTTTCCAATACCAAAATGTACGTGATTTATTACTTTAAAAGAGTTTCACGCTTTTATCTCGCATACAGAAAGTACCTAGTGTCAAGACACTCCGTATTTCGTTTTCCACCGAATTCGAGATACTGCGTATTGAGTGGTGGTACTCAACACCGCACTTTGACTTACCAGAGCGTGGAAGTGAAAATAATTTTAAATATAATCAACCACCGAGTGGGGATCGAACCCACAACCGATCGCGTTTACAGTTAGACGCTGTCCCACTACGTCACGACCGACCTCGGCTTCTTTTAAAATGTGTAAAAAATCGAGAAAATCTAAGATCTTATTATAATTTTTAATCTAATTAATTACAGACAATGGCCATTTTCGTAGCTACTTCATTATATATTAAGTATTATTTTTTGACATTACTTTGAACTAGATTTATGCGATAGTAAGGAAGTTGACAATATTGTTACGCGCTTGTTACCAGAGAGAGGCCGGTCGTGGCGCAGTGGGACAGCGTCTGACTGTAAACGCGATCAGTCGTGAGTTCGGTTCCCAAACGGGGAGTGATTTTTTCTTTTAGCTTCACGCTTTTATCCCGCATAGTAGGATAGACAGAAAGTACCCAGTGTCAAGACACTTCGCACTTCGCGATGGAACTCAACGCCGCACTTTATCTTTTACCAGAGCGAGGAAGTGAAAATAATTTAAATATAATGAATGATTATATTCAAATTATTATTACCATTTACCTGCAAAGCGCGGCGTTGAGTTCAGCTATTCAACATGCAATGTCTCAAATTCGAAAGCGGTATACGTAGTGTCTTGAAATTAGATACTTTCAGTTACAATGGAGAAATCAATATAATAATTCCCCGAGTTGGCTTCGAACCCTGAACAATCACGTACGATCCATATAGTACCACATTTATAATAATTATTGAAATAAATATAATAATCTTAACGCTATACTCGTTCATACAAATTATCACATTCCTGACTTTATCAGGTTGTAAAGATATAAAGAATTTTAAAATTATAACTTTAATCAATTATTTATTTTATATTTCAAAGTGTTGTTCAAACTTCAAAATAGTAAAACTAAGTATATATATATATATATATATATATATATATATATATATATATATATATATATATATATATATATATATATATTCGCTAACATGTCTGTTTGTGAACGCTTAGACGGTATCCACGGGGTACGCGTTCATATCCAGTTAGGTAAGATTTTTTTATATGGATTTTAGTTATTTTTTTTTGATATGAGCAACTTTTGAGTTCTGTTCTGTTCTTAGCAGAAGTGTCTTTTGAACTGGTGGAAGCTAGAAGCTACTAGAAGTAGGACTGACAATACTGACACTTCGAAAGCATTTGTATTGGCCTATAAAGGATAAATTTATTTTGATTTTAATAATTTAAATGGGAATATTGAATTTTAGCTTCACGCTTTTATCCCGCATAGCAGGGTAGACGGAAAGTACCTAGTGTCAAGACACTCTGTACTTCGTGTTCCACCAAATTCGAGACATTGCGTGTTGAGTGGTGGAACTCAACGCCGCATTTTGTTTTACCAGAGCGAGGAAGTGAAATAATTTTTAATATAATCACTCACCCAAGTGGGGATCGAACTCGCAACCCCGTAGCGTGCTCACGTTTATAAAGAGACGCTATCCCTCACCGCCACGACCGGCCTCTATTTAATTTTAAGTAATTATATATAAAAGTTTAATTGTATTTTAAGAAAAATTAAAAGCAACTTCTTTCCTCCCTAAGAAGTACTAACTCTCCGTTTTCTATTTTCCTGATTTTAAAACATTTCATTGCAGAGTTTAGCTCCGCGCTTGTCTGCCCAGAGCAGTTAAGCGAAAATAACTTGATAATTTCTCGAATTGGAACCGAACTCCGAACTATTGGGTTGATATTCAGACGCATTGCCTTCTTCTATCCGCCCTATCCATGTTAAAATTATCAATAAAATATTATAAACATCAAAAATTTTAATATGAATTGAAAATCGACTGGAAATAGTAATATCAACATATTTATTTACACTTGAGTAGAAAATTGTCAATCGCCAAGAAATTATACATTTTTACTGACATTGGCTGACAAACTGACAAATGACATATTTAGTGATAAATAAGTATATTATAGAGTAAGGTTCATATTTACAAATTATATTGAATTTTAGTTGTCATGAAAATTCTTTTCTATTCCCTTGTCCGATTGAACAGATAAAGTGCGGCGTTGAGATCCGCCTATTGTATACGCAATGTTTAAATTTCTGTCGAAAACCGACAACTATGATCTCCCGACACGGGATTGCGGGATGGAGCGTGAAAAGAAAAAAATTGACTTACGCAATTCAAACACTAAACACTAAAACATTTATCACTAAAATCTCACTAAAAACTATTTTCTTTTAATTTTTACTATTATTTAGTGTATGAAATATATGAAATACAAATATTTATATTTCGCAAGGTGTTTACTCGAGGAGGTAGCACGCCAGTCTGATAAGCGTTCATTACACAAAGCGACGTTAGGTCGAGGTTGTTAATACCCGTTGCGGTTTAGTGGTAATTAGTAATTAGATGATTATAAGCGCGACT
Source organism: Dryadula phaetusa (assembly GCA_032432895.1). NCBI lineage: Eukaryota > Metazoa > Arthropoda > Insecta > Lepidoptera > Nymphalidae > Dryadula > Dryadula phaetusa. The sequence goes on from JAOYRS010000082.1 coordinate 1,765,383, forward strand.
GTCGCGAGTTCAATTTTAATGAGACCTTACCTTTGCAGAAAAAACAATAAAAGTCGCATGGTTTTTTTAAAAAAACTATGTTTTTTCGTTTTTAGTAAAAAAATTAAGCAAAAGTTTTCTGATCTCTACTTTTCGTCTATTAGATTTAACAGGCGTGTTTTGTGACGGAACTCAACGCCGTGTATTGTCATAACACACAGGTGTAAAAAGAGTGAGGTCGAATTCCGCTTTAAAATAGTAAAATATAATAAAATTAAGCATTTTTGAAAAAAAACGTATAAAAATTTGAACGCAGCTTTGAACCCGCACCTCTTGCAAACTGCGTTCAAATATGTTTTATCAAAAATGTTTTCTAATCCTAAGTGTGGAATAACACTTTAAAAATAATAAACTATTATGATAAAAGTAATTATATCTAAATTTCTCCCAAGTGGAGAGTGAATTCACAACATGTAAAGCCTCCACTCATATTATTGCAAATTCACGTGTTTTACTTTACAAAGGACACAAACACTATTCTCTCTATTTATTCCCCACAGTAATATTCGAACCCGAAACCATCAGACAAAACACAAATGTACCACAAACCTCTAACTTTAACAATTATAAGGAAACAATTGCTAGAATTAACGACTTCTTTTGAACTCGTCTATTTTATTAATTACTATAGTAATTAAATAATTAATTAAAAACTATTCAATATTGAGTAACTGTTTACGTTGTTTATATATATATAATATATATACGAGAGTACGAGAGGTGGGAGGACACTTCAGTTGACCTTCTATAGTATAATAAGTAACGAAGGTACTGGAAGGTCACATAAAGAGCATGAGGCATGTACGAAGTGGCTTCCAATTGTGGATGAGGTGAAAGAGGTAAGCAGGGTCCTCTCTGACTACCCCGTCAGGGATAAGTGAAGCTAAGAAAAACAGTGCAAAGTACGACACGCGGGCTATCTCTGGCCATTGGTCTTTAGGTACTAGTACACTTGCGGTACGACCTTTTGTGAATCCAGAAGTATGCAGAAGTAAGAACGGAACAGAACAATATATGCATAAATGTAAAAGAAATAGAATTATTAGCCCCGAAGCAGTACATTTTATACAATCTATGTGTTGTAGAGTAAGAACAATATAGTGGAGGGTGCGGCCAAGTAATACAATTATGTCGAATTAAAAATGAAATAAATTGATATGATATTTTATATTTTCTGGCACTCGCAATAACGAGGAAATACCTCACATTGTTTTCTAGGGCCTCCCTTAAGTGTTTTTAAAATATATTTTCCAATACCAAAATATACGCGATTAATCCGTTTCAAATATTTTCAATATACAATATTTCAAAACACTAGTAACTTTGACACTATGTCTAATTAGTGTCTTGACACTACAAGACACTAATTAGACATAGTGTCAAAACATTCCATTTTTATATCCTTTTTATTACTTGTTGAATGACGTCAGTCAGTCCTAGACTACGATGATATAAAAAAAATCTTTAATAATACAGACATTATAATAATTATACACATAGGTATAATTTCGTTGAATCGTGTTACGCAATGAGTGCAGGTTTACATCCGGCTACTTTCAAATTTTTTATAAGAAACTTCAACATGTATTAAATGAAACTATTTTGAACGGATTAATCGCGTATTCGAAAATACATTTTTGGACACCTGACGTTTCGAACACTTTACAGTAGTCCGTGATCACTGGTAGACTGTTTTCAAATACCAAAATATACGTGATTAATCCGTTTAAAATAGTTACATTTATAATGTGTAAAAATTGCGAAAATAAAAGATCTTATTATTTATTTATTTTTTTCTGAATTTATGCTTTTCATATGGTTTTATTTACATATAAAAAGTTACGGGTTATCCCCAATTATTATACATATAAAAATAATAATATAACAAGATTCGAACTAGCCTTACGATTTTAATTTATCACTGTTAGACTTATTTTAAAGTTTGTTCATTCTTTTTTTTCTTCTTTTAATTTCACGCTTTCATCCCGCATAGCAGTGTAGACAGGTAGTACTACCTAGTGTCAAGACACTCCATACTCCGAAAGGAAAAGTGTTGAGTGGCGAAACTCAACGCTGCACTATGTTTTGCCAGAATGAGAAAATGAAAATAATTTAAATATAATTATTCCCATTGGGAATCGAACCCACAACAACGACTGGGCCACTATCGGCCTATAATATTTTCTTATAATGCCCGTGGTACCGCTGTTTGCGCGGAACACAACACCGTATGCTATGATTGTGGTAATTGAGAAAATAAAATAATTTTAATAAATATTTGAAACTTGTAACAATATAACAAAATTAAATTGGACTCGGTTTTAAGGTAGATAAATAACTATAGTTTTTTGTCTAGAGAGCTTGGACGGTTTCTAAGAGGTGTGGGATCGAATCCCGTCGAGTTCAAAATGATATATATATATATATATATATATATATATATATATATATATATATATATATATTTATATATATATATATAAAATAAATATGAAATAAATATAATTAATAATTTTACTTAATACATAACAGTATCAAGCGTAGGACCACCTCGCGTGCCAACACTTTACGGGAGCTATTTCCGTTTTCACGCTCTATCCCGCGTAGCAGGATAGTCAGAGACAACCTAGTGTCAGGACACTCCGTTAATTGCTTTCCGCCAGAAATTTAGACATTGCAACTACCAGAGCTGAGTAATAAAAAAAATATTTTTAATCAATCTCCCGAATGGGAATAGAACTTAGGACCAATCGCGTTTACAGTCAGACGCTGTGCCACAAGGCGCTATGACCACTTTATTTCATCTTCGTATTAAATAAATATCGCAACGTGCTTTTTTCTATGTATCCAATTGAAATTTTATATAATAATAATTTACTAGATGTTCCGTTTACGCGTTGCCATAGCAACCTGTATCTCACTTAATATAAACGCGTATGTCAAACACATGGTATTGTGTGTGTGTACATTTACTTTAATAATTTAATATATTTTTGTGTATTATATTTAAAATATATTATCACTCTGCTCTCCTTCTCTATATAAACTATAAATGTGCCAAATTTCATACTCCTCAGGTCGCGTTATTTTCGTAAAAAGGGATACAAAGTTTTTTCTCCACGTATTAATATATGGATATACTAATTTGCTATCATGATTACGGTGATTAAAGTAAAAAAATACATATATTTGATAACTAATGATAAGATATACGCGTCATTTCAAAATATATTATTATTATATAAATAAAATTAGAATTTTTCATGTTTGTTCGTAGTGGGTAATGTCAATTTTTTTTTTTATCTTCACGCCTCTATCCCGCATAACAGGATATACAGAAAGTATGTAATAGAAGTACGGAACTTCACTTTCTGTCGAATTCGAGACATTGTGGTTGAGTGGCGGATCTCAACGCCGCGCCTTGTCTCACCAGAGAGCGAGGTAATGAAAATAATAATATTTTTACTTTCCCATATATCAAAACAGACGTAACCAGGAAACTAAGTTAACACTCTCCGTCGAATTCGAGACATTGCGTGTTGAGTGGCGGATCTCAACGCCGCGCCTTGTCTCACCAGAGAGCGAGGTAATGAAAATAATAATAATTTTACTTTGCCATATCTCAAAACAGACGTAACCAGGAAACTAAGTAATAGACAATTATATACCTAATATATATACGTTATCTTAATATTTACAAATAAGGTCATATTAAATTTCATTATTATATTTTATCAGTTTATTGTATGAAGAAATTTTTAATTGCGCGTTAATACGTCAAAATATTTTACTTTTGGTGTACTTATTATTAATTCAATTAAAACTATTAACGTTTCCCAGTTTTACTCGTGTAGGGCAACGCACGGCGTTAAGTGCCGTTACTTAATACGCAATTGTCTTTAATTATAATATATGGACAGAAGAGATGTCTTACAAAGTGCGGCCTTGAGTTCCACCACTCAACACGCAATGTCTCAAATTTGGTGGAAAGCGAAGTATGGAGTGTCTTGACACTACCCCCCCCCCCCCTACTACCCGGAATAAAAGAGAGAAGCTAAAGAAAAGAGATGCCTTAACTAGGGGTTGCAGCGACATTTTTCATGCAGCTTAATTGTTGTAAGAATGATGAGAAAATTTCGAATAAAAAAAAAACACGATTGTATTCAATTAACTATCTATTTGCTTATGTAAAAGTGGAGCAGTACTGCTATACGTGAAGGTTTTTATAGTTACTGGATCTCTTTTTAACACGCAATCTATCTAAACGTAATTCTACTCTTTTACCATACAATCTTCTCCTATTTCATACAACGTGACACTGGCGAAGTGATTTGTGCTCTACTGGCACGCTTGGAGTGCCATATTTAAAGAACTGAAGTGAAAGAGGAGTACGTAGTGTCTTGACACTAGTTACGTTCTGTCTAACCCGCTATGCGGGATAAAAGCGTGAAACTTTTTAGTATAAATTGCCATTTTATGTTAATATCAATTATTTAAAAATTACAATACATATGCAAACATTTCTTTTATTATGTTTTATTTAACGGAACGGAGAGTTTGGCGCTCCGTCTTCCCTGACTACCCTGCAAGGGAAGAACGAAGTCTTTAGGATCTGCACTTCTGACCTAGTCTCTGTCATACTCTGCTGTACACAGTGCCCCGGACTTCCCTGTCAGGGAAAACCTAGTGTCACCACCAAAAAGTACATATTAACGTCGCTCTACCAAGACACCAAAATGGCGATAGGGTCCTCGAAGCCATCCAGTTGTACCCTGAGGGATTACAGATCGGTTCTCGATGTGCTTGGAACTGGACAGAAAGGCATAAGGTTCGCATCGAATCCGCAATTCTTTCATGGGACAGTCTGTATGCCTTTACAATAGGATCCCAGAAACGTTCGAGATTGTTCTATATTACAATTTAAAAAAAATATCAACACGTAGACAAGTTTAGCCTGCTAAGCGTGATAAAAGCGTGAAGTTATAAAATAAAATATAAGGTGTATAAATGATAACACGCCTTGGGAATGAAATGCTCGCTCCATTCTATTGCTTAGGTCATTCACTAATAATAATAATTAAATTGTAAATTCTGGGCATTTAAAAAAAAAGGAGAAAATCCCGCTGAGTTTCTTGCGACGTTTCTTCTCAGGTCTGAGACATTAACTTTAGTGAACTGGCTTGAAGAGAGTTGAGAGAGCTTATCAGACTCTGCGTCCCAGGAAACGAGAGAACGGACACACTAGCGAAGTGTGTGAGGAGAATAAAGAAATGGAATAAGAGATACAAGGCGACAGATACAGACCTCATCACCAAGAATCCTACCACTGACAACGGGTTTTAAAACCATAAAACCACCATAAGTGACTCCCATAATAACACCGTCATTCACAGTGCATGGGCGCTATAGACAATGATTGGTAATTGCAATTAAAGACTTCTGAATTGTGAAAATGACGCACAGAAGGAAAAATAATTATTTCATCTATTCATGAACTGATACGTTGTGACGCTGTATACTATACGATTGAACTAGAAATGATTCCTACCATCTTATTGTTTTCTACGAGATAACCACGTGTGGTTTAAAGAAAAAACAATAGCACTCACATAAAAAAAATAAAAAAGTATAAAAAAATTATATAACTACCGTCATATGTACGATTTTGTAATATTGTTATAAAAATCCTTTTTTTTTATCCCGCATAGCAGGGTAGACAGAAAGTATCCAGTGTCAAGACTCCATACTTCGCTTTCCACCGAATTCGAGACATTGCGTGTTGAGTGCTGGAACTCAACGCCGCACTTTGTCTTATTACCAGAGCGAGGAAGTTAAAATATTTCAAATATAATCACTCCCCCGAGTGGGAATCAAACCCACAACCGATCGCGTTTACAGTCAAACCGGCCTCATACTTATTTATATGAAACATTTAAAATGAAACTATTTTTATATGAAAAATTTTGGTATTTGGAAATTCTTTACAGTACAGTAGACTGTCTACCTGTGACCACGTACTATTGTAAAGTGTTCGAAACGTCGGGTTTTCAAATATGTATTTTCGAATACCAAAATATACGCAATTGATCCGTTTAAAACAGTTTCATTTAAAATGTATAAAAATCAAACATCTTAATACGAATAAATAGTTCTTCATAGTTTTATTTTAGTATTATAATCTGAAGTGCGAACATATTAAAGGAAGCAACAGATTAAATATTTAAAATTTCTTTTATATCTTTGTGCAAAGATAACGGCACGTGTATGTGATGATTTGTATGAGCGAGCGTTTGTGTTGCCAGGATTACATCGGAGTACAGTGGCAGTGTCTGACTGTACTCGAAATGGTTCAGGGTTCGATACACGCGCGAAATTTATTAATATGCAAGAAATATGTCATAATATCTGTATATAAATAAGTAAAGCAAAATCTTTATACAAATTTTCACGAAAATAACTGGAATTGAAGAGTATGAAATTTGGCACATTTATACAAAAGAGTGAACACTTTTGATATTTTATATAAACAATTCATAAAAATATATTAAATTATTTAAAAAAAATGTAACGCACACTACCAAGTCTTTGACACACGCTTATATAAAATGACGTACACGTTGCTATGGAAACGCGTTGTCAACGCGTCAACGGGATATATAGTAAAAAATTTTTCTTATTTGTAAATTATTGCCCTTTCAATTTCTAGCGTCAGTTCTTCTCAGGTTTCAGCCATTAATTTTAATAAACCCAAAAGTAGGTAATTATTTGACGTCCAAAATACAGGACAGCGGCTGACTGTAAGCGCGATCGGTTGTGGGTTCGATTCCAACTCGGGGGAATAATTGTATTTAAGTTATTCTCATTTCTTCGCTCTCTGGTAAGACACAAATTCGGCGTTGTGTTCCACCACTCAACACGCAATATCTCGAATTTGGTGGAACACGAAGTACAGAGTGTCTTGACACTAGGTACTTTCGTCTACCCTGCTATGCGGGATAAAAGCGTGAAGCTAAAAAAATAAATAAATAAAAAAATGAAGCCTTTTTTTGACTTTTACAATATGCGATTCTCTGTACTTACTATCCATAACGTCTGTGGGTTCGATTCTAGGTGGATTTTTCTAGTTTTTCGGTCTTAGTATGGTGTAAAGGGATGATTTATAAATTCAAGCCTAACCCCGTAAAGGCGGATTGCTTAGAGTTATAAAAAAAAAAAAAAATCTTTTTTATTTTAAATTTTTTTTTATTTTTTTAACCTTAACTTTGAACGTTCCTGCATAGAAAGGCAGAGAGAGCATATAGGTAAATAGATTTTTTTGGAAAATTTCAATAAGGTGTAAATGGTACGTAGGTATCATAGTCGTTACAGTTTTCGACCAATATATAGACTATATGTGTTGACGAACGCAACGTAACGCCGTTTTTTGTTTTTACACAGACGAAAAAACCATTATTTAAATGTATGGAACCTATAACCACTAACAATCTATTGTGTTACTATTAAAAAAAACTGCATAGAAGGCTTTGTTTTTCGATAATAATGTATGGAGTTGAAAACATATAACGTATTCGTTGGAAAATCCTTGAAAAATAACCGTGAAAGTATTTTTTGTTCAGCCTTATTATAAATAGAAGAACGGTCGTGGCGTAGTGGGACAGCGTCTCACTGTAAAAGCGATTGGTTGTGGGTTCAATTACCATTCGGGGGAATGATCCCCGAATGGTTATCGTACTCGGGGGAGCGATTATATTGTTTTTAATTCCTTGCTCAGTTAACACAAAGCGCAGCGTTGAATTCCGCCACTCAACACACAATGTCTCGAATTCGGTGGAAAGTTGGGTAGGGAGTGTCTTGACAGTAGTTCTTGCCTATATATTCTGCTATACGGGATAAATCGTCAAGCTAAAACTTACTATACATATAGACTATAGTCTAATTTTATATCAGATTCGCCTAAATCAATGACATGGGTAATTTTCTTATAAAGGTAGGTACGCAAAATAAACACTCAAGCCAGAAATATATATAATATTATGAACTTTATGATTCAAAATTTAAAAAAAATACTAAAAATAAAAAAAAAATGCTTTTATAAAACTAATCTAACAAAAAAGTTAAATGTGCACTTTATTGACTATAAACACGATTGGTCGTGGGGCGACTCCCACTCTGAGAATTAATTAAAATCAATTTCCGTAACTCCTCTTGCTTTTATAAGACAAAGCGCGGCGCTGAGTATGCCACTTAACACGCAATGTCTCGATTTCGGGAGTAGAGCAGTCAGCGGGACTTCCTGACACTCGGCTGTCTTTGACTATCCTGCTGTATAAACCTTGTGCAGTGTAAAGGGATTTCATTTGAAGTGCCGCTGATATCGACCGAGCCACTCAACAGATTGTTACGTCGGCGGAGAATATGTCTATACGTACATATATAACTTGATATAACTTTAAATTCGTATCCCTTTAAAGATACTGTATCTGTATGGCACAGTGAGGATAGATGTATGGTGTCAGGAAAATAGGTTTATGGAAGAAGGATATCAAGGTTGCTGGCTACAGCATGGTGGTACACTACTGTTTTACTATAATAAGAGATTTGTTTTTTGATTATTTGAAGAACAGCATATATGAATGTATGTTTATTTATTTTTTTTCAGCTTCACGCCCTCATCCCGCATAACAGGGTGTAGTGGCCATTTTCCGCCGAATTAGAGACATTGCGTCTTGTGGCGGAGCTCAATGCCGCGCTTTATCTTACCAGTTTTTATATACAATGTTAATAAGAACATTTTTTCCAACACATATGTCTTAGTGAAATTGCTTGAAGTATCTATCTCGAAAAGTCAATTTGTCAAAAATGATAATTTTCTTATGTTTATTGCTTTAATGAAATATAACAAAAGAGCAATATTGTTTTTTACTTGCAAATCAGCAATTATATTTAATATGTTTCTAGTCTTTACCTGAATATCTAATATATACGTGTCATCTTAATTATCATGTCCTTGATCTAAAACGAAATGCGGTGTTTAGTTCCGCTACATAGTAACCACGTATCTTATAGTTAGGATAATTGTTTATCATAGTTTTTGCTAGCACGCTACCCGCCTGGTACGTTTCATGCTATTTTGCAAACTTTATTATTACGTAAAAAGTTATGAATTTTCCTTATAAATTTCCACAAAGTGGAATGAAGCAAAATGAGGTTTTGGTTGTAAAAGATTTTTAAATATATATATATATATATATATATATATATATATATATATATATATATATATATATATATATATATATATATATATGTGTGTTAATGTTCATCACACTGATCAATGCCACGTACCTTTACCTTTAGAGGCAAAGAGCATAGGTTACACACGGCTGTGCGCTTTCCATCTGAATTCACATTTTTAACCCTATTCTTTCAAGCTCCACAGACATCCGTCCGTCCGTCTTTTATTGTTCCTCCTGTTCTTTATTCTTTATTTTATTTTTTACGTTCTAGAGTTGTACCCAGAATTAGGTTAACCGGGCGGAACTGAACTCCGCATTTTGTCAAGAATATCCCTCTCTACTAAATATTCTTGCGAGATAAGATCGAACCCACAACTATTTCGGCATATACAATCAGACACTATCAGTTTCTACGCCTCACTGTAGCTATACACTTAGAAAACCTCAAATTTGAAGTTCGAGTCGAATTTCATTTAAAAAAGAATGAATTTGAAAATGAAATTTACATGAATTTGTATATATATATATATATATATATATATATATATATATAAATACAGTATATATAATAGCAATAATAACAACTTTTATGACACTCACCGCACAGTTATAATCGCAAGTATTAATGTTTCTTCATAATTATCATTCATAACAATAACACAGTCACCGTTTTATTGGCTGCGTGTATGCTCCGCGCGAGTACAACGCCGACTGTTTGCTGTCCGCGTGTCGTGTTGATAAAATAAAAACGCAGATAGTACACTGTGGCATATTGGCAGTGTGATTGTAAACACGACAGTTTTGGGTACAATACACGATTGTGGGAAAGTGTGCTCGCGACTTTATTTGTATGGAGTTTAACATCTCAGAATCGTTTTTATTATTTTTAATGAAAAACTAGCCTAAGCTATCAGTCGGTAAGTCTTTTTAAAATCGCTCCAGCCGTTCTGGAGATTAGCAGGAACAAGCAAACAAGACAAGAATAATATTTTGGTATACGTACTGTGTAGTAAAAAGTGGTTATTTTAATATAATAAACATACACTACATATTTATTTATGTGTGTGTATAGATTTGCATGCTTTACACCATCATAGACAGATTTCTCGACAGATTGACAGTCTGCCTACTTTGCTATATTATGCAGCAGTTGAAGTAAACTATTTAAAACGGATTAATCATGTATATTTTGGTATTTGAAAATAAATTTTTGAAAACTTGACGTTTTGAAACAATACACTATTGAACTGTCACCATTGACTACCGATAAATACTTTCGTACGGAATTATTGGAGGGTAGTTTACACAAATAAAACAATATCAACTAACATTATTTATTTCCGCGTAATAATTAATATAATAAATAAACTACGGAATGTAACGCTCACAGCACACTGTATGTATATAATTGTAACAAAAATTGGAATCATCTCGCTTTCTATGAAAAAAAAACAAAAAAAATTACAACTTCATAAACACCAAGACATTTATTTATTTATTTTATTACGTAACAACATTTACTAAGTTTTATTTTTCACAAATTATAAATTCAAAATAATATATAATTCTTGTGTAGCAACAAAAAATGCAAAAACAGCTATTATTTTAAAAAAAAATAATTATTTTTTTATTTGTACAGAATATTTATAATCTGTGATTATATATATATATATATATATATATATATATATATATATATATATATATATATATATATATATATAACATTAATTGTACAAACATACATTATTGCTTGTGGCAAGCGGTTTTAACTGACACTATTATAATTATTAGTATGTAATAGTAAAAAAAAAATAACAAGATATGCGAATTATTGCTTAAAGTTCAACTTTAATAAACATTTTAAATTATTTAATCTATATTATGCCTTTCTAATAACATACATACTTTCCATATTTTGAATTTTATAAAAAAAGAAACACGCTGTATAAACTTTAAACGATAAAAAATGACATAAGAGAAGAAAAAAAAGGAGCTGTCAAATTCAAAATATAGAAAGCACAGATAATAAACAACAATAATGTTTAAATTTTGCTAAATCTTTAACATTTTTAAATATACTTTTCTGCCTTTCATATTTAAAGCACAGATTATATTCAACTATATATATACATATCTATCTTTTTGTTAAATTCGACTATAAAAAGGCTCGATAACGTAGGTCCTATAGGTTTTGGTGTTTATAGTAAATTGACGAATTGTATCCATTGTTTATATATAGAAAAAAAATAATTAAAAAAATGCATATTTTTTATTGCATTTATATGACTGTTAATATTTATATCTTATGAAGAAATCAAAACCCCATAGATATATCAAATTATTGTTTCATGATTTTTTTTATTATATTATACAATTTTCAATTCAATTAGAAAATAAAATCATTTTTTTCATTTATTTATTTTACTTATTAAATACATAAAAATATAAATTAACTACTTATTTTTTTCAAAATTTGACACATTAATATCAATTATTTAATATATAGATAAATAATACTTCTTACTCACGGTGTTGCTTAGGCTATAAGGAATAAAAGTATTAGGTCATAGACATAAAGTAGCTCCACAGATAATATCAGACGTCAAATATTAAATATATCTTTATCTTAACTAAATTGCCAAAGCACCTATTGAATGGTAACATTTATTCATTTATATAGATAAATAAATAATTTTATTTTTTTATTAATACTAGCAACACCACTATATGATACGTATTTATATTTAAATGGTAACACTTGTAAAATTATGCATTTTAAATTAACAATAATAAAATTTAACACCATTTGTCATATTTTGGGGCCTACGTCTTAAATATACTATAGGAAGATTATAATAAGTATACAGGTTGTTTTTATTAATAAGAAAATCCAAACTAATAAATTAAATTAAAATTAATTAATTATAACTTAATTTAAATAATTATACTTACTAATAATTAAAAAATAAATAGGAAAAATTAAGTACAAAAAAAGGATTCATTATAATATAAGTTCGTTGATAAATATGGCGTGGAATGAAAGGTATATGTGTCTCTTTCTAATACATTGTTCTTTGCAGGCGTCTCTGTCGCGCACAATATAATCTTAGCTCAAGTTGTAAAATAAGTAAATGATTTAACATTGTGTAAACAAATACAACTGTATGTGTGTGTGTGTGTGTGTGTGTTAGTGCACGCACACAAGAAGTGAAACTTCTATATGATATCATTTGACGAAAAACGATCCACTATTGACAACTCTGGTTCGATAAAGCTGAATGACATTAAATTTAAGTAGAAAAAAAAAGCTCACTTCACGTGTACTTAGATAGGATTCTGATCATTGTGAACGCACCTTTAGAAATAAATAGGTTATAATTTTTTTAATTTCATAAAATTTCTCCCATCCGTCGATAAAGAAGTTTCACTTCATATTTATATATATATATATATATATATATATATATATATATATATACACATATACATATATATTTATATATATATATATATATATATATATATATATATATATGTATATATATATATATATATATATATATATATATATATATATATATATATAAGGAATAAATGAAAATATTATAAATAAAAATAAAAATTTATAAGTACAAATTACTAAATAAACTAAATATCGTTGTAACGTAATTATTATGATTTTCTATATTATAAAAGTAATATAATTAAAAATAACACAAAAACCTCTTTTTTTGTGAAAATTTTAGACAATATTTTTTAATTTTTTCAATATTTATTGTATTGTATTTATATATATATATATATATTTGCAAGCACGCTGTATAAGAACGTTACATTTTTTAATTATTATTATAAATATATTAAACTTTGAAAATCTAACAAGCTGCATCACTATTGTTTCACATGCCCAAAACAAAAGTGGCCTAAATAAAAAAAACAATCTTACATCATACATCGTGTTTTGTGGGATAACGTCAAACTGTCCAAACTATTGGTTGGGTAACCGAAAGCGCGGTGTTGAGTTACGCCACTCAATTTAATATACCGTTGAAATACTGATACCCCAAATGAAAAGGGAAATGGGAAAGAGAGGGAGGAGAGTAGGGTGAAAAATATTACCATTTTAATTGGAATTTAATACTTACAGATTTTAAATGGAATTTAATAAAAGTTAATTATTAATAAAATAATGCTATTTATTTATATTATATAAATTAATTTCTTCTTCTCTTGCCAACCGGTTGTTTGTTTATAATAGTCAAAACTGGCTAGGATCAAAAAGCTTCTAAATGGGAAACAGAGTGTTTTGACACTAGATTCTCTCTGACTACTTTACTATACGATAAAAAGCGTGAAACTGTGTTTAAAATTATTTTTTATTGGTACTGACGTAATGATGTAATATGTACGTAACTGTGACTTAACATAGTATGACCATAGAGTAAAAAAAACTTTAGAAGACATACAAACCGGGATCTGGTTTAACTACGAAAAAAAAAGTACGTATGCCACTTTCATTTTAAGCGAGTGTTATATATACTATTTCGTTTCTCTGTGTATTTAAATCTATTATTTTTATAATATATATTCTGTATTAAAATATATATTATACAGATTAAAAATATTATATACGGTGCATATTTGTCTATTCAATTGGTCTATTGGTAAACGCTATAAGTCGTTAATTTGATTATTATTCGTTATTATATCTTTAATATAAATATTATTAATAATATTGTGAGTATCAATTTATTTATTTATTCGACGATCACCTATTTGTATGGAATGATAAATTAAATGTATTTTTTTTAAATTCAAACTTAATATAATATATAAACATATAAGAAATCATTTTGTTTTAAATGAAATAATTTTATATGAGCATGACTCAGGACTTTATACTTACATATATATATACATATATTAGTTTAATTATATAAAGAAGAAAATGAGCAGAAATGAGCAAATTCAATAATTAAGATATAAGATCAATAATTAAGACGAAATGGCACTATATAGTTAATTATTATATATATATATATATATATATATATATATATATATATATATATATATATATATATATATATTTATATTTATATATATATATATATATATATATATATATATATAAGTACATGGCAGAATAATTTAAATAAAAATTAATTAATTAAAAAAAATCATATAGACGTTGGAATGTTTGAATAAATCTTAAATACCTACATCTTATCATAAAAAACTTATAAATAATAAAAATCAAATAAATACATAATATATTTTGCTATGAACATATAAATAAGAGTCAAAAATTAAGTAAAGTAAATAATTAGTAAATTTCATCTACAACTTCCAAGTCTTCCACATCTCCCAAAACGTGTGAACGATCAAAATCGTAAAAATGTTGACTTAATATAATAAAAAAAATATATAAAATAAAAAATGTTTACATAATTAATAATTTCACTTAATAATAATAAATAATTAAGCTAGCTACCTTCCTTCCTTCGGGTTAATCTTCCCTTCTTCTACTACTTCCAAACTTCTAATACTTCCAAACTGATATTCAAGAAAAAAAAAATAAAAAATAAAAAATATATTATTAAATAAAATATAATGTGTGACATAAATAAGTGAATTAAAAAATTACCATATTAATTTATATTTTGGTAAGAAGCCCTTCCAACTCTAGTACTTCCGGAACTTCTATGTCTTCCAACCGTATTGCAGACGGACTGTAGTTGAACTGCACCGCATATATCATTTTAGTATCCATTAGAAGGCTTTGCTGTAAAAACAAAAATTTTGTAAGTTGATATATATTTATATATTTAAAAAAATAGGAGTGTCTGTTTGTAATATAAAAATCCCTATCTTTTACTAAATGTAATTTGAGGCCGATCGTAGCTCAATGGGATAGAGTCTGACTGTAAACGCGATCGGTTGTGGCTTCAATCCCAACTCAGGATAGTGATTATATTTAAATTATTTTCACTTCCTCATTTTGGTTAAGACAAAGTGCTGCGTTGAGTTCCATCACTCAACACGCAATGTCTCGAATTCGGTGGAAAGCGAAATACGGAGTGTTTTGACACTAGGTACTTTCTGTCTACCCCGCTATGCGGGATAAAAATGTAAAGCTAAAAAAAATAAAAAAAATCAAGAACAGAATAGAAAAACGTTCTATTAAAAATCTATATATTATATATTTTAATAAACAGTATTTGTACCAAATGACGTCATAACTTTGACTCCATTAACTGCCTTCCACCTACAATCGATACAACGCATGTTGAATGGTGGAACTCAACGCCGCGCTTTGTGTAACCAGTGTGGTGTATAACGTGTACTTACCGGCTCCTTGTTGGCATTAGGTCCGGCCCTCTCCTGCATCAGCTTCTGTATCTCGTGTATGAACTCCCTGGTCACTTTCACTTCGTACTCCTCGGCTGGTGTGTACATGTTTAATATCTGCAATATTTAAAAAAATATATATAATTAATAACATTAATATATGTTATTTTTTTATATATATAATTAGTTTTTTTTTCAGTGACCTATTGAGTTGCTAAAAAAAATTAAAATACGTTTATATTTCAAATAATGTATGAAACGTGTTAATTTTAATTAAAATAAATAAAAAAAAACAAAAATGTTGAGTTCTTATTTTGACTTTTTTATAGATTTATTACTTTATTATAAAACGATCGTTTCAACCTATAATATGTAGTATAATTCCGTTTAAGACTTTCCGCTATTATCCAAGACAATGTGTGTTGCATTGCGTAACTAAACACCGCAATAAATATAAATTATAAATCGTGGACTATTCTAAACGAATATGTACAGAGAGACAGACGTACAATAGAAAATTAAAAAGTAAAAAAACGCAGTAAAAAAGGCAAATTCAAACAAAAGTTACAGACCATTCTAGACAGTTCTGTGAAGTTTTAAAAACATAAATCATAGATTCATATAAAAAAAATGTATCTGATGGCTGTCCGTACATGGAAGATGTATGAGAAATACTACTAAAGAAACCTAAAATCTGTTTGTATGCGTATGCGCGTTTGTTCACACCAATCTCGGAAACGGCTTAACCGATGTAAATACAGTTTTTCTAGCTATCCGCTTTTATCCTGCATATCAGGGTAGACAGGGAGTACCTAGTGCGAGTGCTTCTCGTCGATTTCGAGACATTATATTTTGAGTGACGGAGATCAACGCTAAGCTATGACTTACTAGAGCGAGGAAATGGAAATAATTTAAATATAATTTTTCCCTCGAGCGGGAATCAAACCCACAACCAATAGCGTTTTCAGTCAGACGCTGTCCTACAAATTCATTTTCACTATTATAATTTCATAATCTTCTCTTGATATTTTCAGTTCAAATTAAAATTATTATAAAATTAACTATTTTCTTGAATTTTGCAATACTAGTTATTAAAGAAATTTTTTCACGCCGCCAATAAAAGAGATATGTGAAACACTCGAACCCGCACTGACCTTACAAACTTGCATGGCAGACAGGTCGGCGCACATCTCCACTGTGCTGCTGACGTCCGCCATCGACTTGCGCGCCTGCAGCAGCTGCACGGCTTGCGTGATCGGCTTCAGCACGCTCAGGATCTCCTCCATCTTGGTGGGTTGGGACGAATAAATACAGTAGAGTACGTACAAATTATGTTACATTACATATATATATATATATATATATATATATATATATATATATAAAGAAGAGTCAAGCATGCAGTAACATTGTAAAGGCATCAGGATTTGAACCCACAGTCGTTAAAATGAAATTATAACAATAATATTAGATTTTGATATTGATAAGAAATATGAAGTTTTACATTTTATTCTTCATATATTAAATCAAATTACTAAGGTAACTCACCTTAGTAATGTGAAGTCACTTTATACAAGTGTGAGTCGAACATGACGGTGTGTGTAATATTTATTGAATCGTCGTTTTTTAAAAATAATAAAAGAAACATTGAATTTTTTTTAATTTGAGTACTAAGTATATATATATAAAAGAACTCACGCTCTTCTGTCCGTACTCGGCCAGGTGTTCCTTTATCCACGTCTCCAAGTGCGATATGTTGTACCGTATCTGCAGCCCCTTGGCCCAGCAGCAGAGGTCCTTGCGCAGCAACAGCTGGTTCAGGCTGTACGCGCATATGTAGTAGAAGAGCTGCAAGCGAGACGGCACGAGTTAGAGACGCAGTGCAGGGAGCGGCCGGGGGAGGGGAGGGGGGGAGCGGCGCGTGCGCACCTGGCGGAACATGACGACGCGCAGCGCGGGGTCCACAGCGTGCGCGCGCAGGTGCTCGTGCGTGGCGCCCAGCTCGTGCTTGAGGCGCGCGGGCCCGGCGCCGGGCGGGGACGGCGCCGCGCGCGGCCCCGACAGCCCGCTGATCTCCTCGTACTCCAGGATGGCGGGCATGATGAGGCGCTCCAGCTGCCGCTCCAGCAGGTTGATCAGGCCTGCCGCACACACACATACACATAATTTATCAAATCTCACTTGACCACCCGCGAACGTCGCGATTTAGACGATGCATTTTTTATTATATTTATCATTATATTTTTTTATAGAAAGATAGATATTCTTTATTGCACACAATCTTAAAGAAATAAATGAGAAGAACGCACACACTCATGATTTACAGTATACAAAGACAGCCTTATCACTGAGAGTAATCTATCCCAGATGACCTTAGTCTATACATTTTAATGCGAAGAATATATTGGGGTGCAAGATAACAGAAAAATAATAATAATAAACAAAAAAAATACCGAAAGTAAATAGTTAAATATAAAATATTTATATTAAATATTATTATTTTAAAATGATTCAAAAATTCCGTATAACAGGACAGTCGGACACTATCTAGTGTCAAGACACTCCGTTAACTGCCTATTTAGAAGGAAATTTCAAAAATCGACATACTGCGTGCTAAGTGAGGAACGCCGCGTTTTGTCTTACCGGAGCAGGAAGATGAAAACATATGTTTACATGTAATCATTCCTCCGAGTGGGAATCGAACCCACAACGTTTTGTCACACGTTTCTTTGTCAATTGCAGTGTTTACGTTTTCGATAAGATTACTACCCCTTATCAATTACTCAACACGCAATGTCTGGAATTCGTTGGAAAGCGAAGTACGGAGTGTCTTGACACTAGGTACTTTCTGTCTACCCTGCTATGCGGGATAAAAGCGGGAAGCCAAATAAGAAGAGATAAACAAATTACTACTTCCATACAAGAACCCTGAACGTATAATTTTTTTTCAAGTGTTCTCAAAAACAGTCATAACTATTTTTCATAAAGTAAAATATAAAAATTGCAATAAAAAAATAATTAAGCATTTTTAATAAAACAATAAAAAATACACCAAAACTCCATAATAACACATATTCATTAAAATCATATTTATTTTGTACTATAAAAACTACTCCCAAAAAAAATATCCAATTAACGGAACACAACGCCGCGTTTCCTCTTACAATGTAAGCACTAACCTTGATAGATCCAAATGGCTATATCGCTCAAGACCTGTCTATACTCAGACAGATCGAATATCCTCAGGCTCTGTTGATTTTGCCTGGGGGTATTCCCCGCTTGGTATATAGCGTCGCCGCTGTACTGACGGAGATTGTTTAATAATCTGTGGAAATATATATATTTTTTATTTTAAATTTTATAACTAAGATATTATTATCTGTGAGAATGATTTTTCTTTAACTTCACGCATTTATCCCGTATAGCAGGTACTTCCTGTACCTGGTGTCAAGACACTGTGTACTCCGTTTTCCGCTGAATTCGAAACATTGCGTGTTGAATGACGGAACTCAACGCTGCGCTCTTTAAAAATAATTTAAATATAAGGGTAAATTCGTAATTTTAGTTAACTTTTTTAAACAACTAAATTATTATCATTTTAGTACTACCAATATGGTAGTTTACAATATACATATGGGTTATTTATATTAATTAAAAAAGAAAAGGCCCGACGTGGCGTCGTGGGGCAGCCTCCGACTGTAAAGATCGGATCGATCGGTTTTAGATTCAATTCCCGCTCGTGGCATAATTTTATACGAATTATTTTCTTTTCTTCGCTTTCGTAAGACAAAGCGCTAACGTCCGCCTCTCAACACGCAATATCTCGAATTGGGCGGAAATTGGAGTGCGGAGTGTCTTGACACAAAGTACTTCTGCTCAATCGGGATAAAAACGTGAAAATAAAAAAACCACCAGTTTCCAATAAGGCGCAGGTTCGAAGCTTGCTGCATTCAAACCTTTCTATTGTTCTCTCTAAAATTATTAAAAAAGCAATGTCCACACCTCAACATATTGGCCAACCACAGGGCGCTGTACTCCACGCTCTCCGCCCTCCGCTTGAGCGTTTTCTTCACGCCGGTGCGTATCGCCTTCATCAGCTGGTGCATTTTGGGCTCGTCGTCCACGTGGTCCGTGTGCCGCAGCATCATGAACAGAATGTAGGCGGGGAGGCCTGGCAGCAGGGTCACTGCGACGCGAGGCTTTAGGTCTGGAACGGGTCACGCATTGTTTGTTACAAACGACGCCAAGGGGCGGAACTAAACGCCGCTCTTTGTTTTACCAGAGAGATATAAAACCGCCTTTATATGTATGAATTAAATATTTGTGATTGTTTTTCTGTTTCGTTTTTAATATTAAGTGTGGGTACAAATAAAGTGTTAATAATTAATTAAATATGCATTAGAAAACGCCTAAAGCGAATGTATTCGTATAACAACATAATAAACTAAGTGAATGTTTTTTTTTCAGCTTCACGCTTTCAATCAGAGAGCAGGGAGCGCCAAACGCTACGGCAGCTGCATACCTCTTTCGCCTCGTCCACAGTCATTATCCTCTTCATGCATGCCCTTCGAGGGGTCCTCATGCTTTTTACGCGACCTTCCTCCAGTATCTTCGATACTGTATTTTCGAAGGTCAACCGAGGTCTTCCCTAACTTCTCATACCACTCACCTTGCCTTCATAAATCTTTCTTACATTCTTTATGTTTTATATACGCTGGCGGATACCAAAACTACCATTTAAGAAGTTAAAATTAAAATCAATTAAGCCGTATTAGAGATTAGCCAGAACAAACAGATAGACAGACAGACAAACAAAAATTGTAAAAATATATATACATAAAATATATATACATATGCATTTAGTAAAAAGCGCTTTTTAACCGACTGCCAAAAGTAGGGACATGTTTGTTTATTATTATTATTACATGTAAACATGTATGTCCGTTTATTTGTTCTCTTGTAATCGCTAAACGCGTGAACCGATTTAGACAAATGATGCGTCGTTAGTTGCGTATTAAATGCGCGAGTGTCAGTGATAATATATAAAAACACTAAAAAAAGAGAAAATGGCGGATTTTCAATAAAAATTATTAAAAACAATATGTGAATACCTGTGACAAGTTTCTTTATAATAGTCCCCTCGTCCTGCAACTTGTACTCGAACATGCCGAGGTACTCCCTCTCCTTCTTACGCATCACCGGTGTCACTTCTATCGCCGTCGACGAATTCTGCGATACTATTGTTTCTGTTGAATATAAAAGTAAATTTTTATATGTCAATGGTGGACAGGAAGTACTTAGTGTCAAGAAATTCCGTGCTCCGCGTTTCACATAAAAATCGAGACAATACGTGTCAAATGGCGGAATTAAACGCCGCGTTTTGTTTTGTCAGAACAAGAAAATTGAAATAATTGATTACCATTATCTCAAGTGGAAATCGAACCCATAATCAATCGCGTTTACAGTCAGATATATAAAAAAATATTACTGCTTATATATACAAAAATAAAAACATTATTTAGGAGCTTTACAAATAAAACAGTAACAAATAAAATAAGTAGAAAAGCAGATAAAATGAGCTCTTGAAATATAAATATCAAAAATAATATTTTTTTAGTTTCATACTTAGGCAGAGTAGACAGAAAAAACCTAGTGTCAAGACAATCCATATTCTGCTTTCCACCGAATTACAGATATTGCGTGTTGAGTGATGCAACTCAACGCTGGACTTAGTCTGACACGAGCGAGAAAGAGAAAATAATTTCAATATAATCGGGGTGGTCCCCGAGTGGGGATACCCCATACCCACCCATAACCGATCGCGTTTACAGACGCTGTTCTACTGAGCCACGACCGGCGTATAATATTTAAAATATCATACATATATAAAAAGAAACACACCATTGCCTTCTAAAATATCCTGTACGTCTTCAACTCCCACCTCTTTAAGTTTATTCACCAGAAGTCTAATTTGATTTTTGTATCTGCGGCAGCTCTCTGACAATTTGTCTACACGCTCCTGCGAAGAAGAAAAAACAGATTATTATTTTTCTTTTTTGGAAATTATTTTATTTAATAACATCTTTGATTTTCGCTATTTTTACACTTTTTAAATGAAACTATTTTAAACGGATTAATCGCATATATTTTGGTATTCGAAAATACATATTTGGACACCTGACGTTTCGAACACTTTACAGTAGTCCGTGGTCTCACTTGCGGGTAGATTGAGATGGCATTCGTCTGTCAGTTGATACGTATGAGTAGCAAAGAGAAGCTAATAATAAAACGCCTTGTTTCATTTGAGACATTGCGTATTGAATGACGGAACTCAACGCCGCGATTCGTCTTATCAGAGCAGGAAAAGAGAAAAAAGGTATATATATTCTCCGCTTACTGTCAAACAAAATCTGTCTGTTAAAAGAAAAAAAAATACATATATATACACTGCAACATACTTGAATAGCAAGACTTTCTGACGCAAGTCGTATAATTTCATTCTGTGCGTATTCTTGACTTTTGTTCTTGGGCTCTTGACTCAAATCCGCACTCAGCAACCTAAAATAAAAAAGGTTTTTTTATTCATATCAAACATAAAGCAGAATTTTTGACGTGTATTAAAAACATATATATCAATAAGTTTATATTAAATTAGTTTTTGCCAGTAACGATTACGTAAGAACTTTATAAAAATCAATAAATCGGAATAATCATTATAATCAGGAATGATGATGACGTTTTTAATGATTACAAAACTATGTCGATGATTATACAGAAAAAACTTGACGATTACACTTATTTATGTATATATACTTAAAGATATACTTATTTATGGCAATTGTTATGCTTAATAATGAATAAATGCTAATTTTTCCGAGATAGTAGAGATTTGACATGTTGCAAGTTAGTGTGCATAAAGTATAAAATAAGATAATGCATGTGTATGTGAGTGTGTGTGTGTGTGTGCGTGTGCGAGTGTGTGCGTGCATGTGTGCGTATGTGTGTGTGTGTGTGTGTGTGTGTGTGTGTGTGTGTGTGTGTGTGTGTGTGTGTGTGTGTGTGTGTGTGTGTGTGTTGGTATGGACTACATTATATACATATTACAATTTTAGGTTAAGAACTAAGTAAGACCACTAATTATAAATCCTGAGCTCTCTTAAGAAACACATGAGAGGCGCTAGCGTCTTGTATTATATGTATGACATGTATTATAAATTGTATAAGAATATAATAATAAAAAGAATCAATGTAACAAAAGTATGAACCTGTGTGCGTAGTGTTAATAATAATAATAATAATAATAATATTAAAAATGATTATGGATGGCTATAGCAATATAATACATTTTACTGACTTAATGAAAGCCTTAAAACCGTAGATGATTATACTGACGCCATTTTAATTTTAAAGAGAAAAAGTCACTTGTGAAACTGACAGACCATAAATTGCATTATCATAACAAAACCATGCTCACTTAAGAATATGTTGATGGTTATATTAAAATAAAATATACTTAACACTGACATCGTGGAAATATTTATAAATATATTGACGGCTACACTTATATTTTTTTTAGCTTCACGCTTTTATACCGCTTAGCAGGGTAGACAGAAAGTACTTAGTGTCAACACACTCCGTATTTCGCTTTCTACCTAATTCGAGACATTGGATTTTGAATGCAACGTAACATTTTGTCTTACCAGAGCGAAGAAGTAAAAATAATTTAAAATATAATCACTCCCCCGAATGGGGAACGAACCCACAACCGAACGCGTTTACAGTCAGACGCTGTCCCGTTGCACCAGGACGGGCCTCACACTTATTTCATGGAAGTGATATTTTAAAAATGTCCTTGCGATTCATGGTTAGACTGATATACAGATGAATGGTTGTATCACTAATATATGAATTATAATCACACTGATATTTGATTAATTCCACTGATATGCGAATGAAACTTTCACTCACATATAGTTTGACGTAAAATTGAAGGTTTCATTAATGTGATTGATGGTTACTCTGAACAGTTATTTATGATTACACTGATTTATGACTGATGAGTCCACTGATATGTGATTGATGGTTACACTGATATGTTATTGACGATTACTTTTGTATATGATTGACAGTTCATTGACATGCGACTGAAGGTTGCACTGATATGTGATTGATGGTTTCATAGATATAGGGTTGACGGTTACACTGATATATGGTTGATGGTTACACGGATATGTTATTTACACTGGTTACTGGTTACACTGGTATATACACATTGACACGCGACTGATGGCTGCACTGACATGCTATTGATGGTTTCAATAACATGCAATTGTTGGTGTCACTGATAGATGGTTAATGATTACACGGATATGTTATTTATAGTTACACTGGTATATGATTGAGCATTCATTGACATGCGACTGATGGTTGCACTGACATGCAATTGATGCTTTTACTGACATGCGATTATTGGTTTCACTGACATGCGATTGATGATTTCACTGAAATGTGATTGATGGTTTCATAGATATAGGATTGACAGTTATATTGATATATGGTTGATGGTTACACGAATGTTATTTATGGTTACACTGTTAAATTATTAATTCTAATATATGTTTGAAGATTCCACTGATTGATAATTTCACTAATATATGGTAACTGATGGTTTCACTGATGCGTAATTGATGTTTACTCTGGTATGTAATTGATTGTTTACCTTCCATACGATTGACGGTTACACTGATATATGATTAATGGTCACATTGGTTGCACTCGTATGTTATTGATAATTACACAGACAAACGATTGGTGATTGATAGTTACACTCATATTTGGCTGATGGTTACACTGGTATGTTATGGTATATATATTTTAAGGAATATAGATGATGTTCATAGAGTTTGGTGATGAATGATGAACGTTACACTAAGATACTGATGACGGAGACATTGATAGGTCTTGAAGATTTCCTTATAACCATTGATATTGAATATTTGCCCAAGTAAAATTAAAATCTGGTTTTTTATGTTTTAAAGCAAGGAAGTGATAAATATAATAACTCCCCCAAGTAGGGATCGAGCACAAAGCCGATCGCATTACAATTAGACGCTGTCCCACTGCGCCACGAACGGCCTCTTTATAATATTAATGTTATTAAAACCAAATTTAAATTAAAAGGAACGTTAAGTTTAAATATAGATATATTTTTTCATTCTATACTCGTGTACGCCGAGTTACACTGACAAAACGAGTTTTCGTAAAATAATCTATAATGTAAAAATTTTGAATAATCCATTGATGGATTAAATAACCCTGAAAGTTCTTAAAAATAAAGCTTTTAAAAATGTTTTTTTTTTATTATTGCATATTGCACTGCCATATTTTTGATTTTTACTATGTTTTACGGTGTTAGCATTAGTTTAATTAAATATTGGTCGAAACCGATATACAAAAATAGACAAAAGAACAGACAAATTTATATTTTTAATGTATTTTTATGTAAGTTTGGATTTATCAGATAAAAATATAATATCTATTTTCAAATATATTTATTAGGGTTAGCAAGTCCAGGTAAGAAATAGTCAATCAGTCAGTCAGTCCAGGTAAAAAGATGAACACAAAAAAAGTCACCTAAACAGATAAAACATTGAAAATTGTCAACGACACGTTTATAAAAATGTTGTCGTTGTACAAAAAAGTTTTTAAAGTGTTGCCAGACAAATAAAGACCGTCCCAATATCTTCTGTGCGATGGTAAATCTTCCGTGCTGGAAAAGAACAACGTATAATATGTTCTTTTTACTTAAAAACTAATTATTTTATTTATTATCTGTACAGTAATTTTTATTATCAACGTAATTTTTTATATTGAAATTTAAACATAACATACTAAATATTAATCAAAAAAATTAATTAAAAAAAATATTTCAACAAAAAACATCATATAAAAAATTAGATTTTAAAATATTAATTTGAAATATTTAAAAAAATAGCTAATAAAAAAAGGAGACTTACTTCTGATATTTATCATTCTCATCTCTGAGACGATCGATTTCTTGCTTCGCTTTATTAATGTGTTCCGAATAGAATTTCTTTTCGGCAACAAGTTCTTCTTGTAATTGTCTATAAAAAATAAAATCAGAAAGTTATTAAATATTCTAAACGTATTAAAATTTAAAAAAAAACATATACAAATTTGAACGAAGCGAGATTCGAACCCGCGTCTCTTGGAAACTGTCCAAGCGCTATGACCGCTAAGCCAAGCGTTCTAGATTTGCTTTGAAATTCTTATACGTTTGTTATAACGTTATTTACGTTGTTAGCATCTCTGTAGAATGATTTTTGCTAATTTCTGCTACACAAATGATTATTTCTAATTAATAATCATATGGCGGGAGATAATATTTACTTTAATATTTTGCCAATTTTTAAGTGTTTTATGAAAATTTTTATACGCTTTATGACAAATATTTTCTAATCTTGAGTGAATGGCACTTTAAAAATAGTAAAAAAATATAATTCCTACACCAGAGCGTAACAAAGAGTATTTATAAATTGATTTTAAAAACTAGCACACATAATGTAAACCTTAGTTGCCTTATCAAAAAAAATAGTTTAAAGTTTTTTTTAATTTTATTGCTAAAAAAATAATTTTATTTTACGAAAAATAGAAAAAAAATGCAATTATTACATACACCGCTGATTCTTAATAAGTGAACAAAGTTTAAATCAAATGTGACCGTTTGAAAGTCAAAATCTAGAACAAACATACATACAAATAAACAAACACACAAAATTGAAACTAATAAAATTATATTAGAAAATACCTGTTAATTCCTTTCTGCGCTTGATAAGCGGTGGCCAGTTCACCATCTTCGTTTATAATATCAACATCAGAACCATAGTTAGATGTTGCAAGCGACTTTAGATTCACCGTCTATGAACACAAAGTTCAAATTAAAAATAATATTTTAATTTACATTACAAGTACTAAAATAAATATATGTGTATACATTTTTTTATTCTAAATATATTTATTTTGTATAGAAATATTTTTATTCGAAAATATTTATTATAACTATGAACGTATTATGCATTAACATCCAATACATTTTATCATTTTATTATATATATATATATAATTATATATATATATATATATATATATATATATATATAATTATCAAATTACCTATCATAATTATTATCTCAATATTAAAAACAAATGTATACACTTATAATATAAAATAACACAAAAAATATTAATAAATAAAACAAAATAATATACCATGCAATGACAGCAAAGGAAAGCGTTGAAAAAAAATTAAAAGTTAATTAGTCTAGAATATAAAAGAAGCGCAAAAACCTTCTTTATAAAATAAAATCAATAAAAAAAGTAAATAAATAATTGCAACATAATAAAATTATGTATGTTTAATACACCTACATATACATATATATGTTACGCTTAGGAGAAAACGTTTATTGAGCAGTAAAAAGCGAAAAATCGCTTATTGGCTAATGAAGTGAACGCTTAATAAGCGTTTTTCAACTTTAAACGTTACATATATACAAAATGTTTATAACTCAGGTCGAATATTTTTTCTCAAAATCAAAAAAAAAAACACTTTTAGATGAAACAAAACTTGAATGGGAGGTTTTTTATGACATAAGCTATATATGTATGTATGTATGTATGTATGACACATCAATATTATTTTTACTACTCACGACGCTCTTCAACGCTTGGAACCATGGTTTCTGCGTGAAAGTAGGTTTCATTTACATTCTACTATATATATGTAGTGTAAAAAGTGTAAACTTTTTTTTAATTATGACATTAAGTCAGTCATTATATTTTTTTTATATAATATTATGACTTATTTTTAATTTAAAATATAGATATATTATATTTCTTAAAAATATACACAATAATCACAAATTGCAAATTTATTACCAAAAAAGCTGTCGTTTTTTTCAGAAAACGTATAAAAATTTTTGAACGCAACGAGATTCGAACCCGCACCTCTTGGAATCCATCCAAATGCTCTGACCGCTAAACCACGCGTTCTACGTCCGAACACATTAAACAGTAAAATGTTAAACAAAGTTGTCACAAAATGTATGTATATATATACCTTAATATTTCTAAAATGATATACATCCTTTTTAGGTAAATCTTGAAAGAGTGTTTTTATAAAAAATCCATTTGGTACACTCTCCATTATCACATTTCACTAAATAGCTATATAATTAAAAAAAAAATAACCTCTTTTTTAATCACTTTTAACTTTGCCTAACCTAACATGATAACCGTGTCATAATAATAAAGGAACGAAAAAAAAAAACAAATATTATTCCACCAGTCGCTCTCGCTTCATATCTGTCAACGAGAACCAACATCCTCATGTTCGTATTCACTCAATAAATATTTGCTACAAGACACAGATAACGAACTAATATTAAAAATTGAAAAAAAAATATATATTTTAGAGAAAAAAAAATACGTTTATATTTTTTTTTATTCATAAACTATTTTTAAAGACACTTCGTTTGGCACTTTCTGTTTAGTTTGGTGGTAACCCAATTCTAGACTATATTTTGATATATATACGAGCTTTACTCGCGACTTCGTCTGCGTGAAATTTAATTTCTCTAAATATTTATTTTATAATTATAAAATAAAATAAAACTAAGTTATTCCTTCCTTATTACATCAGCTATCTGTTAATAAAATTCCTGCCAAAATCGGTCTAGCCATTTGTGAGATATGTATCATTTTAAAGTGGGAATCGAATTTTGAACACTTTTAGCGCTATCAAAAAAAACTGTTGATTTACTATAATTATAATTTAAAAAAAAAACAATTATATAATCTTTTTCATAACAAGACATACAAAGCAAATTCCAAAAATAAAAATAATTAAAACTAAATACTCTGAAAATATTTGAGATATAAATACAGTTCTTTATAAATATCTATATAGATATCTCAAGAACTGCATGGGTATCTTAATCAAAAAAAAAATAATAAAAAACACATAAAACCGGAGAAAACATAATATAGCATGTTTTTTTATCAGGAAACCTATATCACTATTGATATCGTTCAAGATAAAAAGAGAGCAAAGTAAACGAATTATGATACATATTTTTTTTATCTTTTAAAATGATTACAAGACGAGTAAATAGTACAGGTGGAATATTTATTTTATATTTTTTTCATAGCAGGGTAGTACTCCGCTTTCACGTTGCAGCGTTGAGTGACGGAACTCAACGCTGCAATATGTTTTACCAGAGAGAGAAAAGGTAAATATAATCATACCCCCGAACGAGAGTCGAACCTTCAACCGATCGCGTTTACAGTCAGACGATGTCACTATTTTGTAATTGAATCACTTTTTTTTATTAACAGATTACGATTAAATGAAACTATTTTAAAAGGATTAATCGCGTATATTTTGGTATTCGAAAATATATTTTTGAAAACTTAACGTTTCGAACAGTCCGTAGTATTTTTGAATAACAAAATATACGCGATTAATCCGTTTAAAATAGTTTCATTAAAAATGTGTAAAAATAGCCTAAAAAATTTTGATTATAATTAAATAAAAATTCCATTCAAGTAACAAAGCCGAGGGCCGATAGAGAGTAAGAATGCTAAGTTAATAGAAAAAACTGAGGAGGTTGTCAGTTCGATACGTGTTTTTTTATGTAACTCTTCACAGTATAGGTCAAATTTTTTTTTTTAATACTGGATAAGGTATACTTCAGTTCCACGCGCCATACCGCATAGCAGCCGGTAGTCAGAGACAAT
Organism: Dryadula phaetusa; assembly: GCA_032432895.1. Classification (NCBI taxonomy): domain Eukaryota; kingdom Metazoa; phylum Arthropoda; class Insecta; order Lepidoptera; family Nymphalidae; genus Dryadula; species Dryadula phaetusa. The sequence goes on from JAOYRS010000082.1 coordinate 1,794,830, forward strand.
TTAGGGTCACGACATTCCGTTGACTGCTTTCCGGCCGAAATCGAGACATTGCGTGTGTTGAATGGTGGAACTGAACGCCGTATCTCAAAGTAAGAGATGGATGATTGACAGTTCACTTACTGATTGCATAACTTTTTATAGACTAAACAGATTTTGATAATACTTTTTTAATATGGCAGTTATTTTTTTTTAAACTTATATAAAGTTTATATATATAATTTAAAATTATTTTACACATTTTGCGTAATTAATTCAATTATAATCTCATTAGATTGGTACGTTTAGTTGTTTGAAATTGTCACAAAAAGCCTTATAAGTGATACTGTCACATCCATGTCTTAAAGTAAAGAGGTCACGAGTAACTCCATATAAATCTTATGGAAAAGTTAAGTTAAAAGAAAACTATTTTTTCAATATTTTTAAACAATATTAAGAACGCAAAGAATGGCCTGTTTGTTAACGATTGGGTGGTTTACAAGAAGCGCGGGTTCAAACTCGTTCATTCTTTTTAACTATCTACATATATTTTTTTCTATTTACATCATTTTTATTGTGATAAAACGCGTAGTGTCACGACACTAGGTGCTCTCTGCCTGCTAAGCAAAAGAATATGCATTATAAATATTATGTAAATCTTTTTTTATCTGTTTCACTATCATTATATTATAATCTCCATTTAATTCGCAACAATACAATAAAATATATTTTTAATTTAAAAAAAAATATCAAAAAAATATACATTTGCTATCTCCATCTATATCATAAAATAATTACATATAATTAGAGGCAACGACAAAAATATTAAATCCGTTCACAATAAAAAAACAATATTTTATCTGTATCAGAAAAAAATAACATTTTTTTATATTAAAAAAATTAAAAGAACTCACCTGATGTGTTAAAACACTCTTCAACTGTATACATTCGTCGCGTCTTCTGTCCAATTCCTTTTGCATTGCACCCAATTGCTCTAAAAAATATATTATAATCATATTAAAATAAGTATAATAATTAAATACAGACAGACATACATACATGAAGGTGTTATATGGAATTTTTTGGAAAACTATTTTATACAGGGTGTCACCGTTGAATTTACAATTAGGTACACAACATACGGTCAAATATTTCAAAGCCGTATAGAAAATGTGAAAAAAATCCTCTTAGTAATTTAGGCGCAAGGGTTATTATTTACAATTTTTACCCATACTGTATAACGCGTGACGTCTCTAGACATAAATAAAGTAAATATCTTCTACTACTACAACACTATTAGATCTACAAAACCTACGTAGAAAAAACCCACCCGACTTATCTCTCTCTTCTCTTTGGAGCATATAACTATTTTTTTTTACAATAAAATTCACATTTAACACAATTTTAGGCAGGTTTTCATACACGTTATCTGAGTTATACCAAATTATTTAAAAAGTAAAATTTAGATTTAATTTAATTATTATTTTTTAGCTTCACGCTTTTATCCCGCGTAGCAAAGTAGACAGAAGGCACCTAGTGTCAACACACTCCGTACTTCACTACCCACCGAATTTGAGACATTACGTGTTGAGTGGTGAAACTCAACGCCGCTCTTTGTCTTTACCAGAGCGAGGAAGTGAAAATAATGCAAATATAATCACTTCCCCGAGTGAGGATCGAACCCACAACCGATCACGTTTACATTCAGACGCTGTTACACCTCCTCTATGATTATTTAATTTAATTTATAATTGTAATCGAAGAAGTAAGCGAAATAAGTATTAACATTTGTTTCAGATCATCATCGTTTGACACAAAAAGATATTTAGTTTGTATATTTTTTTACCACGGCGTATACACTTTCTCTATTCTCATAGTACGAAAATATCGAGAAAGTAACTAAGCGTTTTAAACCTTTAAGTAAAATTTACGCGTGCTTAAACTGCTCACTCAGAGAGACGGGCTCATATTGATTGAAAATTTAACACTATCATTCGTCATTACCCACCACTCGATATTGCCAATGAGATGGTGGGCGACCGCTTGCGTGATATGTAACAGTTTTATCATTGTATCGTATTTATAACGTCTACTTTGAACTATGTTTACATTAATTGTAAATACATCAATGGCACCCTGTATATAAATAAAAATTAAAATTAATTTTATTACATTAAAAAAAATAAACAAGTAACTAGAAATTATTTTAAAACTATAATTTTAAAAATATTTAAGAGTAAAAATCATCAAAAGTTTTGACACCAAATTTAAAACTAAAATATATAAAATGTATATTAAATAGGAGACGAAAACGCAGCGTTGAGTTCCGCCCTCAACATATAACGTCTCGATTTCAGGCGTAAAGCAGACAACGGAGTGACCTGACACTAGGGCCTTAAATGTGAAAGCTACAAAAAAAATAAACAAATATATAAAAATATATATTTTGTGACGTATCACCTCCATATATGCATATCTTTAGTTATTATATTACTATCTATAACTACCTTACAAGGAAAGTGGAATAACTCAAAAAATAGTATTTATGGGATATAAACCATAAAATGTTAAAATAAGTTTTTTTTTTATGTTCACTTTTTGAGTTAGGACACTTCATTTTTAAGTGTATATTTACTGTATGTATGTAAGTTTGTAAATAGTATATTTTTCGTCATATTACAAAAAATATAAACAAACTAAATTAAATAAGTGATATGAAGCCATTGTGGAGCAATGTACAGATTCTGATTGTAAACGCGATAGGTAACGGATTCGATTCCCAATCAGGAATGGTTATATTTCAAATATATTCATTCCTCCCGCTCTGGTAAGACAAAGTGCGGAGTTGAGATCGCCACTCAACACGCAATCTCGACACTAGCTTGTGTCTGACTACGCTGCTATGTGGAGTAAAGCGTGAAACTAACTTTTAAGGCATTTTTTATTAAAAATTATGACTGCCTTTAAAACACTAAGAAATCGCTATCGCTAAAAGCTTGATATTATAACTTAAATATGTAATAAAAGCCACCGTAGCGCAGTAGAATAATGTCTGAATGTAAACACGATGGGCTACGGGTTGCATTCTCATTCTGAGAAATTATTATATTTAAACTATTTTCATTTCCTCGCTCTGGTGAGACAAAACGCGACATTGTGTGCCGTCACTCAATACGCAATGTATCAAATTCGATGACAAGCGGATTACGGAATATCTTGACACTAGGTATTTCCTGTTATACGAGATAAAAGCGTGAAGCTATATAAAAAAAAGATACAAAATTTACCAGAGCAGAGAAACAAAGATAAAATTTAAACAATCATTCCCCCTGGTGGGAATCGAACCCACAACCAATCGCGTTTACAGTCAAACGCTGTGCCACTGCGCCACGATGACATATTAAATTAATAATCTATTATTTTAAACTTTTTCTAAATTATTGTCTTAAGATTATTGCTCATCATAGTATAAAGCATGATTTGGTATTGCTCTCTCTCTCCCTCTCGTACAGTAATTAGAAAAGGACAGCAATATACATCTAATTCCTAAGTTTGTAACCTCTATATACACTACAGTGGTAATAAACATATAAGTATATATATATATATATATATATATATATATATATATATATATATATATATGTGTGTGTGTGTGTGTGTGTGTGTGTGTGTATGTAATTCTATCTCTTTTCTTATAAAGCAATTAGAAAGGGACAGCATGATATATATATGTTGTTAGAAAGCTATCAACAAGTAAAGCGTAAAGCCTTATTATCATATACACTAACTGTTCTCCGCGACTTTGCATGCATTAAAAACACATTCATATTAAAAATTTGTATCTATATTTATATATATTTTAAGCATATTATACATCTGTATACACCATCCTTTTGTTTATTGTATAGCGGAGCTTAACGCCGCATTTTTTTGAAAATAGACTGAGGTAACGTTTATATTTGTATATTGTTAATGTATTATTAAAAACGGAAAAGAACTCTTGTATATAAAATAACTATTCCTTTTTACATGTGCTAAAATAATGATTTTGATATTTATTTTAAAAAAGTTAAATATAAAATACAACAGCGTAACCTTGATATAACGACCCCCAATATAACGACTGTTGCCCGGTAGCGGAACAGATAGAATATCGAACAATGACCTCTTTACTATGAGCAGGGCTCAAACACATTTGATATATGAATAAATTGGAAAAAATGGTGTAATTAAAATATTTTTATTGTGTGCTAGTTTTGATAGATACGTAATCGTTTTCATATTTTAATTTAGTTATAGTATTATTTAGTTAATTCTAGATATATATAATTATAATAATAATTTCAAGCTAATCTAAAGAAAAAATATGAAAAACAAATCTTATATATTCACTGAAAAGGTTTACAATTGTGTAACACTGCGGTCATCGGGTGTGTGCGAGCGGGACCCACTATATTAGTATACGGGAGAGACAAGGACGGCGACAGGGACAGCAGTAACACGTATATACATGTGCGATATTTTTTTCTGTTCGTCGATCGGGGTATACCTTAATTAATCAAATTTTTCAATATCCCCTAGAATTGCCCTTAAAATCTATTTACAAGGAGTTTTGAATCCTTGCAAATTATAACAGAGAGCATTATTAGCATCTATCTATATCGATTTTTGTCAACCTATAATCTTAACATGAGAAAGTCTCACAGTTGTATACATTCAATTTTAATTACAATTTTTGATATATGCAAAAAAACAATCAAAAAATAATCAAATTTGTTGTTTTTTTTAAGCTTCACGCTTTTATCTCGCATAGCAGGGGGTAGGCAGGAAGTACTTAGTGTAAAGACACTCCGTACTTCGCTTTCCACCGAAATATTTTCTTCTTTGTATTTATTATTCACTAGATGTCCCAGTGATGCGTTGATTACGCGTTCCCTTAGCAACGTGTATGTCAAACACATTGCAGTGTGTGTTACGTTTAATTTATTAATTTAATACATTTTTTAGAATTATTTTTTTAAAGTATATTTAATCTGCTCTCAACTAAAAGAAATACATTATTTGTGCTAACATATCAAGGTTCACGAGATACAGCCAGGTCACAGGTGAACAAACAGACACACCTTCTCAAAACGCACATAAAAATAAATTATATTAAATAAATTGCTCTTCCATTGTGTATTTTACATATACTCTCGTGTATACAATACAATGTTAATATTAAATGGAATTCGAACCAGCTACCACTGAAACGTGACTCACCAACGATCTCCTTGGATATATGAGAGGTGTCAGCTCCGCGCAGTCTCTCCAAGTGTTCCCTCAGTTTCTTATTTTCAATTTCCAGTTCTTCAACTTTGAACCTGTCAGAGTCTGGGTTAGACGGCGGCGATGTCATACGATCTGCGGAGATTTGATTTTTTTTTTTAATTAAATTAAAAACAAGTTTTGGTCATAATGCATTGTCTCTACAAATTAAGCCCTATGATTTGATATCCATAAATTGAGAAAAAATTAATATTCCGCCATTTTGTTGCGGCGGCCATTTTAGATTAACAGCAATACTGATTATATATAATTAACATTGTCATCAGAACTGAAGTCGTAATCCAAATTTCAGCTCAATCGGACACTGGAAAGTGGGCCAAATTGAGTTTGCGAGATTTCACACACACGAACTAACTAACACGGTAAGTTAAATAAAACATTGCAATGAAACTATAGGGGTTTGTTTCTGTAAATTGAATATAACCTAAAAAAAATACTACTAGAAGTTTATATACATTTAGCGGGAGTTTAAAACATGATTTTTTTGTCTGTCTAAATTCTGCATAAATTTTGATAAAACTTTTTTTTGGCAACATATCGTTTATAATTGTAGTGTCTTAATCCAAAATTCGTATTTTTTGATAAACGCCAAAAGATATAATTAAATAATTAGCCAGTTTTCAGTTGTTTAATGACAAGAGAATAAAAGTTACAAATCCTTCAATGTACTAAAGACGTTAGAAAATCTAACTTTTCTTTTCGAACACAATAGTGAGAATAGTGTAGTAGAGGTCTTAAGTAGACTGAGATAGTCGTGAGGGAGACTAAGGGTGTGAGGACCACGGACTACTATACATTGTTCAAAACGTCTAGTTTTCAAAAATGTGTTTTCAAATACTAAAATATACGCAATTAATATGTTTAAAATTTTGCTAACGCTACAAGATTAAACACATTCTAAGCGACGTACCATTATCAACGGTCCTTTAATAATCGGATAGATAGATGGTGTGAGATCGGGAATCGAATCCACTAACCACCATGCTTAATATACACTACTACTGCGCCACAGTGGTGTTTATTTATTTTTATATAATTAACACTTACTCATAAGCCTTTCTTCTAAATCGGCCGCTCGTTTCGAAGTTCTAGATAGCTCTCCTTGTAATATAGATATTCTGTTTTGCATTCGCAGTACAAGACCAGCGTCTGCCATCTACAATTAAAATGTATTTTGTATGTAAAAAAAAAATAATTCAAAAGTAGGCAAACGATTTATCCCGCATAGCAGGATAGTCAGAGACAACCTAGTGTAAAGACACTCCGTTGACTGTTTTCCGCTCTAACTCGAGATATATATGTTTAGTGGCGTAGACAACAAGCACCTAGTGTCAAGACACTCCGTACTCCACTATCCGTTGAATTTAAGACATTGTGTGTTAAGTGGCGAATTCAACGCCAAACTTTGTCTTGCCAGTTCGATGAATTGAAAATAAATTTTAAATATAATCACTCCCCCCGACAGGGAATCGAACCCCAACCCAAATATTGGAAGACAAATACTTCAAATCTCTCTTGTTAAACGATTATTTCTTAATAATCTTTAAGTATTTCAAGTGAAACATTTTAAACGGATTAATCGCGGTATATTTGGGTAGACTCTAATCTACATGTGACCACGGACTACTGTAAGGTATTCGAAACGTCAGGTTTTCAAAAATTTATATTCGAATACCAAAATATACGCGATTAATACGTTTAAAATAGTTTCATTTAAAATGTGAAAATCAAAGATCTGATATTCTTTAATTAACAGAAATTTGTAAAAATCTCTCTACAGAGATGCTAACAAAATAAATAACGTTGTAACAAACGTATAAGAATTTCGACGCAGTTGGTAGTAAAACGCATGGTTTAGCGGTCAGAGCACTCGAACGTTTTCCAAGAGGCGTGGGTTCAAATCCCGTTGCTTTCAAATTATTATATGTTTTTTCAAAAAAGTGATGTTTTTTATTCTTTTTAGATATATGATGTAAAATTTATTTGAAACTTCTGATTTACTCCGATAAGGCACAGTGCGGCGTTAAATTCCACCTCCCAACATGCAATATCTACAGACACAAAGAGTGAAGCTGCTTATCTTCCAGCATTCCATTATATATATACAAAAACTTAAATTAGAAAAAAAAAGATAACAATCAGGAATCGAACCGCCACACATACATACCGGCATAGGTCCATTGTGGGAGCCGGCGGACCAGTTGACAGCTTCCAACGCGGGACGGGACGTCTCCACTGACCTGACTGACCCGTAGCCGAAGTCCTAGGAATAGTTTAAAAAGAGATTGTTTAGTGATTCATTTCTCCGCATTTAATATAGATATAGTGTGTGTCTGCTGTGTGTGTGTCTGTCTGTGTGTGTGTGTGTGTGTGTGTGTGTGTGTGTGTGTGTGTGTGTGTGTGTGTGTGTGTGTGTGCGTGTGCGCGTGTGTGCGTGTGTGTGTGTCTGTGTCTGTCTGTGTGTGTGTGTCTGTGTCTGTCTGTGTGTGTGTGTCTGTGCGTGTCTGTGTGTGCGTGTCTCTGTGTGTGTGTGTGTGTCTGTGTCTCTGTGTGTGTGTGTGTGTCTGTGTTTCTGTGTGTGTGTGTCTGTGTCTCTGTGTTTGTGTGTGTCTGTGTGTGTGTCTCTGTGTGTGTGTCTGTGTGTGTGCGTGTGCTTGTGTGTTTAAAAAACCGTGTTGGTAGGTACATCAAAAACCTAGTGACAGAACACTCCGTTCTATATTATTGGTTATGACTGTAAACGCAAGTGGTAAGACAAGGTGCGGCGTTGACCTACCACACAAACAGTGTCACGTGTATGTATATTTTCAATATTAAATTATATAAAAAAATATACAATAAAAATATCACACAACCAATGAATGATTATATTACAAAATTTTGTAACATCAATCTGTATATATAATAAAAACATATTTGATCGCTGTCTGTTTATGGAAGATATATGAGAAAAACTATTATTGGGGGCATTTATCAATGTTATAAAAGTCCGGTCGTGGCGTAGAGTGACAGCGTCTGCGATAAGCTATAGGTTAGATTTCCACTCGTGGGAGCAATTATATTTAAGTTATTTTCACTTCCTCGCTCTGGCAAGACAAAGTACGGCGTTGAGTTCCACCACTCAACACGTAATATCTCGAATTCGGTGGAAAGCGAAGTACGGAGTGTTACTCTGGGTACTATCTATTAACCCTGCAATGCGGGATAAAAAAGATATAACTCTAAACAATGATTTATAATTTTTTATTTGTATGTCTGAGCGTTTAGGCACGCCAATGTAGGAATAACTTAAGCGATTCAAATTCAATTCGTCTGCACTGTCAACCAGTACTGTCAGTACTGTCAGTCTTTGGCAATATTTCCCTTAACTTTTTAAATGAAACTATTTTAACTGGATTAATCGCGTATATTTTGGTATTCGAAAATACATTTTGGACACCTGACGTTTCGAACACTCAGGTGTCCAAAATGTATTTTCGAATACCAAAATATACGCGATTAATCCAGTTAAAATAGTTTCATTTAAAATGTATAAAAATCGCGAAAATCAAAGATTTTAATATTTCCATTAACATTTAGTGTATATTTTATTTCGATCGGTTAATAAATAAGAAAGTTATATGAATTTAAAGTGGTTTTCATTCGAAAAAAATACAGAAAGGGGGTCAATATTAAAGCTTGTTGTATAAGCTATACATTTTTTTAATATTAAAAAAAAACAATACTTACATCTTCAACAGTAGTTTCCTGTTGTGAATTAGTGCTGGCATCTGATAGAGACCGCCTGTGCTCCTTTGGCGCGGGAGCTCTGGAAATGAGAACGCAAATAAAAAAATAAAAAAATGTCTCCATAAAAAAAACATAAACAAATAAATAAATAGGATAGCGTTCTGTATATAAATCAATTTCATATCATCACAATGGTGAGGCAAAGCGCGGCGTTGAATTGCGCGACTCAATACGCAATGTCTCCAATTCAGTGGAAAGCGGATTGTGAACACTAGGTACTTTCTATATACACTGCAATACGAAATAAAAGATTATTTGTTAAGGCCCTATACAGACATATAAGACAGACTCACGTGAAAAGGTCCTTAATGGAAATTTTAAATGGGGAAATAATTCACCTTTGCATAGAGTCCAAGCGCTCCTGCAGCTCATACTGCGACGACAGCAACTTCTGACGGCTCTGCCTCTCCGACTCCAGCTCCAAGCAAAGCGCCCTCTTCTCGGCTTCGTGTTGTTTATCGCGTTCTGTAAAACAAAATGTTATAAGTCAAGTATTATTTAAAAAAATACAAAAAAAAACACCATCATCATAGAGACTAATGATAAGAAAACATTTGAATAAATATATATGATATTTTGTATGCGAAGCTCGATAAAAATAAACGGTCTCTATCAGATGCCACTAGACCAGTTTGCAAATTGAGCGAATCGAGCTGTACTGGTACAATGAGGTAATAATAAGTTCTATCAGAAATATAGCCTCCAAGGTACGTGAATGTTTTTTTTTAAATAGAACGACTGAAAAATATCACCGTTTCCGCCGGAAGTGTGGAATGTACATTACAAAGTGCAATTTGATTAAAAAAAATTCCTCGCGTGCATGTCATTGTAGAGCATAATTTTCGCGTGGTTTTTTTTTCCGTGGGATTTTTGGTTATTGGATATATTTTTTTTAAACACATTGATTCTTTCTATTTTTTTATAAAACCATCCACCACCGAACCAACCGTGTGTTTGTGTTTGTGTGTGTGAGTGTGTGTGTGTATGTGTAATCGGTACAGTTAGTGTCATTCCAATCCTAAAGGAAGAATGTGAAAAGTCTCGCATAGAGCTCAATAAAGAGATTAAAAAAAAATAATTAAATTATATATAAAAATGAATATTGAGGCCGGTTACTAAGAAACTGGTTGTGGGTTTGATTACCACTCAGAGAAATGATTATGTTAAACCTCGTTCTGGTGACACAAAGTGCAGCGTTCAGTTCCGCCACATAATATTACTTATATAAAATAAAAATAATCAATACCCTTCCAAAACTGTGCTCTCAATTCATATTCCTTCGACCAATACTCGTGGCTATTGTTCACTATATCCGCTTCGTTTACAACAAGCTCTTGCGGTAGTACCATTTTTAATATATCAAATATTTAAATTAAAAAAAAGGAATATATTGATAATCATCTGAATACAAACTAAAAAACTTTTTTTAAAAATTTGAACGTAACGGGATTCGAACCCGGGTCTCTTTGGAAACCGTTTGTATTAGTCTTGCGACATTCAAATGTATAAACGGTTTTTTAAAATATTATTAATTACATAAAATCAAAAGAAATCTATTATTTAATGAGATTTTGGTCACCAACACGATTCCCAGTTGGGTTAAAATTATATTTTTTTTTAAATTGAAGTGTTTGTAATATTAATAAAAAAACCTATTTTAACTAAATGTTTATGTATGTAAACACGCTACATATAACAGAATACAATTTTTGTCCGTGTGTCTGTTTGTTTCTGCTAATCTTTGGAACGGCTGGACCAATTTTGACGTGACTTTCACTGACATACCACTGATGTAATAAGGAATTACGAAGACTAGTTAGAATTATAAAACAAATATCATCGCGGGGACAATATAGCAGCAATATTAAATACAAATAATGCATCGACTGGGAATCAAATCTCCAATCGTAATATACAATCAAACCATTAAAAACTGTGCCACGACGGCATTTAAAATTCCTAATAAAATCTATCATTAATAATAACGCCTAAAGATAACACACTTTTAACTATTAACAAAAAAGACACTTCAAATGACACTTTTAAAACACTTTGAAACCGTAAAAAAAAAGATGTAGAAATTAAATAAACTTAACGTTATTTAGGTTAATTAACAAGTGACAAATAACAAACATTGCCGCCTTATCTTTTTAGATTACAAATCTAATCGTGTGAGATATTAATTCACTTTTAAATGTAAATTATTACGATAATACATATATAATACTTTTAAAGTAAATTTTCGTTCTATTGTTCAGTGGTTAGGTGTTTTGAGATAAGAGGCAGTAGGTTCGTAGAGAGAAACCATAAACCGCGTTGCCATAGCAACGTCTTTATATGAAACCGTATGTCAAACATCGTACGTAGTTTTGGCATTCGCATTGCATGGCATGGCATTAAATACATTTTTGGACACCTGACGTTTCGAACACTTTACAGTAGTCCGTGATCACTGGTAGACTGTTTTCAAATACCAAAATATACGTGATTAATCCGTTTAAAATAGTTACATTTATAATGTGTAAAAATCGCGAAAATCAAAGATCTTAATATTTATTTATTTTTTTCTGAATTTATGCTTTTCATATGCTTTTATTTACATAAAGTTACAGGTTATCCCCAATTATTATACATATAAAAAAATAATAATATAACAAGATTCGAACTAGCTCCTCTCGCAAACGAAGCTTGAACAACTAAACAGTACGTTCTTATCGAGCTATATGCAAACTCCTATACGCTTGTCTTATTCATTGTTATTGATATACATATAGCTATAAAAAGCCATTATGGCACAATAGAACAAAGTCTATTTGTGTAACACGATTGGTTGTGGGTTCGATGTACATTCTATGAAATGATTATATTATTAATTATCACTTATCCACCACTCTGATGAGACAAAGCGTGGCGTTGAACATCGCCACTAAATATTTAATATCTTGAATTTCTACTCTCTGACTACCCTACTATGCGGGATAAAGCATGGAGCTGAATAAAATAATGCCTTTATAAATCAATCAAAATATAAAATGACAGTAGCAGTTGTTAGTTTGATAGGGGGCGAACGATTATAATTAAATTATCTTTATTTACTCGGTCTGGTAAAACAAATCGCGGCGTTGAGTTCCCTTACTCAACACGTAATGTCTCGAATTCAGAGGAAAGCGAAATACGGAGTGTTTTGACACTAGGCACTTCCCATCTACCCTGCTGAAAAAAACGAAAAAAAAATCAATCTAATACCACGTACCTTCAATAGCCAATTCATAATGTTCTTTATTACTCTTCAACTCGTTGGCCAGCTTCACACTCTCCGCTTCCATCACCTCTTTATTCTTCTTGTACACCTCTTCTATCGCCTTCTTCTCTTCTATCAACTTCTTCTTGCTCTCTTTCTCCTTAGTTATTTCCGTACGCATCTCGTTTAGAAGATTATCTTTTGTTATTATGTCGACTTTGAGTGCTTTTGCTTCGATTTCTACTAGCCTTAGCGATTCCACTTTTGCTCTGTTGATAAACAAAAAAAATATAGAGTCACTTAAAACGCGGCGTTTAGTTCCGCCAAAGTGGAGAAAGGAATGATTTGAAAGGACGTTCTCTCTGACTACCCTAACAAAGACTGTGTTATAGTGACTAATTACTTTGTTGTATTAATCAAATAAATAATTATTTTTATATTACAAATAAAAACAAACAAAATAAACAAACATTAGCGAGATTCGAACCGGTACCATTTTGAAAAGACTATTAGTTTGTTATAAGAGTTAAATATCGTAACGCAATTTCGAACAGTCAATCGTTACTCTAAATCATATAACTTTAAGGTTTTTAATAAAACCACAGATAAAATACTATAAATGAAATATTAACAGACAGCTTCGAACCTGTAATATTGAAAAATAAAAAAATCATTGCCACTAAACGTATACAAAATACAAATCATTAATATATTGTTTATACCATGCTTCTATCTAAAAATTACTTGACGAATAATTGTATTGTGAACCGATCCTAGGCCCTTTGCAAAATTTCAGCTCTCTAGGGCAACGGGAAGGGGTTCAAATTAAACTAAATTTATCATAGCAGGGTAGAGCGAAAGTACCTAGTGTCAAAAAACTCTGTACTTCGCTTACCGCCAAATTTGAGACATAGCGTGTCGAATGGTGGAACTCAACACCTCACTTTGTTCTTACTTAATTTTTATATATTTCTTCTTCTTAATTTTTATATATAATCACTCCCCCGATTGGGGATCGAACCAAGGCCACGACCGGCCGCTAATTTTTAACTGAACTTTATAAGTTAAAAAAAAGCATGTAAAAAAATCCCCAATACGCAAAAAAAAATTTGATGGAAATTTTTTAACACTCTGAGTGACTAATCTCACCTCAATTCATCTATCTGCGCCTGCAAGGGCTCTATCTTCCGCGCCTTGCTCTGGGCGTCTTCCAGTCTCTGTTGTAGACTGATGATCTTGTTCTCCAGCCCCTTGTTCAGTGACTTCACGTGGTCCAAGCTCCTGGCTTCTATACGCAAGCGCTTGTAGAGACGACGTGCGTGCCAACGACGGATCTGAAATTATTATATGTGTATATATAATTTGCCTTGTTACAAAAATACCATGTAAAAAGCGTATAATTTTCTATGTGGCTGGACAAGAACGTATGGCTTAAGTGTTTACGATTGAACGGTTCCCAAAAGGTTCGAATCCCGATGCGTTTAAATTTTTTATAAGTAGTTTAAAAATATGTTTTCATATATAACTGTATTACGTCACAATATGATTCTTTTATATATTTGGTAGTGATGTTATGTCAAAGACAGCCCAGTGTCAAGACACTCCGAGCTCGAAACGAGACACTGCGCGTTGAGTGACGAACTCGACGCCGCGCCTTGTTTTACTAGAACGATGAAATATATATAAATGTTAAACATAATCATTCCTCCGAGTGGGAATCAAAACCACAACCAACCGCGTTCACAGTCGAACGCTTCAAAGTCACTTCAAAAACATATAGGTAAAATAAATTACTATTTCAAGCAAAATTTTCCCCAAATTTTCTTTTATAATTATTTAAAAAAAATAATATATATATATATATATATATATATATATATATATATATATATATATATATATATATATATATATATATATATATATATATATATATATATATATATATATATTTATAAATACTTACCGCAGCCTGACATATAACAATTTGCTGTCGCCTCTTCCTTATACGTCGTCTCGCTAAATAACCACGAGCGTACCTTTGTAGGCCGATTGTCTGTGAAAAAAAAAAAACTATATCACATTTCAATTTCAAACCGTATGACGCTCTTTTTTAGCTTCACGCTTTTATCCCGCATAGCAGGGTAGACAGAAAGCATGTAGTGTCAAGACACTCCGTGATCCTCTTTTCACCGAATTCAAGATGTAGTATCAACATACTCCGAAAGGCAACAATAGATTAGAATGGAGAAATGTGGAGGAGGCCTGTGCCAAAACATCACAAAGTGTCATGTAATTTTTCTAAAATATATTTTCAACCTTATTATTTTTAATTGTTCAAAATGCGGCGTTGTGTTCTGTAGGTAACGTAGCCGTTTGAAAATTACGTGGAATATTACGAATGAGTTTATCATTATTCCAAATTATATCGTGCAAATTATTTTATATTACAAGATGCAAGAAATGTTAATACTATCGTTATAAAATGGAATTTTTATCAAAAGTATTCTCATAATGTTAAGGTTTATTAACTTGTATGGGTAGATCTAGAGAATATCGAAAATTCATCAAATCGAAGATATAGTTATAGTGAAGATCGTTATATGAAGGTTACACTGCATTCGATAAACACGTTGCTATGGCAACACGTTTACTACATAATTTAATAAAGCCACTTTTTTCTGTCTATGAGTACATGCTGTTGACCCTGTTGGTCTTTACAGCGACACCGGGAGGGGGAGGGAAGAGGGTGCTTTAACCCTGCGAACATAGTAAGCACTGACCGAGAGCCGTGGCTGTTTGCGTCCTCTGCGGGGCTCGAACCTCGGCTTGCGGTCGGCGAGCGGGCTGGGGATAAAGCCACTATGGAACTTGGCCTTTTATAAAAAAGGCATAAAAAAAGGCCCCGCTCCCTCCCTTACCTCCACTTTTTAAAAATTTTAAAAAGGCGCAAGTTACCAATTCCACTATATTTTTTAATCTGTGTTACTACATAACTTATTACTGGCTGAACCAATATTGATGGTTTTTCTTTGGGGTTCCGTACGCACCACATAATAATGTCATGAAGCGTGACAGTTAGATTGATGAAATTTTCACAGATGATGTATTTCTTTTGTCGCCATAACTACAAGTACTTGAAAATTGTAGTAAAATAAATAATCACTAAATATTTTAGTTACGTATTTATTTTAAAAATATATAATGAAATTAAAATAAAACAAATATCAACAGATATCTGTTAGACAACGACAATGGCACGGAAATCTGACCATGCGCGAGTTCAACTCGCACTTGTTAAATTTTTCTGTTATATTTAAAAAAATACATAAATAGTAATTTAGAACTAAAGTAAAGTAAAATTCTATATTACTTTTCATACTTACAAGTTTCAATATCTTCTTGTTCTTATACAGCCTTCTGGCTAAGTAGCCGCGAGCTCGCGCCTGTAGAGAGAGGATCAAGCTTCGCAGACGTAGGTAACGGGTTCGAGCCAACCAACCACGTACTGTTTTCTGTATTTTAATGGCGGCTCGGTTGCGACGAATCTCTTGGACTTTTCTGTTGCGAATGTTTTGAAATGGTTAGTTTTTTCAGTTATATATTATCAGTTTTGCATTATGATGAAGTTAAAAAAAACAAAAACAGTCAATTCTAAATACAAGTGTTAAGAATTTAAATTAACAAACACAAATAAATAGTATGGGTATAATGCTTACAACTATT
This sequence comes from Dryadula phaetusa, assembly GCA_032432895.1. Taxonomy (NCBI): domain Eukaryota; kingdom Metazoa; phylum Arthropoda; class Insecta; order Lepidoptera; family Nymphalidae; genus Dryadula; species Dryadula phaetusa. The sequence goes on from JAOYRS010000082.1 coordinate 1,810,893, forward strand.
GCATACTTTCTTATCTTTTGAAATCTTGCTTGGAATTTGATAAATACTTTAAACTAATTTTAAAAGTCGTAAATAAATACAAATAAGATATATAGAACATCAATAGAATCAATGTATAATCTAGTTGGTTAGTAAGCAATGGAGTCATGGAGTGTATAATTGTAACATGTATAGGTTCAACTAAAATAATATAGGCAAGACGGAAATAATGGCAGGAACTTCTGTACTTGTTCAATTTTTTATATATATTTTTAAAAAAATGTTAACTTCTATAGAATTATAAGTAGAATACCTGACGGTATATACTTTGATATTATTATTCGAAACGTAAACAAAATCAAGAAAAAAAATACGCTTGAATTATTATTTAAAGATCCTAATGTCAATAAACACCATACTGAAGTTCAATACAAAACATTGCGTCTCAAGTGGAAAAAGTCAATGAAAATAAGCAAAGTGTGACGTGGAGCGCGCACCTCCTGACCAGGAACCCGCGCGCGCGCGCCTGCAGCCCGCGCAGCGCCGCGGCCAGGCGCCGGTAGCGGCGGCGCGCCAGGAACCCGCGCACGCAGCTCTGCACGCGCACGCAGTACAGGCGCTGCAGCTCCGCGCGCACCTTCTCCAGGTACGCCACCTGCACACGGCCACACCTCACGTTACGAATACTACATGTGTGTGTGTGTACGCATATGTGTATATGCATATATCGCTCTTTTCTTTCTTGTTTATTTCCCACACGTCAAAGTTAGCTGGTGGAGAATTAGCATCAGTATTGTGAGCAATAAATAAAAATATATAAATTACGAATACTGTTGTCGACAACTTTTTCTTAATTAATTTTCGATTTTTGTAAATTAAAAATTTAAATTTTATGTATATTTATTTAACAAAATTCAATAACTTATAACCCGATGACAACAAATTCCAAAATTCATCCGCTATATCCCACATGACTATGCGGGTAGACAGGAAGCAACTAGTATAGTGTCAAGACACTCCGTACTCCTCTTTTCACCGATTTCGAGACATTGCGTGTTAAGTGACGGAACTTAACGGCATAATGTTTTACCAGATCGGGATAATGAAACTTAAAATATGAACTTTCCCCTCAATGAGAATCAAACCCATACCATATCGTGTTTACAATCAGACGCTGTTCCACTGCGTCACGAGCGACCTCAGACATTTAAATAAAATTTAAATAAAAGTTTGTTAAATAGCAAAATAATGTTTATTTTTTTACCTTGTGTCTACGAAGAATCGTAAACTAGCATAACCTCCATATAACAAACGTTATTGTAACAAATTACTTCATATAACTTTCAAACAATGTTAATTAAAAATAACTTAAGACCCTGAGAATTACATTAATAATATAAAAAGTAATAAAAAAATCGACTTAAAAAAAACTACAGACAACAAAGTGACATTTCACTCTTCCTCTATATATCCATCTCTTTCAATCGCAACTAAAAGAAAAGAGACAAAAACCTACAAAATCTGTCCAGCCCTGAACAATATTCTCATAACACCAAACTGATATTTATCCGGATCTTTAAAGTCACAAAAAAAACTCCTGACAACATACCAACATCTCACTCTCCCTCTATATCACCATCTCTTTCACTCGCAACTAAAAGGAAAGAGACAAAAGAAAACACAAAATCACCTGTCCCGCCCTGAAGAATATTTTCGTAGCACCGAACTGATATTTATCCGGATCTTTGACGTGTTGTTCCAATATTTTGGAGCACGTCTTCTTGATGTTGGCGCGGTCGATGTCCTTGGAGCGACAGAGAAGGCGATACCTGGAGCGAGATGGGTAGCATAAAATTATTATATAACAATATGATTTAAAACATTTTTGAAAAAACGTATAAAAATTTTGAACGCAGCGGGATTCGAACCCGCGCCTCTTGGATACCGTCCAAGCGCTCTGACCGCTAAGCCATGCGTTCTACTACCAGCTGCGTTGAAATTCTTATACGTTTTGTTACAACTTATTTATGTTGTAACTTTAAAAATAGTAAATATTAAAATAATATAGCAATCTCTCTTGTTAAACGATTATTTCTTAATAATCTTTAAGTAGTAGAAATTTGTAAAAATCTCTCTACAGAGATGCTAACTACATAAATAAGTTGTAACAAAACGTATAAGAATTTCAATGCAGATGGTAGTAGAACGCATGGCTTAGCGGTCAGAGCGCTTGGACGGTATCCAAGAGGCGCGGCTTCGAATCCCGCTGCGTTCAAAATTTTTATACATTTTTTCAAAAATGTTTTCTAATCCTAAGTGTGGAATAACACTTTAAAAATAGTAAATATTAATATGATTTAAAGCCAAATTCTGTATAGATTAATTCTTTCTTTTTGGGTAAAATCAATTTAATTAATTACAAAAGTGTTCAATTTAGACGACTAAAGGAATTATACTAATTATATCTTTATTTATTTTTCTCACGCGATTTCGTTCACGTGGAATTTAATAACATCTCCAGATATTTATTTTATAATTATAAAATTAAATTAAGCTATGTTCCCAGTGAAAGTCCTGTCAAAATCGGTCCAGCCGTTCCGGAGATTAGACAGAACCAACAGACAAACAAAAAATATTATTTTGTTATATGTGTATGCATACTTAAAAACGTATATTTTAATAATACCAACAGACACACCAATTCGATTTATTTGTATAGATATCATTTTTCATTTTAAGTATTAATTTAATTTTTTTTTCTGAATGTAAGATTATAAAATAAATAATTCTTAATATTTACTATTTTTAAAGTGTTATTCCGCACTTAGGATTAGAAAACATCTTTGAAAAAACGTATAAAAATTTGAACGCAGCGGGATTCGAACCCGCCTCTTGGACGGTATCCAAGAGGCGCGTGTTCGAATCCCGCTGCGTTCAAATTTTTATACGTTTTTTCAAAGATGTTTTAAATAATTCTTATTTATATTTATATATTTTATAATCTCACATCCAGAAAAACTAACTAACTAACTTAATTAAACAATAAATTAAAAAAGCCACTTCAAATTACTTGCTCCTTAGATTATTATTATTATTGTATTATCATGGAATCCAGAGTCTCGACAATTAGCTTCACGCTTTTATCCCACTTAGTAGGCAGCAAGGTAATTAGAAAGTACCTAGTGTCAAGGCACTCCGTACTTCGCTTTCCACCGAATTCGTAACGTTGCATGTTGAGTGGTGCAACTCAACGCCGCACTTCGTCTTACCAGAGCATGAAAGTGAAGTTTCTTACTTTAAATGTAATCACTCCCCCGAGAGGGGATCGAACCCACAACCGATCGCGTTTACAGTCAGGCGCTGTCACACTGCGCCACGACCGGCGTCTCGGCAATTAAAGTGCATTTTTTTTAATTCAGACATCGAAACTTGGATTAAAATATTATTTAATTATTTTTCGCTTAAATAATAATATATATTTGTATATTTTAGTTTAGTTCTTTAAGGCTAAAACTAACTAATTTACCCAACTCGGAACTCGAATCCAGTACCGACTTACCTTTGAAAGAAGTCCTGGTACAGCCACCTCGATGGAAACCCGGCAGACGATATTCTTATTGTTTCTAACACACCGCATGCTCTGGAAAGAAAAAATCATCCATATAAATACACGCTTTTGGCAGTGAGCCTCTACTGTAAACGCGATTGGTTGTGAGTTCGATTCTCACTCGGTGAAGTAATTGTATTTGAAATTTATTTTCATTTCTCCGCTCTGGCGAGACAAAGCGCGGCGATAAGTTCGCCACCCAACATGCAATATTTGGATTTCGGGTGCAAAAGCGGTCAACGGAGTGTCTCGATACTGTGTTGTCTCTGACTGCCCTGCTATATTTCATTTGATAATGAGAATGATATTATATGTAGTGTTTTCATTGATTGCTGCTGTAAGCTGATAAGCTACCGTAGTGTCACCAGTAAAGGGAAGGTAGTGTTTAGTGAAAAATGAGTGATAGTGACAAAAAAACAATCGTGGCAACAACAAATTCAGTCAAAATCAGATCAGCCGGTCGTGGTGCAGTGGGACAGCGACGCAGTCCGACTGTAAACGCGACCGGTTGTAGGTTCGATTTCCACTCGAAGAAGTGATTATATTTAAAATTATTTTCACATCCTCGCTCTGGTAAAATCAAAGTGCGTCATCGAGTTTTACCACTCAACACGCAACGTCTAGGAATTTAGTGGAAAGCGAAGTACAGAGTGTTCCGCCACTCGGCACACCTGAGCTGGTGCACGGCTCGCGCGGCGTCGAACTGGAAGGCCTGCTTGGTGTCGTTGGGCTTGATGCAGCGCACGTAGTGCGGCGTGGTGGCGGACAGCGTGGCCATGAGCGCGGACAGCGACGCGCGGAACTGCGCGCCCACCGTCTGCTTCTGGGCGGGCGCGCGGCGCGGCGGCTGCTGTGGGGGCGGCCATTTAAATTGCACCGAATTAGTTATAACTTATTTACAGTAGTTCTCCACGTTTGAGTAACTCTCGTTACACCGCTCCGGCAAGACAAAGGGCGGCGTTGAGTTCCATCACTCGATATGCAATATTTATTTATCCGAGCAGAAAACAAAGAAAGCAGTGTCTGAATGAGAAAAATCGTTTTTTTAATAAAACGTATAAAAAAATTACAGTCCCAAACATATGGCTCAGTAGTTAAAGCGCTTGGACTCGATATCCAATAAATGCAGGTTCGAGTCCAATTTATAACAATACAAAATTTTATACATTATCAGAAAATATTTTTAAACGTAAGAAAAGCGCTCACGGTGAGACTGCCCAACGGCATCGAAGGCGTGGTCCTCCGTCTGGAGGGCGGAGGCAGCGTGGCCGACTGGTCCATGGGGGCCTCCGCGAACATCGCGTGTATGAGGCGGCACGTGGTCGCCGACTTTATACACTCGAGCTGCTCCTCCAGCACCGTGTCCCTGTTCTTCTCGAGGAAACCACCACACTGATATTCCACGTTGTCGGCGAAATGTTTTATTATGAACGCTGAAATAAAAAAAAATGTTTAGCTTCACACTTTATCCCGAATAACAGGATAGGATCCCGAATAACAGGATGAGGTGGCAACGGACAAAAGAATGCCACCTCAGTCTACCTATGACCACGGACTACATGGTAAATTGTTCGAAACATCCGGTTTCTAAAAATGTATTTTCGAATACCAAAAGATACGCGATTAATCCGTTTAAAATAGTTTGATTTATATATAACCTAGTGTCAAGACACTGTGTTCTCCGCTTTCCAACTAAATTTGACTGAAGTTGCATGTGGAAAGGAAGAAGGAAATAAAAGTAAAAGGCTTAAAATAAATACTATGAGAATTATTATTTTTAATTTTTATAATAAAAAAAATATTATTAGAAGATATTAATAAATAATCAAATAAATAATATTGGAGTATATATATGTGTAACATTAAAATAACTGCATTTTACTAAATACATATATATGTATACAAAGTTCATAATATATCAAAATAACTTTTTTCAACATTTTGTGTCCGTCTGTTTGTTTCGGCTAATCTCTGGATAGGCTTGACTGATTTTGATGAGACTTTCACTGGGAGATAGCTGATATAATAAGGAGTAACTTATGCCATTTTTATTTTAAAAATTTAAATAAATATCTAGGATGTTAAATTCAAGACGCTGAAAGAGTCCCGGGCACACCTAGTATATAACAAAAAAATACAAAAGTAAAACACCTAACCAACAATACTAAGCTGAAAAACAGCGTTAAATTACGCCACTCACCGGCATTCCCAAATCTGGGCTTCATAAAATGGGGGTACTTGGCGCACTTGTCGTGCAACTTGGCAACGAAACCAGGGTCGGAGCCCTGCGGCACGCGGCACTCCTCGTCGAGGAGCGCCAGGACTCCCAGACGGTCTTCTATCAGATTGATGCAGGGCTGGTTGTCGTAGAAGTCTATCATTTTCCATGATATTTCTTCCTGGAATTTAAAATTTGTCATTACACAAACCACATCTCAGGAATGTCATGATTTTCAACCCCTCCCCCGACCTTGTCAAAGCTGTCCACGCTTTATCAACCCCTTCCCTCTCCCTTAACGTGCGACCTCATTCATAGATGGGCCCTTAGCAATTTCACGCTATTTCTATATAGCAGAGTAAGTAAGAGAGAACCTAGTGTCAAGACACTCAGGTTTCCATTTCTAAAAGACTTAACGCCGAGTTTTGTCTTTGTAGAACTGAGAAATTAATATAATTCAAATTTATTTATTTCTACTAAGGAGAACCAAATCCACTACTATGCCCGTTTACATTTAGACATTCTATCGCTGAATCATAACGGCTTAAAATATTATTATTCAATATATATATACAAATTATTTTTTTGATCGGAATACGAAATCGGGACCATCGCGCTTATAGTCAAATATGGTCATCAGAACCGTGGCAAAGTTAGGTATTTTATGGAAGTAAAGTTTTTTACGTTTCCAACAAATCAACGCAATTTTTAGGGAGGTTCCTTCAGCTTCACGCTTTTATCCCGCATAGCAGGATAGTGTCACGTCACTCCGTATTTCGATTTCGACTGAATACAAGTTGCATGTTGAAGGGCTGACGCAACTGATCGCCTAGCTTGTATATAAATGTAAAATAGTTAAATTATAATCATTGCCCCGTATGGAAATCGAACTCACAACCGATCGTTTACAGTCAAACGCTGTCATACTGCGTCACGACGGGCATCCATAAATTAATAAAAGGAAGATTATTGTGGCGACTTCTGTTCTTTATCGATTCGAATCGAATACCCACATTTACATCCACTAATCTAAATATTCACTTAAAAACCCCTGTAAAAGTGACTCAAACACGACATATAAATAAAAAAAAATCCACAAAATTCAAATCAATCCATAAACCAATTACAACACTAGTGTCAAATTTTGTGGCTTTTTTTTGTTAGAAAATATAAAAAATTAAAAAAATAACTCCTTACCTTAATATATTCATCTTGTTCCAATTTAAACACGTGCGAGTTGAACTGCTGTTGCAATTTCTCGTTGGCATAGTTAATACAGAACTGCTCGAAGGAATTTATTTCGAACGTTTCAAACCCGTAAATATCTAGAACTCCTGAGAACATATTAAGAAAAAAAAATGTTTAGTAAAAAACAAGGAAAAGCAGCATTATCAGCTACGTCTAAGTACAACAGGGTGGTTATCTCTAACCACCTTAATGTCGAAGAAAAATTACTTTAAGATATAATCATTTGTATATAATAGTTCCCTCGACTGGGAACCAAATCTAGACACGAAAATAAATTACATATAACCAACGCTCACAAGAATATCACAAATAACACCTAACAATAAATTTCCTCTACGCAGATCCTGTATTAAAAAAAATCCAATCAAGCTACAACCAAAAATAAAGTTAGAATTTTTCTAATCTACCGACCAATAAAATACTTATTCACTTGCGTACAATACACATAAATAAACGAACAATATGGCGCCTCTTCGCGCATGCTGTATATAAACACAAACGCGCGCTCACCGATGAAATGGGTCTTCGCGCAGCCCGTGTCCAGCGCGCGGTTGACGGCGCGCACCAGCCACGCGAACACCTCGCCGTACATGCGCTTGGCTAGCGCGTCGCGCGCGAAGGCCGCCTTGCGCGCGTCCATGCGCGACACGATGACCTCGTGCGCGGACGCCAGGCGCCGGTGCGTGAGCCAGCGCGCCAGCTCGGCACGCGCCACGCCCAGCAGCGCGCACGCGCGCCGCAGGTGCGCGTCGTCCGACTGCCGACGGGTGTCGCTTGCATTTTTAATTGCTTTTTTTTTTCTTTTTATTTTCACGCCTTTATCCCGCATAGCAGGGTAGACAAAGAGTACGCAGTATCAAGACACTTCGTACTTCGCATTCCACTGAATTCGAGACATTGCGTGTTGAATGGAGGAACTCAACGCCGCACTTTGTCTTTTTTCCAGAGCGAGGAAATAAAAATAATTTAAATGTAATCACTTCCCCGAGTGGGGATCGAACCCACAACCGATCGTGTTTACAGTCAGACGTTGTCCCACTGCGCCACGTCCGGGCTCAATTTTTAATAGTTACGTTCATTTACCTAAACTAGTAAAAAAATATTTTTATAAAAACGACAATAACTCAAAAAATCTCTTTATAAATAACTTGCGCTAGGCTAATGCGTTCCACATTCAGCTACGTTGAAATATTTATACCGTTGTTACAATTTATTTTTGTTGTTAGCACAATGCCATTTCCAAAAAACAAAGATTCAAATTCCGCTATGTTAAAACTTTTATATGATTTTTTTTAAAAATATTTTTGTTCTAATCCTAAAAGCGAAATAACTTTTTGAAAATAATAAAATCACTTTAGATGTTAAAATTTTATTTATAAAAAAACAATGAGAGCCCCTCAAAAATAAACAAAAGGGGCAAACACACTCACATCAATATAGGCCCCATCGCTGTCAGATCCATCGTCAGGGTCGGCTGTGAGCACTACATTACCGAGATGCAAAATGGCCGCCAGCACCGTAAACATGTTCTGCTGTTCAGTGTCTGTTACACCTGAGGGAAAAATACTTAATTATTTAAACATATTAAAATTTTAAACGCAACTGAAATTGAACCCGCCTCTGTTGAAACTGTCCAAGCGTTAACCGTTCTCACATCGTGCCACACGTTTTTATTATGTTTTTTATATAGATTTTAAAAAGTATTTAATATTTTTGAAAAAACGTATAAATTTTTTTTGAAGCTAACAACATAAATAAGTTGTATCAAACGTATAAGAATTTCGACGCAGGTGGTAGTAGAATGCATGGCTTAGCCGTCAGAGCGCTTGAACGGTATCCAAGAGGCGCGGGTTCGAATCTCACTGGGTGCAAATTTTTTATACGTTTTTTTCAAAAATGTTTTCTAATCCTAAGTGTGGAATAACACTTTAAAAATAGTACTTAATATTATTTAGTGGGATTTGAACCCCTCACCTAACATTACAATCTATATTTATATACAAATATACTAAAAAATATAACTGATTGCTGTCTTTACATAAAGAAAAAAATATATATTTTTATTCATTATTTAGAATTGTTCAACTTCACGCTTATATAAGTAAGGAAACGGTGTTAAACACCGCGTATTGTCTTACGAGAACAAAACCAAATGTTCATTTATACTAAACATGAATATAAAAATAGAAAAAAAAATAAATAAATTATAACTTACCCAATGTAGTCAGTGCATTTTTAGTTTCGTTGAACGCTCGCAAGTCATCAACGCCGTCTATGTCGGGGCTGCCGCCCTGGTTCAGATAGTGAAACGTGTCTTGGTGGTCTGGGGAGGATATAATATGTGTTTTTTTTTTAATTATATTCACTTCCTCGCTCTGGTAAAGACAAAGAGCGGCGTTGAGTTCCACAACCTAACACGCAACGTCTCGAATTCGGTGGAAAGTGAAGTAAGGAGTGTGTTGAGACTAGGTACTTTCTGTGTACCCTGCTATGCAGGATAAAAGCGTGGAGCTAAAAAAAAACATTTTTATCCCATATAGGATTATAGTCAAGACGTAACTAGTGTCAAGACACTGTACCGCGCTTTCCGCCGAATGTACTAGACGAATGAACTGACTGACTGACCGAGGTCAAAATAGACGATTTTGATGTGAATAACTTAGAATGTTAATTTTTTGTATGTAGAAAATAAAGAAATATATTCAAAATTTCCATTTATACTATATTTGATTAATTAAAAATTTAATAGAAGTGTGTCAGCAGTCTGAAAGAGACGTTGGCTCGCGGGATGAATCTTCATATTGCAACTTCTTCATAGAGTGTACCTTGTGATATGCTATCATATATGAAACTCTTAATAGTTATCTCTTTCTCTTACTCACATTCTCCACCTCTCTATGTTACACACACACACACAAAACAAACAAACTCGCCTTATCTCTCACCTAATTTCAACTCGGGCATATAATCCGCCGCGGCGCACAACTGATAGAAGATATGATAATTCCTCTCCCCAGCACTCTGGTAGACCACTCTAGACTTTTCTAGAAGGTACGTCCTCATACTGGCACCGGATATCCGGTACTGCTGGTCGAAGTGTATCTCTATGAACTTGCCGAATCTCGATGAGTTGTCGTTTCTTGTTGTTTTCGCGTTGCCTATTGCCTGGAACGGAAGTCATTTCATTAGTAGTTAAAGTTAGGTTGTAGGTTTGTTAGGCGGCGTTAGGTTCCGCCATTGAATAATTCAGAGAATCTAGTGTAATGAGTGAAGTTAAAAACTTCAAGAACCTATCTATAATATATTATAAGAAAAGTACTTAAAATTTGCACCATAAACAAACATTAAACGCAACGAAATTCGAACCTCTAGGAAAACGCCCAAGCTCTCTAACCACTATGCCATACGAATACCGCTCAATCTTTTAAGCCTTTTTTTCTATAAAAACAATCCTATTCTGAGTGAGTAAGAGCAGCTTTACGCTATAACAAATCGCTTTATATAGTGTCAGGTCACTCCGTTGACTGCTTTCCGCTCAAAATCGAGACTTTCGTGTTGAGTGACAGACTACACGCAGCGCTTTGTCTTACCAGACCAAACAAATAAAATTAAAATGTGAAATCGAACCCACAATCAATGACATTTGCTGGCCCACTGCGCCTCAATGGCCTCATTTTTTTGTAGCTTCACGCTTTTATCCCGCATATCAGGGTAGACAGGAATTACCTAGTGTTAAGGCACTCCTTACACCGCTTTCGGCCAAATTTGAAAAATTACGTCATGAGTGGTGGAACTCAACTCCGCGCTTTGATTTATAACAGAGCGGAGAATTCCACGAGTGGGAATTATATTCACAGCCGTTCGAGTTTACAGTACAGACATTAACAAATATTTAAAAAAAAAATAATTCACCTCCATAATGGGACTTGAAGCCAGGACTTTCCGTTCCACTTGCGTCTCACTGGCGTTGCCGCCGACCGCCGCGAAATATCTCATCGCGTATTTGGCCGAGACCGTTTTACCCGCGCCCGACTCTCCACTGACTGACAAAGAAAAATGTATGAAGCTAATTTATTATTTTTAAAGTGTTATTCCACACTTAGGATTAGAAAATATTTTTGATAAAACATATATGTATTTGAACGCAGCAATATTCAAACCCGAGCCTCTTGGAAACCGGTGGAGGGTTTCTAAAAGGGCTTAGGTTCAAATGCCGCTACGTTCAAATTTTTTTAAAATGTATGTAGGTAGTTTAACAAAACATAAGGTGCGGCATTCGAATATGTAGGGAAAGAACAATAGTAAGAAATTTTCAATATTATAAATTTATTATAAAAACTTATGTCTTCAACTTGCTATAGAACAGTAGGATTGTATTAATAATTTTAAAATAAATAATTTTTAAAAAGCCCTTTTTCTCGCCTACGGTATGAGATACTAGATAAATATTTTTTCATATTTTTTGAGTTCCATATCGAAACGATAAAATCCTATTATTGAGATTACGTTGTCCGTCTGTCTGTCTGTCACCATGCTTTATCTCATGTACTGTGATATTTAGATGAAATTTTCACAGATTATGTATTTAAGGGGACTCTTATACAACAAGTATTTATTTCTGCTTTTTTTCCTCATAGAATATGTATTTATATATCTAGCAGCTTCAAAAAAATCAATTTAAATATAAAAAAATGTATTTAAAGCACTGACAATATTGTATATACAATACCGGACACATGTGCTCATTTTCAACAAAATCAAACGAAGAAAACGATGTCATTAATATCATTTAAAAAAAATCTTACAATGATAGATAGACTTGTAAAAAAGTATAAAAAAAAATTGTATTTACAAAAAAAAAAACGAAAACTAACCAATAATACTCTGATCTTGCCTCTCCCTCTCCAGTTTAGTGTAGGCCTCTTCGGAAACCGCGAAGATATGTGGATCCAGGTCCCCCATGGACTGGCCACGGTACGCCATGATTGTTTCATCACCTAGAATTTACAACGTTCATTTCAATCGCAAGGCATACCGTCGAGAGCATGAGGACGGATGCTGGGGAAGATGCAATTGGCAGATTCATCCGACGGACCATCGACTCTACTCTAAACGATATAATGATTAGAACGGATATCTCTTATAAAGATACAGAGAGAATAATCAAGCTGACGAGGAAACTGAACACATAGAAAAATCATAAGAAATAACATTCCGTTATAATTCCGTCAAAAAAAGTTTTAATTTTTTTTTAGGTTCACGCTTTTAAAGCGCATAGCAGGGTAAACAGAAAGTACCTAGTGCCAAGACGCTCCGTACATCATTTTTCACAGATATCAACGCCGTACTTTGTCTTATCAGGGCGAAAAAATGATAATAATTTTAAATATAATCACTCCACCGAGTGGGGATCGAACCCACAACCGGTCGCGTTTACAGTCAAACGCTGTAATACTGCACCACGACCGGAAATTTTAGATAAAATATATAATATATTCAATTGACAAAATTGAAAATTTAAAAAATATATGAATTATTAGAAAAGAAAGAACACAGACGGAACAAAAAAAGGCAATCGTTTCTTTATAAATCTTTTTTGTGTAATAGAAATTAGTAAAAATCTCTCTACAGAGATGCTAACAACATTGTAACAAGTGTATAATAATTTAGACAGTTTGAGTCAAAGCACTCGGACGATTAACAAGAGGTTCAAATCCCGGTGCGTTCAAAAAAATTTTACACGTTTCTTATAAATATTTTCTTAAACCTTTCACCTTCAACATATATAATATATACTTTTTTTAGCTTCACTCTTTTATCCCTCATAGCAGGGTAGACAGAAACTACCTAGTGCCAAGACACGTACTTCGCTTTCCATCGAATTCGAGACATTGCACGTTGAGTGGTGGAACTCAACGCCGCACTTTGTCTTACTAGAGCGAGGAAGTTAAATTAATTTAAAACTCCCCCTAGTGGGGATTGAATCCACAACCGATCGCGTTTACAGTCAAACACTGTCCCACGGCGCCACGACCAGCCTCTAGAAATGAAATTTACTGCCGCGGACAAAAGTGATAAATACATAAAGATTAGTTTTATAAAGACAAATGGAATGCCTTCGTTTAACACGTGAAAATAAAAAAATGGCCAAAAAACTATGGAGATGTGATATATATTTAAAAGTATTTTTATTTAAAAGTACATACCATATATGGGCAAGTCATAATATGGGTTGATGGCGACCAGCACGATACCGCAATACGTATATATTGCATTGCGATCACAAAATCTGTAAAAAAAATAATCATTGTATGAATAAAAGACCACAAAATAAGGTCTTTTCTTGGTCTATCGAGTAGACCATAACAATCTATTATAAATATATAATTATTTATGCTAAGTTTTATTCAAATTAAATAATATATTTTTAATTATTGTCATTTCCGCGCTCTGGATAGATGTAGCGTTGAGTTCCGCAAGTGAACCCGCAAAGTAAAAAAGTTGGGAAAATGGGGAACGCAGTTAACACTGTCTTTTCTATGTCTATTCTAAGCGTGAAATAAAGTGCAGCCGAAAAAAAGCGAAAGCCACCTAGGCGCAGTGGGACAGCGTCTGACTATAAATATGGTTAGTTGCCGGCTCGATTCCCACTAGGAGGAATTATATTTCAAATTTATTATCTTTTCTCTGCTCCGGTAAAACAAAAAGAGTCGTTGACGTCGTTCTCCACTCAACATGCAATATCTCAATTTCGAGTGAAAACCAGTTAACGGAATTTACATTCAATTCTATTTAAAATATAGAGTTTTTAATTATAATTTCTTCTTCTTCAGATCTAAGTCATAAAATAAAGAGCCTTTCTGAGAAAGCAGGCATTGTAAATTATTAATGTACGTACATATAACATATTTAGTATGAAAGTGAAAAATTTAAGAGAAATACTTCGGATTTAGTACATCAAACGCTTTGTATAAAAAGTATATATTATATCAGTCTACTATGACTGTTTCTTTTAGGTTAGAAAAGGTCAAACTAACTATTTCTCTCTCTTTCTCATAGAACAACTAAAGAATGATTTCTTCAATTACTCTCTTGGAAGTTATATTAAAAAAAAGTATTTTGAATTACGCTACATTACATTATTACGCGATCGGTTGTGGGTTCAATTCCCACTCGGGAGAGTGATTATATTTAAATTATTATCACTTGCTCGCTCTGGTAAGACGAAGTGCGGCGTTAAGTTCCACCACTCAGCACGCTCGAATGCGGTGGAAAGTGAAGTACGGAGTGTCTCGACATTAGGTACTTTCCGTCTACCCTGCTATGCGGGATAAAAGCGTGAAGCTAAAGAAAAAGACTTATGTCACATTATTTATAATGACAGAAACATATGTTAGAACAAGTGTTTTTATACACACCTAAGTTGGTATGTATTTTAATTAAAAATAAGTATGATTAACATTTACCATTTAAAACTTGACGTCTTATAGATATATTTATTTATTATTTTACCTATGAAATAGACTGGAGAGAGCATTTCATTCCCAAGGCGTGTTAACGTTTATGAAATCATTAATATGGTATTACCACACAGGCGTGTTACCTTTAACACACAAACATGTTATCATAACTATTTTAGATTATTCTAATCTTGATCTTGATTGGTATCCAAACATCAAAATAATAAAATAAACAATACACACACTACCATGTGTATGACCTACACTTTTGTATAAAATGACGTACGCGTTGCCATGGCAACGCGTAATTTACACGTCCACGAAGTTTCCAGTTAATAAAAAAATAAATAGTTTAGCGAGATACATAATAAATATAGTGCATACTAAACTAATCATAAAATTATCTATACCGGATGTAATTCTAACCCTCGCCCTGATAAAGCTGTCAAGGACGAGTTGGACAGAACTGTCATTCGTGGTGATTAGAAATTTATATATTTAACAATATATTATGTCCAGCGACAGCATCTAGCTGTAAACGTGATTGGTTACTGGTTCGATTTCAACTGAGAGAATAATCATTTGTAATTCTGGATTTCGGGCGGAGAGCAGTCAAAGAAATGTCTTGACACTAGGCTGTCTCTGTCTACCCTGCTATCCGGGATAAAGCGTGAAGTTGCTTTTTTATATATATTAACGGTATACTTATAATAAATAAATATTATTTTTTAAATATAATCTTTACCCCGAACAACATTCAAACCTGTAATGATCGTGTACTTATAATAAGATACTTTTCTACTTTACCACGATGGCGTTCATATTAGCTTTATAATGAAGCTAAAATGGAAGAGCAATTTTAATAACTAATAAACTCTAAACATAATCTATATATAAATACGCGAAGCAAAATGTTTGTACTCCATTTTACGAAAATTACGCGACCTGAGGAGTATAAAATTTGGCACGGTTAAAGTTTATATAGAGAGGAAGTGCACAATGACAATATATATTTTTTTAAAATAATGCATAAAAATATATTATATTAATAAAACAAATGTAACACACACTACCATGTGTTTGACATACACGTTTATATTAAGTGACATACACGTTGCTATGGCAACGCGTTGTCATCGCGTCTACGGGACATCTAATTAATATTACCCCTACTAAGTAAATTAACGCTGAATGACGTATCAGAGTGTGGATATTAATAATTATAGTAGCTGATTTTTTTAATGTTAGTTATTTTAATCACCTTTTGTCAACTTTTGATTTCCATTTTTTTCTGTTACTTAGGCTTTAAAATTAAAATAATAATTTATCTATTGAAAATTTCATCAATAGTTATAGTTGAAAACTCGATTGAATTCTCACCTTAATCATAAAACTAAAAAAAAATAAACATTTCAAGTCGACAACATATCCGCAAAGACCGAATTGTCGAATGTTTTGTTAAATTTTAATGGTGCTGACAGACAAATCGTAGGAGGCATATTTTCCTAGGCAAAACCTCACTGACATCTAATACCATCTTGAGTTTGTTAAAGGCGATTCACACTATCATTAAATACACTAGAGATGTATAGAACTTAGCAGGGCAGACAGAAAGTATTTAATGTCAACACACTCCGTACTTCGCTTTCCACCGAATTCGAGACATTGTGTGTTAAGAGGTGGAACTCAACGCCTCACTTTGTCTTTTACCAGAACGAGGAAGTGAAAATAATTTAAATATAATCACTCTCTCGAGTGGGGGATCGAACCGACAACCGCGCGTTGCGCCGCGCGCGCGTTGACAGACGCTGTCCCACTGAGCCACGACCGGCATCTATATTATTATATTTACTATACTATAATATTTCAATATTTATATATTAAAATATATTAGTGTAGTTTTCGAAAGCATGTCGCTATATAAATTATTTCTATATCGTATTTTAAAATTAATATTATAAGTACTTACCTGACTTTAAGATTATGTAAAACAGCTGGCTCGTGTAGATATGAGAGTGATGTCAGGTCATTCTGACCGATGAGCAGCGAGGGGTTCCGTAGCGGCGGCAGCTTCGTTTCGTCTGTTATCTGAAAGAACAAAAACGTATTTTAAATGAAATTATTTTAACCGGATTAATCGTGTATATTTTGGTATACACATTTCAGTAATCCGTGGTCACAGGTAGACCTGTAAAGTGCTCGAAACGTCAGGTGTCCAAAGATGTGTTTTTGAATACCAAAATATACGCGATTAATCCGGTTCAAATAGTTTCATTTATGTAATGTGTAAAAATCGTGAAAATCAAAGATCTTATTATAAGAAAAACGTAATTATATTATTATTTGTAAAGTGTTATTTGATATATAGAATAAGAAAAACATTTTTTAAAAACGTTTAATAATTTTAAATGCAGCAGGAGTCGAACCTGCGCTTGTTAGAAATCCGTCCAATCGCTCTGACCATAAAACCATGCTTTTCACATCTGGCTTCGTTGAAATTATATTATATTATTATTTTTAATTAATACAACTTACATTTATTTGTTTTCAAATTTAATTTTATTACTAAGAAATAAATATAGCCCATATTATTCTTAATTACATTAACTAACCGCCTGTGAAAGTCCCATCAATCTTGGTTCAGCCCTTCTATAATTAAGCCGAAACATAACGGACAAATACTCACTTTAATTTGTCTAATTTCACCGGTCTGGTCTATTTTCACAATAAGGACACCGGACCGGTAGTCGCTGGTCACTGTAGCACCTTCCCAAACCTTCACCGGGTGTTCAACCCAGATCCGGGCATCCTGCAAGAGAAATAAAATATTAAAAAAAATAAGTTAGAATTAATTAATCCAGAAACAAGATTCATAGTTTCCGTATTTTATTCATTGGTAATTGGAAACTATTTTACCTGAATCAATTTTGTACATTTTATATAAGTATCATTTAGAAAACCCTAGTTATAAGTGTCTACCTACCTATATATCTGTAATCACGGACCACTGTTAAACTGCGCGTTTTCTAAATAAATATTTGAAAACATTTTGGTATACACAAATTTTGGTATATATATATATATATATATATATTTGAAAACATTTTCGTATACACAAATTTGGGTATACTCAACAAAGACCTAGATACTTCCAGTCTACTTTGTTATGCGAGATAAACGCGGTGAAGTTAAAGAAAATCTCAAAAAGATAGACCTCATAACTAGGTCACTTACATGCATTATTTTGCCTTGGGACATTTATTAATAAATATTTCCCAGTGTGTATAACACCTAATTATTTAATGACATCCATAAATTACGTCACACGTTAAGGGAGAGCGACATTGCTTGACAAGGCTGTCACTGTGACATTGCTTGACAACAGTGGTCTCTCAAAGGTTACCAGTTCTGATAAGGGCTGGCTAGGGGTTGAAAAACATGATATTCGCTTTGGTTAACTTACTTGGTAACTTCTAAGCTTAGATTAATTTAATAGATTAACAATTTTAGACTCAAATCTCGATCAGGGATATGTTTATAATATGTACCCTCGTCATTAGGTAAGCTTCAGACAGGTGTAAGTACCACATTGGTAAGCTAGTCGGCTAGTGGAGGCCTTTTCGCTTCACGCTTTTATCCCGCATAGCAGGATAGAAAAAAGTATCTAGTGTCAAAACACTCCGTACTTTGCTTTACCACCGAATTCGAACTTGAACACTTTGTCATATCACTATTTCTAATTGGTTTAAAACTCCACATGGTAGAGTGATTACATTTAAATATTTAAATATTTAAGTACGTAAGCTCTCCGCTCTGGTAAGACATTTCATTGACCATAAGTCGTCTCTGATAATGCAGGAAAAATCGTGAAGTTATAACAACACAGATCGTGTTTTTTTTATTTTATGCATTCTAAATTAAACTATCTCATACACCAGACGTATACTCGGTAGACTATGACCACTTTGGAGTTTTCAAAAATGTATTTTCGAGTACCAAAATATACGCGATTAGTCCGTTTACAATAGTTTCATTTAAAATAACTTAGTATTCCAATAGAAAAAGTAAATGCAATGCTTAAGTTAAAGTAGTCTAAGTCTCATTAATATTGATTGTATGTATTATACAACTAGCGAGTTACGCAACTAAGTCGTTGGCAATCAGTCAATACTAGTTCACTGCCCTTGTGAAGAAAATTAATAAAGAATAAAATCGCATCCTCTATCATTACGCTTTTATCTCTGAAACTATAAAACAGATTTTGATGCGGTTTTAGTTAACGGCCGGTGGGATTTGTTAGAAATTAGCTCCAAGAGACAATGTTATAGTATCTTTATTTTTATTTTTCATAACAGAATATACAAGAGTACGATTGAGAGATGAGTGGTTGAACTCAACGCCGCACTTTGTTTTACCGGAGCGAGGAAGTGAATATAATTTAAATATAATCACTCCTCCAAGTGGGAAGTGTGAAAATGTACTTTAAACATAATTATTTCCTCGAATAGGACCCACAACCGATCGCGTTTACAGTCGGACGCTGTCACAATACACCACGATCGACTTTGTTATACGGCAGCGAAACGTGGGTGTGTCAAAAGAAGAAAGAAAGATGAATGCTGTAGAAATTGGTTCATTTCACCGGATATGCGGAATCAGTTTATCCAATTCGATATGCAGCGAAGAGACTCGCAGAATGGCAGTCGTAAGCGTGAATGTTATAGTGAGGATGAACAAGAACGTGCTCAGGTGGTTTAGGCACTTCGAGAGGATGAGGGATAAGAGGATGGTAAGGAAGATTAAATATAAAGCAAAGTTGAGCGGTACGAGAGGTCGGGGGAGCCCTCAGTTGACCTTCGAAAACACAGCATCGATGATACAGGAGGAATGTCACGTGAAAAACAAGAGGACCTGCCTAAGGCCATGTATGAAGAGATGGATAACTGTGGACGATGCGAAAGAGGTAATCAGAGACCATAACGTAGGGCGTTCTATATTTTATGATTACCCAGCAATGGATAAAGTGTAGAGCTAAAAAAAGTAACTTAAATTATTCCTTATTACATCAATTATACACCAGTGAAAGTCCCATCACTATCAATCTAGTCATTTACAATAAAACAAATCATTTTGTTCTCCGTCAAGAAGAAGTAATATATTTTTTCTGTTTATCAGAAAGAACTAACGATATGACACTACATATTCAATTTCTTTGATTTTGACTTATCGCTGCTGAACCTAATAACACGGAAAATAATACAGTTTATTTCATATAGTAATTTTAATATTATAAAAATTTATAAAAAAAAGTTCATCGAGGTAGAGTGAAAACGACGCAGTGGGACAGCGTCTGAGTGTGAACGCAATTAGTTGCGAGTCTTATTCTAGGAAATGATTATATTATTTTTAGCTTCACGCTTTTATCCCGCATAGCAGGGTAGGCAGAAAGTACCTAGTGTCAAGACACTCCGTACTTCGCTTTCCACCATGTTCGAGACATTGCGTGTCGGGTGGTGGAACTCAACACCGCTCTTTGTCTTTACCAGAGCGAGGAAGTGAAAATAATTTAAATATGATCACTCCCCCGAGTGGGGATCGAACCCATATTATATTATATATTATATTAATTAATGATTAATGAGAAATTATTATATTTAAAGTATATTTTCACTTCTCCGCTCTGGTAAGACAAAGTGCAGCGTTTAGTTCACAACTCAACGAGCAAGGATATGATTTTCGACAGATACTACTACGGAACGCTGACGAAACGAACTACAAATTAATTCCTAATGTAAGGTACATTAGGAAGTTTGTATAGTTCGACCGTTTGTTCGCCGTCCTGGTAAATGCATCAGAATGATATTTTCGTAGCTACAAAAATATAGTACTGTCATCGGATCAAAGAATTACAAGCATTAACATCAAGCTATTTTCCTATTATAATTATATTAATACTTGAAATAACGAAGGAGTATAGAATAGTTAAAAGTTTATAAATAGATATGCAGAAAGACAATATCTTGAAAGAATGGTAAGAAAGATATATGAAGCAAAGGTGAGTGGAATGAGAGGTCGGGGGAGACCTAAGTTGACCTTCGAAAATACAGTATCGAAGATACTGGAGGGAAGTATCACGTAAAAAGCGCGAGGATCCCCTGAAAAGCGTGTATAGAGGGTTATGATTGTGGACGAGACGTAAAAGATATGTAGGCACCGTAGCGCTTAACTCCGTTGTCTCTGACTGCCCCGTCAGGGATATAGTATGAAGTCAAAAAAAAATATCTACTTCTAGAAATCTACTAGAACTACTTTTGTTCAAGCTCAATATCCCCATAGATTATACATACAGCGTAAACACAAAAAAAGAAGGTGAGACTATCTGTCTCTCTTGTTCTTGTGAGATTAGATAAAGACAAGTACAAGTTTCCCATATCCCCTTTTCACCATTAGACCCCCTACACACCATGACGGGGATGAAGTTTTCTTAAAGGGACCTAGGGAAGTTTTCTTAAGGGTTCTCTAAGAGGGCACCAGAATGTCAGAGTATTAATCATTAAAAGCGCACGTGTTCACCACAGTGAACAAATCCCATATTAAATACCAAGTCAAATTAGCCCATCAAGCGTCAACAGACGGTCCGTTGAGCATAAATGTATTAAATCCAATTAACGGGAATTAGTACACCCACATTGGCAAAAAATCAATTAAATTACGTTATTTTATTGAGGCCGGTCGTGGCGCAGTGTAACAGCGTCTGACTGTAAACGCGATCGGTTGTGGGTTCGATCCCCACTCGAGGAAGTGATTACATTTAAATTATTTCCACTTCCTCGCTCTGGTAAAGACAAACAGCGACGTTGAGTTCCATCACTCTCGAATTCGGTGGAAAGTGAAGTACGGAGTGTGTTGACACTAGGTACTTTCTGTCTACAGCATGAAGCTAAAAAAAAAGAAAATTTTTTTTATTGGTCTTACAGACTTTGTTACTACTTATAAAAAATATCTATTCTTCTATTTAAGTGACAAGACACTCTGTTTTCCATTTTATTTGAAAATTAAGATACTACGTGTCGAGTGGCTAAACTCAACGCCGGGAACAAGGCCTAATCGATTTAGGTTAAAATTGCTTTTACAAGTTAATAGTGAATTCTTGTCAATGTTCCTTGACATTTTCATTGATCGACTTGAATCTTAATATCGAGCGCTTGTCATGATCTGTTTAGGTGAAAATGACATGAAAAAAAGTTTTACTCCAATTGATAGCTTGTATTCAATCCTTTTTTTTTTTCAGAATGACAGAAGTGAACGATTCCAGAGGGAGGAGAAAAAAAAATGTTAAAAAAAATCAAACAACAAACCGTTCATACATTTTCCCACTGAGCCAATAGAGTGCACAGCCATACAATATTTAGTAATATAAGATCATAGAAGCTGGTTTAAAAGGTGCATTTCTGACATTTAAACAACATACTTGTTCTGTTTGTAGATGGAGACTTGTAATTCATAATAACAACACTACACTGGTTATCGCGTAAAATATGCGTCGCCCTAGCAACGCGTATACCGCTCAATGGGAAACAGTAATTTTGAACTATAAAAGCAATCTATTGTTTACATTATATCACTAAGGAGAGTGACGTCATTAAATAATGTTCATTCGTAAAATAATAATAATAATATATAAATATTAATATGATAACTATAGTGTAATATTTTACTATTTTTAAAGAGTACGGGCCGCCAGGTCAGAGCGCTTGGACGGTTTCTAAGAGGCGCGGGTTCGAATCCCGCTGCGTTCAAATTTTTCATACGTTTTTTTTCAAAAATGACATGAAAAAAGTTTACCATATTGTAAATATACAAAACTAGTTGACTAGCGCTACTACGCTTGCGTCAATGAGGAATAAAATGTTCAACCCTGTTGCAACATTTTTCATTGATACATTTCTCTTATATATTTTTTTTCGATAGTAACTGGTGTACAGACTACCACCGAATCTGCAGACCCTGTTGGTCTTTACGGTGACCCGGGCAAGCTGAGGGAAGAGGGTTCTTTGTCCCTCGGAATAATGCAAGCACTACGTTGGCTGCTTGAGAGGGTGTCGACGGTCACAAGGGCGTCCAATATCTTACTCGTCGTAGCGTGACCTTTTATAGCCTACAGTGTTACTTATAAACCTATCTATCAGATATATTTAACAAAATTAACAAATATCTTCTATAAACACATTTCAACAAACAAACCGACAACCTTTTCCGCTTATAATATTAGTATATATTACTTGAGTTTAAAGAAAATAAAAAAATAGTTGAAAATTAAAATAAAATATTAATTAAAAAGTAATTTTAAAAATAAGCTTTTTTCGTAATGTATTATATTTTACAAATCTAGGCTTTTTATATTCGCCATTTTGTTGCGGCGGCCATTTTAGATTAACTACAATATTGAATGTATATAATTTCATTGCCATCAAACCTGAAGTCGTATTTGAATTTCAGCTCAATGGGACACTGGGTAGTGGTACCAATTGCGCTTGTAAAATTTCACAATACTAACTAAACACGGCAAGTTAAATAAAAACTTGTAAAAAGACGTTCCTTTCAGGGATATCGGGGGCTGATGCAATGAAAATTATGACAAATCAGACCATTGCAGATAAAACTATAAAATATCTCACGTATGATCAAAAACCTAACAATAAAATATGCGAACAAGAAAAATATTCTCATAAAACAATGTAAATGTCAGCAGGATTTGAATGTGTATTCATCCGGTTTCTAAAAGACGCAGGCTAGGGAACGGCCCAAAGTATCAGAGTAACATTTAAAAAAAACTAGGCGACACGTTGAGAACAGAGTATTCTGCCACCAACGACAAACAGGGTATAATAATTACATGAAAAATCAAAAACAAATACCAACTTCTCCCTGCGGCGTTAAACGACGATAAATTTCCATTTAGTACATATGTCATAAGAAACTTTTCGCGTATGCGGAACCACAAGCACTGGAGCCGATACTAATCATTGAATCATATAGCAATAAGCCTTAGCTATAGTCGTCTTGGTAATTTAATTAAGATGCATTCCTCCTTATCATAGAGACTGGAGATTTATTTATTAATATAATAATAATATGCTAGTGTGGGTGATATCTTGCAGTCCCTGCACACGCACACACACACATATAACATCGTTACGTGACTTTTTCTACTAATTCGCAATACCAGAAAGCCGCGTTAAAGAAATTCGTTCCAAAACAAAATATACCGAAAAAACAAAAATATACCCAAAAAACAAAAATATACGAAAAAAACAAACGAGGACGGTCGTAGCACAGTGGGACAGCGACTGTAAACGCGATCGATTGTGGGTTCGATCCCCACTCGGGGGAGTGATTTTATTTAAAAATATTTTCACTTCCTCGCTTTGGAAAGATAAATTGCGGCGTTGAGTTCCACCACTCAACACGACATGTCTCGAAACCGCTGGAAAGCGATGTACGGAGTATCTTGACACTGGGTACCTAATTTCTGTTACCCTGCTGTGCGGAATAAAAGGGTGAAGTGGAAAAAAAAACAAAAGAAACTTAAAAAAACATTTATAAATTGACACAGATTAGGGGAAAATTAATGACACATTGCTTATTGTCAAATATTTTTGTTTATTGTCAAATATTTTTGGCGCGTCCGGATTACTTTTTGATTACATTAAAACATATATGTTTTGATAATGAACTAAAAATAGAAATTCTATGAAAGAGTCGGCGACAAACGAAACAATGTTAAAAATTATTTTTTTAATTTTACGTTTTTGAATATTCCAGAGTCCAAATTATGTTCTTTAAATAATAAAATTGCCTTTCAAACCTTAGATTTTTAAAAATTGCCTTTCCTTAGATTTTTAAATATAATATAAAATCTAAATTAGCAAAAGCTCCAGCCGTCAATCCATACCTCGTACATAAATTGCATCTCTGTATCTCAAATATAGCAATGTTTTATTTTATATCCTTTACAATTTGATAATTCGAAAGTTATTACTTCCTCTATTTCGTAGAAAAATAATTTATCAACTATGTAATCCAATCATTGTTTCTTAGATTTTTTTATAGGATTGTTTTTGGGTTCGATTCCCAATCAAAGGAACAATTATATAGAAAATTTCATTTTATTTCTCCGAGTTTTCTCGAGTACATATCTCAACTCACAATGTATCGATTTCGGGATGATAGCAGTAATCGATTATGCCTTGACAATAGATTGTCTCTGACTACCCTTCTATGCGAGATAAACGTAATATGTATAAGCATGAATTCTCAACCTCTTTATGTCGAAAACTCTATTAATCGATTTTTTTTAGCGTCTCTCTTTGTATTTGACTTATAAAAAGATATAATATCGTTATAGAGCTATTGCTGAAAAGACTAAAGAGCAAATATATATTCGAAAGAAGAAATGTTACTATTTTACTTTTTTTTAAATTGTTATTCCACACTTAGGATTAAAAATGTTTTCTAAGGAATCTTAATTTTTTAATAAAAATTTTCATTAACAATTTCTCAAATATACTTAATATATTTCCCATTAAATTAACATTAATCAACACCATTGCGAAATTTAATCTTCAACAACTCAATAAATTACATAAACATAAAAAGATAAACCACTCAATTTTTTTGTATAAAAATAAATATTATCTAATCATTGTTATAATCGTTGATTGTTTTATAAAATACATTAATATACCCAAACCGCCTAAGACTCTTAGAGTCTTAGGTGTCTAGCATTAATAATGTAATTATAATATATTAACAGTACAATTACTGCATGTAGGTGGACTAAGTTAAGACCATGAATTAGATTATGACCCTTTAGCCTTATTTCCTCCAATGCATGCTTGTTTTAGAATATTAAAAAAAAGAACAGAAAGATAAGGAAATCTATTAATTGAGAACCTTAGATGTATCTATTAAAACAATGGTTTGGGTTTGATGCCAATTCAATACTAAAGTAAAGTGTACAGTACTACCAACCTTATCATGCAAGGCATCATAAAGTATTTAAATTTAAATTGCAAACGAATTGCTAACCTATTAGTATGATACCAATATATCATTTATTACATTTTCATAGCAGGGAAGAAAGAAAGTACCTAATGCCAAGACACTCCGTCTGCTTTCCACCTATTCTAGACATTGCGTGTTGAATGACGGAACTCAACCCCTCGCATTGTCTTATCTCTAATCTCTAGCGAGGATACAATGTAAATATAATCATTACCCCGAGTGGGAAATCGAAGCTACAACCGATCTTGTTTAGAGTCAGATGATGTCCCACTGCATCACGACGCCCTTCAACTAGGCCAGGAAGTTACTATATATTATACTAATACATATAAATAAATTTCAATGAAAAGAAGATCAAAATTACCCCATAAAATAGTCATTTACATCTGCTCTATAATTGCTTAAAATACATACTAAGAACAAGTACTGAGTAAATTACTAATTACATACGTTTTCTACAATTTTAAATATTCTTTTGTGATTATTATGAATTAATTTATTTATTAATATATATATATATATATAAATATATACATAAAAATGTTCCTCATTGATGTCTATACAAGGAAAATATAAGGGAAAAACTATTATTGGGGGGTATTTATCAATACAAAACATATAGAATATAAATTCCATTTTTTCAGTTGGTCTGTTTGTCAGTATGTCTGTGTATGCTAATATCGGGAATGGCTTAATCGATTTCAATGAAGTCAATAAGATCTTTGATTTTCGCGATTTTTATACATTTTAAATGAAACTATTTTAACCGGATTAATCACGTATATTTTGGTATTCGAAAATACATTTTATACATCTAACGTTTCGCCGCTTTACTTTACAGTAGTCCACTTTACAGTAGTCAGTCTACATGTGACCACGGACTACTGTAAAGTGTTTGAAACGTCAGGTGTCCAAAATATATTTTTGAATATCAAAATATATGCGATTAATCCGGTTAAAATAGTTTTATTTAAAATTCAATGAAGTTTTCTCCATTGCATTTTGAAATTTGCTGTTTGTTATATTGTAATTAGTGTATTAATAAGAAAATTAAATCCATATAAATAAGATACTTATATAAATTACTGAATATATTAAAAATGCATAACTATATTTTATCGAGTAGTAGTGGGTTCAAAAATTTAACTTTCTTTACTTTAGCTTAGCTTTACAATTTTTATCTAGCTGGGTCAGACAAAACAAAGCCCCAAATTCAAAGGTCCATTCATACTACTTTCACCTTTTTTACAGTCACTAACTTCTTCATACAATTTCTTTGGGGTGTCCTCATGATTTTCACAAGAAAATCCTTGAGAAACAACTTAAGGTATTAAAAATGTATTTGTTTATAAAATAATATTTTCATTTCAAGATAAATGTATATTCTATCTATATATATTAACCATTTAAATAATTAATATTTCTTTTGAAAAAATAAAATAGTTTAATAATAAATTAATAGATAATCATTTAAAATGATTTTCTTTCTACCCTTCCTGACAAAGACATAGGCTTATGCCTTAAAATTATTGTGGCATAAGGTTAAGACATGTTTAAATTTCCAAGCAATTTGACGACAGGATGTGGGTTATAATATTGAACAATTTTTTTACACTTATATACATTATTCCACATAGCAGGAGTCGGAGACCATTGTCAAGATACTACAGGCAAAACAAACAGGTTTTTTTAATAATTAGAACTATTTAAGTTGTACTAACGGTCTTTTATTAATATCAAAGTACTAGAAGAGCCAAATTTTATTAACTAAATCAATTGTTTATACAGATTCATTTCATATGATTATTGTTAACTATATATTTTAAATAACCTTATATCATTTCAATTTTGTGAGTAATTGCTTATATTTATTATTTTAAATTAAAAATAATAAAAAAGATTTCCCAATTAGTCCCAATAAAAGTCTCAAAAAAAGATATATATAATATATATCTAAGTTATCTTTCATTTTACAAAACTATAATCAATATACATTAATAACTAATTAAATAAATACAATTACCAACCTATTAGTATTTTAAGTGTTTTAGTGAGCAGATGATAAAAATCCAATAGGATTGCTATTGGAGTCAAAGTTCCTACTTCATGTACTATTTTACGAAAGGAAAAATATTTATATATATGTTATATTAGAAAACATTGTAGTTTTAGAATAAATCTTATGTATGATTTAAAAGGAAGCATTTTCTTTTTAAAAAACACATTATTAAATCAATCATCTTGACCCAAATCACATTAACACAGTGATGCAACCGTACATTTGCAGAAAAATGCAATTGTAATAAAATTATATGTGGATACATTATTCATATAGCAAGAACAATATGAGTTCACGCATTTGACATAGATAGTGAAAGCATAATATTATTACGTTAATTTACATCATTTATTACCAGTTATGTCCGTTTACATTGAAATTTAATTGTCACATGTTTAATGAATTTTTAAATGTATTTTTTTTTACCAAAATAAAATATCAAAATAAAAAACAAACTGAAAACTTTACCTTAGTGTACAATTCCTTCGTCGTCATATTGAATAGCTTTTTCCTTAAACACTTAAATAAAACACTAAATAATTATAACATTATTTCACCACAAGTTGGTATGTTTGAATATTCATTTTAGATATAAGGTAGTTTTGAAAATTATTGCTAAAATAAAAATGCGAAATACAAAACGTCACTAGATTACTGACTGTACTGACATATGTCACAATTAAAGATTTTATTATCGGCAAAGTTTACGCGTCGTATTTATTGCACAACTAATTTTGTTTCCTTGAGAATATTTCATATTTTCCTGATAGAAATCTTGTTATAATAGAAGATAGAGGTAGCGGCAAAAAATATTGAACATTTAGTGCAATTATTAACGATTCACACGAATGTTGCCATGTTTCAACTGTTTTATATAGGTCAATTGGTTAACGTCCCATTTTACGATTTTTTAATGTTCGTAGAATAAATTATCTGTTACGTAATAACAAAAAAAATGAATTAATTTAAAAGATTACATGAAAGATAAAATAATAATATAAAATATTCAGAAAAAATATAGGCACTAATGTAATGTAACTTATTGAGTGTTAAAATGATATAAATCAAACACCATGAGTTATATTTTTTTAATTTATTGAATCAGATTATCAGTCGAATAAGAATCTAATTGGAAAATCTACATATTAAATTCTCTACGTACTATTGTTGTAAGATTATATTAAAGCATTTCTATTTATTAAATGTGATTACAATAGTTAAAGATTATATGATATAGTTCCAAATTATTCGCCGTAGTCGTTTCTTCATTTGTTTTCTTGAGAAGGGAACCAAGTCTGGCAAGCTTCGGTTGCGATTTCACACAAAGCAGTAAAAGTTTTGCCTCGGGAATCGTAGTCTATAAATAATAAGCATTACGTTAGAAAACATTTTAGTTATTTTGTTTATTTTTGTGACAATTTAAGACTTTTATTAAAGTTTATCAAAATTATATGACTATTATTGTAGTTGGTTAAATTGTTAATGATTAATTGAATATTTACCGGAAGGTCCCCTCTTTCCGAACATGATGCCGTTCATGGGAGCATTCTTATAGTTGGCTTCACTTAAATCCATCAAACAGAATAAGATGGTTACCAGAACCAACGCAAAGGAGAATTTGCTCAATGGACCGAACATCTGTAAAAATTATGATAACATTTATAGATTTTATATATATTGTTAGTTTCAACACTTTTTTCATTAAAACAAGTGTGAAATACATCTAGGCAAAACTATTATAAATTAATAGATCTGAAAATATATAAAATAATATATAAAGGTATTTCTCTACTTTTAAATAATAAATGTATATTTACCTTTGTAAATATAAGTATTTTTGTACTAGTAACACTGCTGAAGACGTGATGTCAAATGATACGGGAAGAAGATTTTCCCGCCGTTTTATAGGAACGAAATTGGAACATGGCGGCCAGCGTCCACTCGCAATCAATTAAAAGATTATTGGATCCCGGCCACATATTGACAGTGATAGCGTTAACACTCGAGGGATTAAAACTAAGTTAGTGTATAATTTGGATATAATATAATATCATCTCTAAGATGGCGAGATATTTGTGATATTATTTTCATTGTTAGCACGAAGTAACATATTATTAAGTAAAATTTAAAAACTTTGTACTTTGTGTTTGTTTTATAATCTGATTTAGACTACATTTTCATTATGAATAGATAATATTATATCTCTCCAGATATAATTTTAATGAACTTATCTTCGATGAATTTCTACGAATGTTTAGTTTTGAATGATGACATGCATTTACATTGTAAAATAATATAATATAAGAATAGTCTAAGGAAACCGTTTTGATGAAATATCAAACAATTAAAAAAATTATTTAAAAATATAGAAGTAACTAACAAGAACAATGTTTAATTTCTTAACAGTGGCTTTTCTCTGCGTACACCGCGCAAAATGTAGATTTAGTCTTGACCTTATTGATACTATAATACTACTACTATACTTTTTTTCATACTTTTTTTCATACTTCTTTTACTGTCATATAAGTTTAGATTTACAGAGCTAGAAAAATACCAAGTAAAAATCAAGCGAGCAATATTAAAATTTCTTAGATTTACTAAGAAATTTTAATGCAATATTAAAATTTCTTAGATTTACTAAGAAATTTTAATATTGCATGGCAAAAGTAATTGTGTATCATTGGGATACTTCCCAAAAATTTAAAGCGTTCCTATTTTTTTATAGTCCTAGGATCATCGGGGCACAGTGGCACATCGCCAGTGAATAAAGGTTGAATAAGCAGAGAATAAAACGAATAAAGAAATACGCTTACTCAAAGTTTAATTCCAGTTTCATTGCAAAGAAAAATGTAATCATTTTTTTATATAAAGTAGATATAAAAAATATTTATAATATAATTAGAGTGCTATTATAAAAGTTTTCCATATCTAAAAGAGAGATGGCGTTATAAATCCCTATAAGTATGAGATGGATGCACCGACTTACAGTATGCATCCTATGTATAAGAATGTAATGTAGTCAAAGTAATGTATTTGAAGTTTTGTTAAAGTTTTGACAAATTGTCCGGGACTTTGTACTTTATTAATCCCGTAATATTAGTTTCAAGACGCTTCGTTTCCTACTTTTTTTCTCGAATTCAAGACATTGCTTTTTGAGTGCCGGAATTCACTCTGTCTTACGGAAGCGGCAAAATTAACGAAGATCCACCTAGTGAGACTTTTTCATTGTATTGAACAGCGTACATGTCAAAGTCTCGCGCGCGAAAGACTTGCGCGGTTTCTTCTGAAATCTGAGTCGTTAACTTTACTAAACTGGTAGTAAATAATTTGACGTTAAAAATATAAAGCAAGTAAGTTCTTATTGTCAATAAAATTTTTACACATCGATTTCGTACGCACAATTAAAATTTAACATAAGCAAATAATACGTTGCCAGGATACGAACTCGTGTCCTTTCGATATACATTTATATTGCTTTTTAAAAATACATTACAACTTCAAACGCTGTAAAACATGTATTAATAGATAGCCCTTTAAATATTTATGTTTTTACAGTCATAACAGAAATATATTATCTGTGACAATATCAACTATCTAGCTACCACTGTTTATGAGATACAGCCTGGGCATGACGGACAGACAAACAGACGAATGGACAACGAAGTCTTAGTAATATGGTAGCGTTTCACCCTTTCCATACTAATCCCTAAAAATTATTTCTTAATAAAAACTCAAAGAAACTTTAAAAATTATATAAAATTAAAATTTTAATTATATTTCATCTAAATAAATATACAAACGAATTAGAAGCCAAGTTCCTTTTTAAAATTCCCTCCAACACTCGCAAAAGTGGAACACTAATTCAATAGATATTCGTTAAGGCAAACAATTTGTATCGTAACTTGATTTTAAGATTAAATTATTTCTTCGTACAACAATTTATTTGGCGTGTGTTTTGGTATAAAATGGATGGTAGACGCAGCATCTGCATCAGTTGAGATTGAGTGTTTGAGATAACAAGTTCTATTTTTAATTTTACAATAAAAACGTAAGTATACAATTTGAAACCATTTTAAAGTAGATATAGATTGTAAATTCATACTTTTCTAACTTACTAAGTTTAGACAATATACGTAGTTGAGTTCCACCTTTCCTACGTAAGGGATGGAATGAGTAGAACATAGTGTCTAGACACTAGGTTTTCTATAACTACCCTGTTATGCGGGTAAAAAAACATAAAGCTGAAAAAGATATATATTTTATATATGTATCTACTAAGTATCCGTGTAAGTAGAACTAAGAGAGCTCCATCTTAACGATAGTTCTGGGTTTGAAGCTGATTAAGAAGAATATTTATTATAATACTTTAGAGAATCAGAGTATTTTATCATTAGGTTCCTTAAAAATTCTTTTACGTATATATGTATTTTTTTTATTTATTTCAAGTCAATTGTTTAGAGCTCAGTTTATATGGCTTGTAGAGAGCTTTGTATCTGTATGTTCTGTCTAAGAGAATCAGAGAACCAATCCAATCTAATCCAGAATCCAATAACATAATCTAAAATTTATATGAATTATAACTATTAACATATAAAAAAATCACGTAAAATATTCATTTATTCAATGCAACTGAAATATATAATCTGTTAAAATGTCAACAATTCAAATATCATGGTTTATGAGATACAGCCAGATATACATGGATAAACAGACGGCCAGAGAAGTTTTAGTAATAGGGCGGCATTGTTTTACCCTATGCATATGGAATCCTAAACAAAAGAAGCTTCATGCTTTATCCCGTATAGCAGGATAGTTATAGATAATACCTAGTGTCAAGACACTCCGCTTTCAAAATCTATTGTCAAGACTTTCCGCCGGAAATCGAGATATCAATATTAACGTTAATTTATAATATTTTCAGTATAAAAATGCGTGCCGCCATTTTCTTCGTTCTCCTCGTCCTTGTGTGTCTCATCGAGCTGAATGAAGCTAATTATAAGAAACTACCTTTCAACGGCTCCATATTCGGCAAAAGGAACAGCATTGGTTGGTATTTTTAATATATTTTTTTATCTTAGAGGGCGGAGCGCGGAAGAATGCGGAGCCCTTTCGAGAAGAAATCAGTTAACGGAGTGTCTTGACACTAGATTATCTCAGACTATCCTACTATGCGAGATAAAGGGTGTAGTTGCTTTATGTGAACAAGTAGTTATTCACTACTATATATATATATATATATATATATATATATATATATATATAAATAACTATTAAACAATATTTTTACTGTAGAAACATAATTTTTTACCTAAAAACACAAATTTGATTACAGAATACGACTCAACAGGACGAGCATTGTCAGCTCTCTGTGAGATTGCGTCCGAGACCTGTCAGGCGTGGTACCAGACTTTAGAAAATAAGTAAATTACAGAAATCATTTAAAAACATTTTATATGTAATTATTTCAACTCAATTAATCATGTATTCGAAAATATATTCATTAATAAATCAGTGTACAGTGTTCGGACGTCAGGTTTTCTATTATATATTTTCGAATAACAAAATATACGCGATTGATCCAGTTAAAATAGCTACATTTACAATGTGTAAACTTCGCGATAGTTAAACGTCTCAATATTCTATAATCAGTTCGTGTATTACGCTTGAAAGAGAAATAATTAATAATTTTGAAAATGCTGCATTATGACAATAATTTGTTATTCCAAACTTATCTAAACTCATTTAGTGTTATCAAATTATTTAAACAATGTATACAAAAGTAATAAAGGTGATATTAAATTGAATTTTGTTTTTTTTTTTAATTCTAAATGTCACTATTCAAGGCATTATATAAAACGGATCTACCCTCTTCGTGTAAGAATTCCTCATGTAAAAAAAAATTAAAATCTCTAATTAATATTTTTATTTCATGTTTTATATAAATGTAAAGGTAAAATCCACACTCAGATATCTAAGTCATTGAATTTTTTTCTTATAATATATAAGCAAAAGTTTTTAAAAATATTGTCAAGACACTCCGGTGACTGCTCTTCGTCGAAAATTGAGACATTGCGTGATGAAACTCAATGCCACCCATAATGTTACTAGAGTAGTGATATTAAAATAAATTTTAAATATTAATCCCGTATGGGAATCGAACCGACAACCCATCGCGTTTTCAATCGCTGTCCCATTGCCCTACAGCTTACAAAATTCAAATCTTCACTACATTTTCACTTTTCTTGCTCATAAATAGTACACTCGTATAAGAGAAATTAATATTAAAACACTCCGTTCTCTTTTTCCGATAGATATTTCCTGATGAGCGCTGGAATTTTTTGTTTTGTCTAACTATAGTAAAAAATGGACATAATTTCAATATAATCTCTTCCCCGATTGAGAATAGAACCCACGACCAATGGAGTTTAATTCGAAAAGCTGTTCCCCTGCGCCACGATGTATTAACTTGATGTAATAACTTCCCAATTCACTTAATACCAACTGCACCAAACTAATAGTTTAGCATTAATTAATAGGATTAAGTGTCCATTTAGAAGATCAACAAAGATTAATTGAAGGAGTGTCCATAAATGATTTACTTCTAATGAGAATAATCCCGAGAGAATGCATGTAGTACCGCCTTAAGATGTTTGTGTATATATATATATATATATATATATATATATATATATATATATATATATATATATATATATATAATGGTCATCGTAACGGAGAGAGATAGTGTCTGAAATAAATAACAAATATTGCGAATTCAATTTTGATTTTTAGAATTATTATATTCAAATTATTTAAATTACCTGCGTGTACACAATTAGGGAATGAGTTACACATTACTCATGTTTTTCTTTATGAGAGAAAAGAACATAATATTTTAGATATAGGTAAATATTAAAAATAATCGTAAAATCAAATTGGAACCTACAATAGCCACCTTTTTTCAGTATATTCCTGCACATTTACTTATATTTACTATTTCTACAGTGTTATTCCACACATAGGATTAGAAAATATTTTCAAAAATGTTATTTTTACTTAATAAATATATAATCTGGTATTTTTTGGTATCACAAATCTTAAAATATTAATAAATTATTCCGTTCTCCGCTTTAATTATCATTTATATTTAACTTTATTAATTTTCTGTCAGGCGTGTTGACAATTATTTTAAACAAAATTATTTAATGAAAATTCGAAAATATATTTAAGAAAACGTCAGTCCACGTGTGAACGCGGACTACTGTAAAGTTTTTGAAACGGGTAACGGATTTAATGTAATGTATTTTCGAAAATCAAAATATTTTTATTTACCTTTTTTTAACAAACAACCTAGGCTTTATTAACATATGAGAGAAATATACTTTAATTTACCTGTAATTTAATTTATTCATAATAAAAATAAACAGATTTAATATGTTACATAAAGAATGTCACTTTATATGTCTTTACGCATGCGTGGATCGGAACTCTTTAATTTAATATATCAACAAGTTCGTTTTACTCTACATCTTTGTATTCGTGACCTTGCGTGTGATTGGCCAATTCCCTACAGCTGTACAAAATCAACCAATCAAAGAGCTTTGAATCTAATCACATTCTAAAACGTCAGAGATAAGCCACGTTTTGCAAATGAAAACAAATCCCATCTAATGGCTGCTTTATTTAACTAATTTGCGTTTGTCTTTTAACAAATTATAATTTCCTATTACGGCAGAAAATTCCATAAAGAAATTTTGCTCTTGTGAATATTTCTACAAGTATATTGTTTCTTGTGATAATACGTTGCGTCGTAGAAAAAAATCGTCAATCCGGTGTTGATTTAAAGGTAATTATATTTATTTTATATCTCTTTTTCATATTTATATAGGTATTTGAAATCAGTAACGTATTACTATTGCTTTGTGATACATTCTGTATTTTTGTTTAGTTTTAAATATTTTTTTTCTAATTTTATTAGAACATTATTATCATGTGAAATGTCAACAACGTAATATTTTATCATTATACCTCTTTGTAACTTCAACGGCTCTTATCTTATTTAGTCTAGAACTTGAATATATTTTATTATTATTATTTTATTACTTTATAATTGTATCATATATTCTTATTATTTAAACCATTTTAGTATTATAAACATCTAACCTATCTGGAACTTTTAAGTTTAGTAGAATTATCAAAAAAGTGCTCTAAATCAAAAAAAATCATTAATGTTGAGTATTAATCTAAACTATTTACCCATTAAGTGATTTAAAACAAGTGCTTACATAATTTTTTCATATTTAAAGTGACAAACTCAGTGTTAAATGAAAAAGTGCTTCTATTCTCTATTTTCAGCAAGAGATTACAAGAAGAGATAAGTGAAGATATGCAAAATGAGTGACAATATGGAACCACCAGTGAAAAAGTGTAAAACTAATAATATGAACATTCTTATTGAAACTATCGACTCTTATATAGACAAACTAAAAGTGTCACAAAAGTGTTTAAAAGCTGTTTTAGGAAGTGAGTTTGATTTGCCGTTGCCCTTAATAGAAGTATGTGTTGCTCGAATAATCAATGTCCAAGATATATCCCGTTCTATACTTGTTTTAAATGAGAAAATACCATTAAAGGGACTGCAGCATTTGAAAAGAGTATCTAAGAGGGAAATTATTTTGTGTCCCAAAAACTGCTTAGATACTACAATACAAGAGTATATAGAAAAGCATGTGCCAGAATTAAGCAATGTTTTTGATGATTTCAAACATATTCAAGTATCAGCGTTACCACCTAAAATAAAAAAACAATATGAAGAAGTTAATAGCATATGGCCATGCAACTTTCATCCTAATGTATATTTTGAAAAATTAGCCAATAACAACATATTTGAAGACCAAGAGTTAATTCAACACAGATTATATATGTCAATAGTATTTGAAATTCTGAAATGGTATGGGATAAATAGAAAAATAGATATTTCTACAGATAATATATTTGAAAGCTTAAATGCTAGTTTAATTATTGATCCTACGATAAATTCTGTTGTAGCTGTGGCATTCGATAATAGGTTAGACCATCCTATGCAGCATACAGCCATGATAAGCATAGATAATGTAGCGAAAACTCAAAATGGAGGCGCTTGGATGGAGGAATCTGAAAATCAGGAATATCCTGGTATACCCAAAGAAGTGTTGCCACATTTAAAAGAAAAATTCCCAACCATAAAGTTCTTTGAAAAACAGGAGAAGTGGAAATCTGATGGTGATGACAAAAAGGAAGGTCCATATCTTTGTACGGGATATTATATTTACATGTTAAAAGAGCCCTGTGTCATGTGCTCCATGGCGTTAGTGCACTCTAGAGTCAAGCGGGTTTTCTTTTGTATGACCAATGACGAATATGGTGGTTTGATGTCAAGGGTGAAATTGCAAACTATCACCTCACTTAATCATCATTTTGAAGTTTTTACCGATTTCTTATAGTGAAACGAAAAATCATATATATTTAAGTTTAGAAATCATTTTTTTAAATACTGAACACACTGGGATTAGAACCCGCGCTCTAAAAATTGTAAATAAAAAAATTTAATAAATAGCAAACGATTAATTCTTAGAAATAATAAAATATTTTTGTAATGGAAATTTGTAAAAATCTCTCTACAGAGATGCTAATAACATAAATAAATAACTAGCCTATAATAATTTGTACGCATCCATATGTAGAACGCGTAGTTTAGTGATCACGGTTATCAAGAGGCGTGAATTCGAATCCAGCTATATTCAAATTTATATGTTTGTTAACCTTTTTCAAAAAACGGTGCGGGTGTTGAACCCAAACGAAATAAATCAAAAATGTTTTCTAATCCTAAGTGTGGAATAACACTTCAAAGTAGTAAAATATTAAAACAAATAGCACTCTATTTTATCAAATGATTATTTCTTAATAAACTTTGTGAAGCAGAAATTTGTAAAAATCTCTCTACAGAGATGGTAACAACGTAAATAACGTCTGAGAATTTCGACGCAGTTGGTGGTAGAACGCATGGTTTTGCGGTCAGAGCGTTTGGACGGTTTCCACGAGGCGCGGGTTCGTATCCCGCTGCGTTCAAATTTTTATCCGTCTTTTAAAAATATTTTCTAATCCTAAATTTGGCATAACACTTTCGAAATATTAAAATATTCTGTGTGTGTTTTTAAATTGTTTAATGATATTTTGATTCGCGTGGTAATTTGCAGAAACGGTCAAATTTGCATACAGACTGAACGATATCTAAATATATAGTTATAGCATGAGCCTGGTATCCTGAGCGTGTTAGGACGACCTGGTACAAGGGAATCATCTTAAGTGTGCCTCTTAAACTTTAACAAATTCTTACTTTTTTACTTACTTTTCATTACAAGTAAAGGATTTTTTTTATATTATGTTTATCCTGCCTAGCAGGGTAGATGGAATGTACCTAGTGTCAAGACACTCCGTATTTTGTTTCCCACCGAATTCGAGACATTGCATGTTGAATAGTGGAACTTAACGCCTCACTTTGTCTTTTACCAGAGCGAGGAAGTTGAAAGTAATTTAAATATATAATCACTCCCCCGATTGGGGATCGAACCCACAACCGATCGCGTTTACAGGCAGACGCTGTCTCGTTTATAATGTATATGAACTGTAAACTATGAATATATCAAAAATACAAGATTTGAATAAAAATTTAAACTTTTTATGTAGTTGTTTTATTAGATACAAACGGTGCTCGCGACTTCGTCCGCGTGGATTTTAACATTATTTTATAATTAGCTACGCCTTATGGCAACAGCCTATCTATCAGTGAATGATCCGTCAAAATCGATCTATCCATTCCAGAGATCACCCCGAACAAACAGACCGAAAGACAAAAATTGTAGAAATTGTAAGGAAACGTTTTTTTTTTTTATATATTACAAACAGACACTCCCATTTTTTTTATATATGTATAGATAGACTTAGTATCGTCTGTCTATATACCTTTATTCGTTACGGACTCTTGGATGATGTGTGAAATATTTCTTTGATGAGAATTTTTATTTTGTTTTTTTTTCAAATTTCCCTAAAAAAATACATACAAACAAATCTGATCAATCAAATCTGTAGTTATAATAAAAATATTTCGACAAATTATTGACTTGTCTAGTTACTATGGGCTTTGCTTAATTTAGAGCGTCCAAGTTTGTCCCAAGCGGGGTCACGCTAGTAACAAAAGGACCAATTATAGAGATATTAGACAATCTAGTGTCAAAATATTCCCTGTTAACTGCGTCGCTTTCCGTCCAAATACGTATTGAGTGTATACGTTGCGTATTGAGTGGCTGTTATCAACGCGGCGCTTTGTCTTGCAAAAGCGAAAAAGTGAAAATAATTTTAAATATAATCACTTCCCCATGTGGGAATTGAACCCACAACCGAACGAATCAACAGTGGACGCTGTTACACTGCGCCACGACCGGCCTCTAATTAGATTGTTGATAGTGAATATTCTAGATATAATAGTAGCATCAAGAGATAAAGCGAGTTTAGTTTAATTCAAATAGAATAGAACGTATATACATATAAATGCATGTATGTATATATATGTATGTATGTATGTATGTATGTATATATGTATATATGAATATGTATGTATGTATGTATGTTTATATAATATGTACGTATGTTGCGCACACGATTCACAACGCTTCTAGGGTGTAGCACTGAGTCAATGGAGCTGATTAGTTGTCAAGTTATGATTATATTATAATTAATGGATATGGCACTTCTTATATATGTATATGTAATTGATTTTTTTTAGCTTCACGCTTTTATCCCACACAGTAGGGTAGACAGAAAGTACCTAGTGTCAAGACATTCCGTACTTCGATTTCGGCCGAATGCGAGACATTGCGAGTTAAATGGCGAAACTCAATTATGGTTTAGACACACAACTGTGTTCATTTTACATTACCTTTATTGAGACGGCGTTGTACGCTATACTTTTCTTAACCAAAAAAGTATTAGGAAACGAATAAGTGCATTGCCCACTCTGCTCTGCATCTACCTACGTCATCTGCATCTATTTTTTTTGACCCACATCTCTCAGTCTGATTTGCTTAAAAACAGCACGTAATATCCTCGCCAGAATAAACAGGCTAGAACAGGATAGAAGAAGATAATCTTCGCGTGTTTTTTTAGTTACTTTACTTCTTTAATGTAATTTGTCATTCTCTAGTTTATTCTACTGCTTATTATGTTTTTGATTGCTTTTACTAAACTTGCCGTGTTAGTAAGTTCGTGTGTGTGACATCTCGCAACTTCAGTATGACAGACTTTCCAGTTTCCGATTGAGCTGAAATTTGGATTACAATTTCAGTTCTGAGAATAATGAAATTATATATAATCTATATGGCTGTTAATCTAAAATGGCCGCCGCAACAAAATGGCGGGTCATAAAATTTTGTACAATCCACGTTATTTGGATATTCAACGATAAAACTTAATTTATAGAATACAGCTAGAAAAGCTTGCTTTAAAAAAATATTTTTTAATTAATAACAATTTCAGAGGCCGGTCGTGGCGCAGTGGGACAGTGTCAGACTGTAAACGCGATCGGTTGTGGGTTCGATCCCCACTCGAGAGAGTGATTATTTTTAAATTATTTTCACTTCCTCGCTCTGGTAAAAGACACAGTGAGGCGTTGAGTTCCACCACTCAACACGCAATGTCTCGAATTCGGTGGAAAGTGAAGTACGGAGTGTCTTAACACTAGGTACTTTCTATCTACCCTAGCTATGCGGGATAAAAGCGTGAAGCTAAAAAAAGAAAAACATAAATTTTATAATGGGTTTTTATAATACGATTGGCATTTTTAAAACTCCAGCGAAATTTTCAAACTGAATCCATGGCATTTACTTAATTATACGATTATAATTTACACTTAACTAAGTGTAACTGTTGATAATTGCAAGAGTATTTGTTCTATCGCGAGAATTACTTAGACGCGTAACTTGTGTGCGTCCATTTTTTGTAAAAATGGCGAGAAAGAAAAAGAAAACAGTGCACTAATGTAAACGTTTGGAAATTTTAAATTCAGGTGACAGATGTTTAAATAAGATTATTCCTATAATAAGGATCTTTGATTTTCTCGCTCTGGTGAGACAAAGTGCGGCGTTGAATTCAACCGCTCAACACGCAATGTCTCTAATTCGGTGGAATGCGGAGTACGGAGTGTCTTGACACTAGGTACTTTCTGTCTACCCTGCTACGTGTGATAAAAAAGAATTAGATCGGCGAAAAGCAAATATTTTTTAGTAAATATTCCTGAGGAACTTTGGTTCTGTTTATTGATATCACAATTTGTGCCTATAATGACGGAAGAAAATGTTGTTTTTTATAGTATAAAATGATATTTTCCAGAATTTCCAAGATTAGGAGTAAAGAGAGAACGTAATGACAAGACACTATGTTATTGTATATAACTCCCTTGTATTTTTATATATTGTTTCTACATGTTACCTGTCAATTTCTATAATTTCTTCCTGACGTGAACATTGACGATACCGCTTATATTTGGGCAATTAACATTATACATATATTTGCTTTTGTCTGGTCTTCTTTTGATAAAACTTTGATTGTGAAATGGACGAAAAGTTAACACGATTAATAAACATTTGGTGAAAACTAAGTAAGTTAATGCCAACTGTATCTTCGGGAGATACCGAGATCTTAAGATATCGACTAATATATGATTTTTAATTATCAACTCGATAAACGCGGCGGCGGGGGGCCTCTAAAGCATGGCGCAGTTGAGGGTAGAGACCATCTTTGACGGCATGCTCATAGTAGCGCACGAGCTTACTTGTTTCTGATTTAGCATAATACAAGGAACTAAAATTTAATTAAAAAATATTGTCTATATGTAGAGGCCGGTTGTGGCACAGTGTGACAGCGTCCGACTGTAAACGCGATCGGTTATAGGTTCGATTTCCGCTCGGCGGAATGATTGTGTTTAATTTATTTTCATTTCATCGCTGTGGTAGGACAGAGCGCGGCGTTTAGTTTCGCCACTCAACACTCGCGCTCAATAAAAGAAAATCATGTCCATATATTTGTAAATCCTGAATACTTTATCTACTTCGTCTTGCGTAACCACAAGTGATCTCATAACGTTTATGTAGTGCGATTGAAATATATTATCTAGCCGTGCCGTCCCTGCTTTGTCTGTTTTGTTAAAAATATTTCTTTTTTTGCTTTATTTACGTTAAATTTTAATTTATCAAAATATATAGTAAGATCTGTCTAGCTGTTACCACGGACTATTGTAAAATGTTCGAAGCTTAGGTTTTTTTTAAAATGAATTTTTGAATACCAAAATATACGCGATTAATCCGTTTAAAACATATAATTATTAATTCTAGAGGAACTCTTTAAGTTTTTTTTAAAATGATAAACGGGTAGACATTACCGCGTATTAGCAAGTACCTACCGTGAAGATACTACGTTCTCCGCTTACGTCAATTGACGGGGTTCAACGCTGCGTTTTGTCTTACCATAGCGAACAAATAAAAACAAATTAAACGTTTACATTATTTGAATGTCGATCGAAGTAACAGTTCTCGAGATTGCAGTCTGATACTCAATTTCATGCAATTTTAATAGTTTTTTTGTAACATATTTAATCTCTAATTAATTTAATATTTAATTAGCATCTTAATTTTTATATCACAACCCTAGTACGGCTAATTGTATTAACTTCTTGAGGCTTTCTATTTATAGAGAATATATTTTTATATTTTTTTATATATAACTACTTGAATGTAGAATCTTTTGTGATATTTATTTTTAACCGACTTCAAAAAAAGAGGATTGTTTGTTTGAATGTATGTAACATTCACATCCAAATGGGCTTAGTTTCATATACGTTTGTTTGTCCACAAATTTCTCAAAAACTTAAATTCGTATTAAGATGATCTTATTCGATCTAAGTTAGATACACTTCAAGTTAAGGATCAGTTCGATCCAGTAGTTTCAAAGATACAGGTAAATTAAAAGAAAATATAGGTAGGTAGTTTTATACTTATTATTACTTCTATGTTATCTCAATGCACAATTAACTAAGAAATATAAAATTAAATCATTTTTATAGAAACATAAAATATTAAATTATTACTTTCAACTTTTCTTAGTCTTCTTTCTAGTAGCGCTTGTATATTTGGCAAACCTTTTCTCATTTGTCTTATAGAGTCCAATGTATATATGGTTTCATTGTTCAGAAATACTTAGTTATATTTATATATATGAACATTTCAGGTGAAAAATTATATATATAGCTAAAAGCTAAATAAAGTCTTTTTTAACTATCAAGGGAGTTCTGTCAATTTTTGACAAGTTTTTAGATTTTATTTTTCTAATATTGGTATTCAACAGTATATAAAAAAATATTTATATAATACAGACTTACTTATTTAGCTCTACTATAGTATAGAGCGTGTTCTACAATTTATAAAAAATATAAGCAATTATTAGAACTGTCAAAAAAGAATTAGAACTGTCAATTTATTTGTTAAACGCACAGATTAAAAATCATTGTTTAAAAAAAAAACAACTTGACAAATGTTATTTTAATGAGTCAAATTGAACCGAAAACGTTTTGAACTGCTCCATCGGTCATTGTATGCACCAATTGTGTCCCCTCAATGATCACATGCAATCCAGACGGTGCCCCGATTTGACGGCTCTCTGTCTTGTTTGAGTTTTAGAAAAAAAAAACTAGTTTGACATTTATTTCAAAATGGACGCCGTTTTGTATATTCGCGCGTTCGATGCTTTTTGGTGAGTGACGTTTTCATAATTTATGATATTTCCAATTCACGAAAATCGACTTTTATATGTTTATTAACTATTATGTTGATATTGGTTTTGTTTTCAAATTTGTTTTTTTTTTGTGTAAAATATTAAATTTTTATTATTATATTTAAACTGAAATTAAATGTTTCATTGAAATATTTATATTTGAATATAATATTATTTCTTAATTATCTGTAATGATTTAATATTTTATTCTTAATCCATTGTTATCACTGCCATGTCCAATTCAATTGAATTAAATTTAAAAAAAAAATAAAGAAAATTAATTATTTTTTTATATAAAATTTACTACAAAAATTAACCTTCCAGAATACAGCTGCACAATACTTGCACTCACCGGTTCAAAC
Organism: Dryadula phaetusa; assembly: GCA_032432895.1. Classification (NCBI taxonomy): domain Eukaryota; kingdom Metazoa; phylum Arthropoda; class Insecta; order Lepidoptera; family Nymphalidae; genus Dryadula; species Dryadula phaetusa. The sequence goes on from JAOYRS010000082.1 coordinate 1,854,751, forward strand.
CCACAATAATAAATAGCACTTTACCGTGCAATAGGCGAGTGTGGGACAACCCTCCGAATATACACTCTATGCCCAATGAATACGTTACATTTTAACGATTCTAAAGAACTAAATTAGTTTGTTTATCAGTAATTGTTAAACAAGTGTCTTCCCATTACGTGGTCCAAGATTTTCGCACAAGATAAACTAAACTAAACGTATGTAACTCGAGTCCGGTGTGTCTATTTAGTCTATGTTTTTTATACGTATATATAAATTTGTTCTCAAGTTTTTGTCATATATGTCATTCGAGAGATTGTTAAAGCACTTATAGGTTATGAAGATGATATAAAATTGGTGTTTTTTTATATTGATATTGATATTTTATATTATATTCTTTTTTAATCTACTTTTTCTTATGTTTAGGAGTTAGAAGTGATGAACAAACGAACATATATATATATATATATATATATATATATATATATATATATAAACTTAATTTACAAGAATTATACCAAACAATAACAACATCCTCATCTCCCTGTCATTCCAGACGCGGGTCTGAAATTGAATCCTGCCAGAACGGGACAGATCTAGTGTGGTCCAGCGGAAAGACCGAGACGGATATACGGCTCGTCGGTCTGCTTAAGTCCGTAAATGGAAAGAATTGGTCCAGCTATTTCGGAGGTTATGAAGATATTGTTCGACCACTTGCCACTAACTTACTGACTGCTCGCCCTGGCTCTGTAATATTAATGGTGAGTTTTGAGTGAGTTTTGAGTGAGTTTACATGTAATATATGTTACTTATTTCAGCTTTACACTTTGAAGCGTGTCACAGGGTATTCAGACAACCTAGTGTCAAGACACTCCGTTGACTGCTTTCCTATTCCTTTCTTATTTTTATATTTCTAAAGCGTTGATTGTAAACGAAGTGTCTTGTAGATACGATTAACAATCGGGAGATTATATTAAACATGAATTTTCACTTGCTGAGAAACTCTCACGCAACGTCTCGATTTAAAGCGGAAAATAATAAACGGAGTGTTTTGACTCTAGTTTGTCTCTGACTACCTTCCTATGTGGATATTAACTTAAAAAATCTAGCAAATAACACACACACACACACACACACACATTGTGTGTTAAAGTTGCCTATCATATCAGAACAAAAACATGATGAGCCCATCCACTTATATCGTCCAAACATCAAATTGACCCCTCACCCTATACGACAAGACACGCCATACACACATTTCATACAAATCATTAAAAAAAACAATTCCACAAACTAATAATCTACATTACGCCTAACAATTAAAATTTTTCTACAAAGACGATTTGCTGTACCAAAAGCTTCGCGAACAAACTATAATTGTATCCAATAAATATCAATTAAAAGAACCGCGGTTACACTCGTTACAGCCGATTGCTTTTTATTGTCGGCCATGTTTGTACTGAATATTTTGACTTGGGTGATATGAAATCTAGATATTGTTAACTTAAATTTATAATGAAAAAAAGTTATTTTGAATACCGTTATTTGGTTTCTACCAAAATACCATTTATTACATTATTTCTAGTAAAATATTTAAAAAAAAAATACAATTTAAAATTATATTTTCCTAAAAGAAATCTAAATATTTACTGTTTTTCAAGTGTTATTCCACACTTAGGATTAGAAAACATTTTTTTCTAAATAAAAACGTATAAAAACGTTAGAGTGCTTGGATGGTATCAAAGAGGCGCGGGTTCGAATCCCGCTGTGTTCAAATTTGTATATTTGTTCGTTTTTTCAGAAATCTAAATAAATGGTATTTTTTTCTATGTGTTAGAACACATTTATTCGTGCACTTTAACACCTGCATTTTTTTTTATATAAACATATAGACTACCTGTGACCACAGACTAGTGTAGTGTTCAAAAATATATATTCAAATACCAAAATATACGCGATTAATCCGTTTAAAATACTTTCATTTAAAATGTATAATAATCGCCACAATGAAAGATCTTATTAACTGCAAAAATATAGATTTTTCTCATACTCGAAGGTTGACTGGAGGTTATCTATATCTCTCACTTATTACCAAAATGCCATAAATAATATATATTTCAAGTAAAAAATTTACAAGTGCAATGTATATAACCAAATTGGTATTCAGAATTTGTTGGGTTTCTACGGAATGTATTGTGTTTGTGTTATGGCTTCTTCTCATTATATATTGTTAGAATATGATACTTTTAGATTTTCTAAAAAAAAAAAAGTAAAATGGCTCATTGCTTTAATTTATACAAAGTCGTTTATAACGCTCTTCTTCAAGTACCAAAAACGTGTTGAATATAATAATATCACCAGATCCATCAATTATCATCATCTGCAAGGTCTTGTGTTCTCGTCACTAATTTAGTGCGAGCGAATTTCTGAGCCTCCCCACCCCAAGAGAACCTTGTACCAACTACGTAGCCGTCTTGACCCGGCAATTGCGTGACCCTGCCAGCCAAACGGTCCATATCTGCACATCCCAGCTCGCCATTGGCCAGTGAATTAACGGCAATTCTCCGTTTATTCATTTGACCGTCTTGCTACCAATTTAGCAATAGAGTCCCGAGGACTGCACACATCTCCCAAATATTTACTCTATTACAATGGTCGATTGACATGTATCTGAGAGACGGCGACGGCGGTCTGAAAATGGCCATTTTGAAGTGGATTTTCGCCAAAATGGCTGCCGTTAACTAATTTCGCGGTTCTGGACTTGTTGTTTGTGATTTGTTTTTTTTTTATTGTGGACAAGGACGGTTTTCAAGGTGAGGGCTTGTTGGGTCTTTGTGTATTGATCGGTTTCCTGTCGTTTGTTGTGACTTGGATCGTTTTATGCAGGTGGTACTAATGTTGACTTTTTTTTTAACAATAATATTATTATAATTTTGTAAGTTGACAATGATGTTTTTAAAAAAAATATTTTTTTATACATAAATTAGATATTTATGAAGATTTCAAACATTAGCATTTTTTTTATTTATTAAGATGTTATAGATTTTTTTTTAATAAAATATCTCATGAAGGGTAATGGTTGTAAATTAAAAAGTATTTATTTATATAAACCTTAGCTGATTCAACAATAGTAAAACTATGTCACCGCCATATACGTACGACCTACATATTTTAAAGAAGATACGTTGTGAACAAAGATTAAATTAAAATATTGATAATTATTAATATTTTATAACTAAATTATTTTTAAGCTAAAAAAATCTTTAAAGACTTTTTTTTTAATTTTTATGATATAATTATGTTAAAAAAATGTGTGCGGCGTTGAACTCCGCCGCTCAATATGCAACGTCTTGAATTTAGGCGAAAAGCTCATAACTATATCAACAAAGTCTTGTGAGAATTTTTATCTTAGTGCTTCCATTAACTTCCCAAGGAAGCTCTATGACACTTTTCAACTTTTTATGACCATTATTGGTTGTGTGTTGTCAGTCAGTCATTCAGTTATAAAAAAGTTTATTTATTTCACCACAAACAATTTTTTATAATGTATTCTGGAATATTAAGTTAGCTTTAATTTCTTTTATTAATTTTTGTAAGCCACTGTGTATCGATGTACTGTGAAAAATTTTAAAAAGTTAAAATTTCTTACATACATAAAAAATATTCTCGTATTTTTTGTCAGTCGCACTAAGAATGTGTATACACTGTTTGCTCTTTGGGTGCGATACTAAAAATAATAATAATTACATATATGATTTAAAATCATGTAAAAAGTAAGAACGGAGTGTCTTGACACTAAGTTCTTTCTGCCTGTGCTGTTTTTTGGCTTTTTTTAGCTTCCCACTTTTATCCCGCTTAGTGGGGGAGAATACCTAAATAAATACGCATAAATCTTTCGCAGGGTTTACGTTTTTTAAAAAAATTAACATTAACCAACACGCCTTTGTGGTACTTGAGTTGTATGAGAACAGTAATGGTTTTTAGCTTAAGTGCTATTCGAAGTAATGTTTATAATTCACACATTATCCCATATATCAAAGGGGAGTCAGAGGCAATCTAGTGTCAAGACACTCCGTTGACTGCTTATATATTAAATAAGTGTATCAAATACATAAGAGAATTGTAACAGGCTCGCATGAAACTAGAGGAGCTCCCTCTCTATAGTCTCTGTATACTACATATATAGCAGGGTAGTGAGAGACAACCTAGAGTCTAGACACTCTGTTGACTGCTGATTTCCGCCCGAAATCGATGTATTGCGTGTTAAGCGGCAAATTCAACGCCGCGCATTGTCCTACCAGAGCGGAAGAATGAGAATAAATTTTAAATATAATCATTTCATCGACCGTTTTTAATCGAACCTACAACCAATCGCGTCCCGATCAATTGTCACAGACAAAATCTAGACGAAGGAGATGGTATTAGTATAAAGATATTAATTAGGATGCGTGAAGTTATAAGATCTTAATAAATAGACTTCTATAATAAAAACGAATAACGCTGGATTGTAGATTTTAGATTTTTTTTGATTTTAGATTGTTTTTTATCGATTACCTTATAATACAAGAGTTTCATCATAAATTTGACAAAATTTAGTATACATTTTTTTTTATTTTGACAAAAATCTTTATATCGCAACAGTATAGTTAGAGAGAATCTAGTGTAAAAACACTCCGTTATTATCAAATTTGTTATTATTATTTTTATTTACATATAAATATCTGCGTTTAGCTCCACATGTAAAGGATGTATATGAACAATGAAATGGTTATTATGTCATTTTTAGTTGGTCATTCATCTATGGTATATTTTATACGTAACTAGAACATACGTTCTTTATTACGTTCGTCTTATTTGCAGTAGTAAGTGGCTGTGTAAGGTAAACGGCGTGAGGTAATTAATTCATTGTTTTTATATTGTAATATAATATTTTATATAAAAAATGTATGTTAATGTATATTTTGTTTCCAAAATACGTGAAATTATATATGTATTGGTGTAAAGTTAGGCAAAGTGCAGCGTTAAATTACGCGTTTACGTTAAAAATAAGAAGAAATTTGAGCATAATACTCTTCTCTCTATATACTCAATTATTCTTGTATTAAAAAAGCTTCGATTGGCTAAAGTAGTGGCTTAGTATGGTAAAACTAATAATACCTACCTAAACTAAAAGATAATTCTTTTACATGTTTTTGGTTAGGTAAGGCAAAGTGCGACGTTCAGTTCCACCACTCAACACGCAATGTCTCGAATTCGGTGGAAAGCGAAGTACGGAGTGTTTTGACACTAGGTGCTTTCTGTCTACCCTGCTATGCGGGATAAAAGCTAAAAAAAAATTTGACAATTCTACTTGAATTGAACCTTACTATAGTTTCTAGTGACGAAGCGATCTTTATATTTTGTTCATAAGCGTTCATTCTTTCAGGAGCCGTAATACCACCGCCTCATCTCCTCGAGGCGCTCGAGAAATATCGACGGGAACGGTCACAAAGAGGCCACATGGAGGCCATTCTCAACTGCCAACGAACGTATTTGATCGGCAATCGCTTCACAAAGAAAATTTTCCCAGGACTAATCCCGCATATACAGTACCACATCTGCAGGAGTAGTACAAACATGCTTTTGAAAATTGAGAACCAATTACTTCAACGGCACCGTCAACGAGAGACAACTGGTATCAAGAAGCTATACAATTCGTTCTTCGTCCTCTTCTAACCGAATCGCCGGTCTACTCCCATCATCAGATCATCTATCATAGTGACTTTTGTGTTGTGCGGGGCATGGCCCCTGTGTGATGGAATTTTTCGAAGACGACAAAGACTATATTATGCATGACGGTAGGAAGGAGCTCGCCTGGGAGTCGTCGGTCAGGTTGACTTTGGTGGGCAGCAACGAGGACCTTGGCATGTTCCTGGAGGAGAGGGACGGCAGAAAGAGGAAGTGGCAGGGTGAGGGGAAGATGATCAGGCGGGAGGACGACGAGAAGGAGCAGAGGAAGGTGCCCCCTAAGAAGATTATGGGTGAGTTTTTTTTTTAATTTGTATGTATGTAGTTTGTTTTGTAGATCGGTTTTTTTGTTGTGGAAGATATTTTTTCGGGTGAATTTTGATTGTTTATATTCTAAATAATAATTAAAAAATGACTCTCTGTTAAAAAATGAACATGTACCAGAAATTATAGAAAAAAATACTCTTTTATGGAACAATTAAAAAGTTTGTATACACTACCAACTATTTAACATGTTAGCGATAACATGTTAAATAGCCTATTACAACTGTAAAATGACTTAAACTATTCAATATGCCTTAGTTTTTCGCTATATCCCGCATAGCAGGATAGTCAAAGACAATCTAGTGTCACTCCGTTGGCTGTTATCCGCACGAAATCGAAACATTGCATTTTGATGTATGGTTAAAAGCGTTATTTAAGCGTTGTTTGATGTGTGATTAAAACGACGGTTTTTCCAATATATATATATATATATATATATATATTTATATATATATATATATATATATATATATATATATATATATATATATATATATATATATATATATATATATATATATATATATATATATATATATATATATATATATATATATATATATATATTTATTGTATTTCCATTGTCAAAAATAAATAAGTTATTAAAATTGTTATTTATACAATGACCTGCAAAAATCTACAAACGCCACATGTCACCTTCATAAATGTATGTTTTGAATACATATTTACCTATTCTATTCACACTGTTCTAAGGTGCAACCGCTTGTTCATCTGACGTAGAGTATTTATCCACGAGTTATTATCAAATCAAATTCTTTATATAGTTTAAATATATATCTTATTTAATATTATAAATCGGCAATAAAAATTAACGGTTCTAATTTAAGACAGGGCGTGCGGGTTGCGGAATTCAACGCCGCGTTTAACACACGGGGAATCTTAAATTGATTATAATATAAATTTATCTTGAATATCGGATATCGAACCCACACTTATCGCGTGGTGCGTTTCTACTCAAATATAATTATGATATATGAGAAGTCTAATTGTAATATAGTTAACCGTTAACCGACTTCTCTATCTAGCGAGTAGCACCGTGTGTAATATTTCAGGAACCATTTGAAGTAACTTTTAACTATTTTATATTTAAAAAATTAATACATTTAAACATGTCGAATTTGTTATTTATTTGGCGAATCAAGAGACCAGCCTCACTAAAGCTTTATAGAGGCGCCTTTATAGACGTGGTGCAGTGGAATGGCACCTGACAGTCGCAATGGACCAGCGACCGACTGGGGGAATGATTATATTTAAATTATTTTCATTTCCTCGCTCCGGTTAGACTATGCCTAGAGTTTTGCCACTCAGCACGCAATGTCCAAGTTCTTGTGTTTTATATTTATTCGCCCTGAAACCTTAATAGTACCTAGAAGAGTGAAAACTAGCCAAGTCAGATCTGACTTAAGACTTCAATATGTTGTACTGAGTTATAAGAGGAAAGGATATTTTAAATTGTTATGAATTTCAGTCAGATAATTTTGAACTTGATTATTTTTTTATTCAAAATATCTATTTAATTTTATAATATCTATTTACTAAATAATTAAAATTGGCTTGTTTTCGAAGACGATATTGATAATTCAGGTGAAAAGCGCCGAACGGAAACATATGTTCATATGTACATACATACATTCTAACATGAATATATATGAACAAGAGAAATCCGTATACAATACTAGCGTTGCCTAAAACGGTTTCAATTAAATAATAATGATTAAATTCTCGTTAATTTCCAATATATCGAGAAACAATATCAAAATATTAGTTTTTAAATTATCGAATTATTTTACTTTACATACTGTGTTATTTATGGAATCGTAGCCATCGATTTGGCAAAGATGGAACAATATTGCAGATGGGCTTTTTTTTATTTTGTAGATTCCAATTGTGTGCGTGATTAATTTTTCATTGTAGTGCAGTGAATTGGTGTCTGATAGTAAATGCGATTAGCTGTAGGTTCGGTTCTCATTCGAGGTAATAGATGGAGTATTATATTAAAAAAATAATTTCGTTTATACGCTCGGTTTAATACATAGTATGGTGTTAAATTCCGCCAATTGATACCATGCTTTGTCAGAAAATATCTGTACTCAATCGATAACAAGTTCCAGACTGTCCTGATATGTGGAATAAAGCTTGTTAATTTTTTATAAAATTAATCTAGCGCATTTAGCTGTGCCATTTCAAACGATGTCAGTTGTGTGTTGATAGTTTCTTTTTTTTTAAATAATAATTATAGTATATTCTTTTGACATAGTCGTGAAAAAGTATTAAACTGAAAACTTGATTAAGAATTTGAATATAACCTTAAGAAAATATTCATTATTCTTTATTATATTGGAAAATAGGGAACACAATCACTTTACTCAGTTCTCTCGGCGTGCGTCACAAAATATCGAGTGTCGTCGAAAAATAAGAGAAAATTGTTTTTAATCTTCAATGGAAGCCGATACTTAATTTTTTTAATATATTAATTACTTACATAACGTTTTTCTTTAATCAACGGACGAAGATATCGTATTATTTGCTTCGACACTAAAAAAAAATAAACACGCATATTACGCATACCCTTGCTTATCTGTGCCAACGGCCAGATAATTACAGTAAACACACATATGATGATTGATACTTTCTGTTTTCATATAAACATGTGACGTCACCGTCGTCTCTTGGAGACAGAAGGTTTTCGGCATATACCAATACCAATACAACAAGTTTTATTGAGTCAATTCTATATTGATGCACGCTGATAAAAGTGGCATATTTGTATTAAAGTATTGTAAAATCAGTATGTGACGACGCGTTAAAGAAACTAGACGTTGGCTGCAAACTGTGTTTATTTTTATTTTTTTTACTAATTTAAAACTAAATAGTGAACTGTAAATGAATAAAACAGTGAATTTTAACATGTACGTACGTGATGAGGAGTTGTATTGTGTTGTAATAGTGCGAAAAATGTTCCTAGTTTTGAGGATTTTTCTTTTTAAATTTTAAACATTTTTTTTTTAATTTTTTAAACGTCACTGTCACTTTTTAATACACCTGTCATGTGGTAGAGATTCGGATAAATATTGCAAATGACAATTGTTTCCTTTACATTTGACAATTCGTGTTGAAATTCTAAGTGGCAAAACACTATGGTTATTTACTATTTTTAAAGTGTTATTTAACACTTGGGATTTGATAACTTTTCCAACATTATAGTTTTCGTTTTCTTCATTAAGTCGGAGTTTTCTTTATTTTATGAGACTTACCATCCACACTTTCATATTTACTATAGTTTACTTGGGTGAACTACACGAACCCAGTAGTTTCTGTGGTTTTTATTAATCAATTAATTAATGAAGTGTTTTATATTAATACAGAAAACAAAAAAAAAGATACCTTCAAACTAGAGTCCATTATTTTTCCTAATAACACATTAGAAACACATAATATTAATAAGATAATGATTACAATAGGGGTCGGTCGTGGCACAGTGGGACAATGTCTGACTGTAAACGCGAACGGTTGTGGGTTTCGATTCCCACTCAGGGGGGTGATTATATTTGAACTGTGATTATTATCACTCCCTCGCTCTGGTAAGACAAAGTGCGCCGTAGAATTTTATTACTTAACTCACAAATTCTCCATTTCGGTAGAAAGTGAAGTACGGAGTGTCTTGACACTAGGTACTTCCCGTCTACCCTGCTATGCGGGATAAAAGTGTGTAGCTTAAAAAAATGAAATATGTTTAATATAAACTTTTTTATAAAATGAAAAACACGTTGCCAAAGTAACGGGTAGTTTACGCGTAAAAGGCCAGTCATATTTAGATAATGACGATCATGTATACACGATACGTATACAAATATAACATAGTTTTCAATTTCTGTCTGCTTGTCTGTTTGTTCTAGCTAATATCTAGTATAAGGATTATAAGCATATCTCCAAAAATAAAGATCCAGAGATGTTATATTCCACGCGAACGAAGTCACGGGCACAGTTAGTTTAATACTATATACAATACTTTTTTTGTAACGTTTATATTTTATCATATTTCAGACAGGTTTATTTTTTAATGTACAGTATAATTGTTTTTCTTAATTCTGAACATTATATATATATATATATATATATATATATATATATATATATATATATGTATATATATATATACATATATATATATATATATATATATATATATTGGACAACAAACAAATATGTCTTTTTTACTGTTTTTGGGTAGTTTGCCTGGGTCAACTGTAAAAGCGGATAAGGTGAACGGATCCCGTTTACAATGTATAAGGCCGCCATATTATTTGGCGGCGTGTGACTGTAAACGCGATTGGTTGTGGGTTTGAGTCCGGCTCGGGGGAGTGATTTTCGTTTAAAATTTTAAATTTCTCACGTCTCGATTTTGAGCGGTGAGCATTGAGCGGATTATTTTGACACTAGGTTGTATCGGACTGCCCTATTATGCGGGGGAAAGCATGTTGGTGTATATGAAGTAAAATAATACACGAATCTTAATAGATTCGTATAATATAATTATTATCTTTAAAAAAAACAAACTTAGCTTCACGTTTTTATCCTTATAGCAGGATAGACCAAAAGTAAATAGTATCAAGACATTTCGTACTTCGCTTTCCGCCGAATTTGAGACATTGCGTGTTGAGTTAACACTGCACTTTGTCTTACAAGTGTGAGAAAGTGAAAATAATTTTAAATATAACAACTACCCCGGGTGGGAAGCGAACCCACAACGATTGCGTTAACAGTCGGACGCTGTCATACTGCGCCACAACCGCCCACTAATGAAGGATTTTCTGAAATTTCTAGGATTATTTTTTTTGTTCGTAACCCTCATAAATTTTATAATATTATTACATTTTCAATGCGAGCTAGCAAAACGTCTAAATCACTCTCTAAAACTACGAAAACGAAGTGAGTTACTCACTTAGTTTTTTTTTTAGTAAAAAATGCAATGATAAAAGATTTAGTATATTATATTTAATTTATTTTCACTTCCTCGCTCTGGTAAAGACAAAGTGCGGCGTTGAGTTCCACCACTCAACACGCAATGTCTCGAATTCGGTGGAAAGTGAAGTACGGAGCGCCTTGACAATAAGTACTTTCTGTCTACCCTGCTATGCGGGACAAAGTGTAGAATATAAGCTTAAAAAAAAATAGATACAGGAGCAATTTTACGCTTTATCCCGCATAGCAGGGTAATCAGAGCAACCTAGTGTCAAGACACCCCGTAAACTGTTTTTCGCTGTAAATCATTACATTGTGTATTGAGAAATGAACACCGCGCTTTGTCATACCAAAGCAATGAAATGAAAATACATTTTAAATGTAATCATTTTCCCCGATTAAGAATTCCAAGTCCACTACCAATTCCGTTTACAGTCTGAGGTGCTAGTGACCAAACTCTCCGTTTATCCACATCTTTTTGTTTATGACCTTTACTTAGTATATATGACCTTTGATATTAAAACTCCTTTATCAGTGGCATCTCTATAAAATAATACGAATATAAACAAACTTATCAAGCAACTACTATACGATAAAACAAGATATATACGTGTTCGTGTGTTCATCATTAATTTCTCTTATCTCCTCTAAAGGAACGTGTATAGATAACGTTTGGTGATCGAGAAAGTCGTACATTTTTTTTTATTTTGTGGGAAAATTTGAATTATTAGTGTGTTGGCAGAGAGTTAAGTGTCCAGACACTCCGTCGTCCGCTTGCCGCCTGAATTTGAAATATCTTGTATTTAATGGTGGATCTCAACGCCGCGCTATTTATTATCAGAGCGGTTACACGATTGTTTTCTTGTTAGATTCACGCTTTTATCCTGCATAGCAGGATAGACAGGACAGACTACCTAGTGTGAAGACACCGTATTGCGGAAAGGGTTTCGCCGAATTCGAGACATTGCGTGCTGAGCGTAACTCAACGCCGCGCATTGTTTTACCACAGCGAAACTGAAATAGTTTTAGATATAATTATTCCCCCAAGTGGGAATCGAACTCACAACCGATCGTGTTTACAGTTAGGCGCTGCCCCACTGCACCCCGACCGACCTCATAATTAAAATGTATGTAATAATACCCCCAAATATTAATCTAATCAATATACCCTACGTTGCACTGTAAAATATAATATAAAGAAAAAAAACAAACTATTTTAAACGGATTAATTGCGTGTATTTTCAGGTTGTTACACGTGGATTCGGGTCCACTGACTACTGTAAAGTGTTCAAAACGTCAAGTTCCCAAAAATATATTTTCGAATACATTAAAATATGTAAAAATGGCGAAAATCAAAGGTCTTATTATAGTAAATCCAATTAAACAATGTTTCTGTCGACGTGTAAAATACGCGTTGCCCGAGCAACGTGTATGTCACTTTATACACAAGTGTATATCAAGCAGTAGTGAGGTTCAAAGTTTTCCCCGCAAGTGTAATCTATACATATAATAAAAATGAAACCGATCACTGTCTGCATAATAGAAACCAAAACAATGATTTTGTTTTTTTTTCTATTTGTTTGTCTGTATGTTTGCGCAACGCTAATCTCGGAAACGGCTTAACCGATTTGAATGTAATTTAGAAGCCTTGACTTATATGTAAGAAAGTTATGTTAATTAAAATTATTTTGTTCGACTAAACTAAAAAATAATTGTTTTCTTGAATATGCTGAGAGATATGTTTTTAATATTTACTATTATTAAAGTGTTATTTCACACTTAGGATTAGAAAACATTTTTGAAAAAACGTATAAAAAACTTGAACGCAGCGGGATTTGAATCCGCGCCTCTTGGACCGCTTGGACGATATCCAAGAGGCGCGGGTTCGAATCCCGCTGCGTTCAAAAAAAATTTATACTTCTTTTTAAAAAAAAAGATAAGTTTTTAATGTTCGCCTATTGCTCTTTGCAAATCAAACGGTTATCAATATAGATATAAGTTCTAACGTCATATATTCCTATATTTCTTTAGCTTCTATATGTACATGGCAGGGTAGGTAAGAGAACCTAGTGTCAGGACACTCCGTTCTCCAATATCATTATTTTACTGTTCATTATAAGTATGACAGTGCTGAGCGGCGATAATCAACGACTTTTGTCACAAAATATTACTTAAATTTTGGCCCTTTTTTTTGTTAGATGATAACTGCTGAAATAATTATTTCTTTGAATTAAAAAAAATCGATTTTTGACTTGATTCTGCATAGCAGCGTTGTCTTCCGACTAGAATTAGTACAACTTCAAGTCAAGACACTACGTTAATTATAGCGAACCCAACGCAGCGCTTTGTCTTGCCAGAGGAAAGAAATGGAAATTTCATTCCCTCGAGTGAGAATCCAACCCACAACCGATCGCGTTTACATTCACACACTGACCTTATGAAACACGATGGCCTCAGGCCTTGGTTATTGTAATCTAAACTTATTTATCATATTATATAGTCATAAAACTAAATTAATCCCACTTCTTTTAAACTTGGAACCCCTATTCTCCTATTTCCACCACATTCAGCATTTTTGCAGTTTGGATTCTAAAATGAAAAAAAACTCTTATTTTTTCAATATTATAAGGATTTGAGGCTGGTCGTAGCTCAGTCGAACAGCGTCTGATTATATTTAAATTATTTTTAATTCCCCGCTCTGATAAGACAAAGCGCGGTGTTGAATTCCGCCACTTAACACGCTGTATCGAATTGGGCGGAAAGCGGAATACACCCCGTAATACACCCCGTAGTCTTGACTCTAGTTACTTACCGTCTACCCTGCTATGCGCAATAAGACCTGGAATTCTCTCTTAATACTCCCATACACTTTCCAAGGAGTTCCAAGTCAGCTAGGGATGTGCGTCGTCTGTCTGTCGGTTAGTTAGTGAGTGAGTAACGTAACAGTTTCATATAACACTCATATTGATCGAAAACAAAACGTTTATTTTATTTGCTCAAGTGTCAACAAATACCGGTTCTGACTGGTTCCGATAAAATTTATGTTGAACCAAGTAAGTGATTTTAAATCGTTATTTATTGATCACTTTATTGATTCACTTTATGTGTTTTTAATTAATATAATATTCTTAACTGTTTCTGGGGCTTAAAATATTGTTTTTGTCACAATGGTATTGATGGGCAACCCGTTTCGTGGTAGACCTACAATTGTTCAAAGAATTGGTGAAGTACTGTAAATGAGGCCGTTCGTGGCGGTTTGTGTTCGATTCCCAATTGGGTGAGTAATTGTATTTAATATATTTTCACTTCCTCGCTCTGGTAAGACAATTACGGTGTTGAGTTGCACCACTCAACACGCAATGTCTACGAATTGGGTGGCGAAAGCGAAATACGGAGTGTCTTGACACTATGTACTTTCTGTCTACCCAGCTAAGCGGGATAAAAAACGTGAATCTAAAATGAAAATACTGTTGTAGGTACGCATATCGTCTTATGGATTTTGATGTTACCTTGGCGTGGATTCCAAGTCATTCTGGAATTAGTGGGAATTACTTCAGACTGTCTTGCGCTAAACAAGCCATTCAGTGTGGCTTTTAGATCATTTTCATAATTCTGCGCAAGTTCTATTACCCCTTGCGTCATCTTATCGGAGTGAATCCTGAAGTATTTTAGAATTTTTAAAATGTTAATTCACATTTGGAATTAGTAAACATTTTTGAAAAAAGTTTAACAATTTGAACGCATCAGGATTCGAACCCGCGCTCTTGGAAACCGTCCAAGCACTCTTTTTTCAAAAATTTTTCCTAATCCTAAGTGGAGTGGAATAACACTTTAAAAATAGTAAAGTATTAAAATAATTATCATATCCTCTCGCCAAATCGATTATTTCTTAATAACCTTTGCATAGCAGAAATATGTGAAAATCTTCTCTACAGAGATGCTAACAACGTAAATAAGTTGTAACAATTGGAATTTTGACGCAGCCTATATTAGAAACCATGGCTTAGCGGTCAGAGCGCTTGGACGGTCTCCAAGAGGCGCGGGTTCAAATCCGGCTGCGTTCAAATTTGTACAAAATTTTTATACGTTTTTTCAAAAATTAATCCTGGAGTACCTCTTGGGGTTTATCGAAACCTCAGAAAGATAAGTGTTACTTTTTTATCCAACTCTTTATACCCAGGTGACCTTGAAGGGAGGATTATATCGACTCAGTGTCGTTTACGCTTTAGCCATGCATGTACACATGTGCCCTTGGCCAACATCAGGGTCTGGTACCAATCACTGCGAATGTGGTCTAGACGAAGTTTTCCCGTCTCACTAAAATAAAATATAAATATAATTCCTCGAGTAGGAATCAAAACCCACAATAGATCGTGTTTACAGTCACGCTGTGTCGTGCCGTGATGGCTTTTGTGAGTCGATTTCGGGTGGAAAGCAGTGGAGTGTTTTGACACTAGGTTGTCTCTGACTACCCTGCTGTACGCGATAAAGTAATTAATATTTTACTAACTTTTAACTGCTTTTAATATTTTCAAATGATATATGTCTTTTTTTCTTCTCACACTCACTCCTTATATTATAATTAATATAAAACTATTGAATTTATATATGTATGCATTTACGTCGTTATTTTGGACCCCGGTAAGTGAACATAAATACACTAATCGAACCTATGACCGTCTCAAAATCACAGTCTTCTAACAAAACGCCACTATTGTTACATTTATCTTGAAAGAATAAAAGCAATTTATATAGATTTTTTTTACAGCAATAAAGATAACAATGAAAGCGTAGTATATAAAATTTTGTTTGTCGCAGACACTGTGTCTCTAACTGATTACGTCAAGTGGTTATCATTCTGTTTCACCAAGTTTGCCAACCATTGGTAACCAAGTAGCTGGCTGTATTCACGAATATATTTTAATTAATAATTATTCCATATATTTTTTTCAAATTAAAACATTTTTAAAATTAACAAAAAAACACATTTTAATTTTCACTAGGCCGATCGTGGCGCAGCGGGAGAGCGTATGATTTTCAATGCGATCTTTTAGGAGTATTTAAATTGTTTTCATTTCCTCGCTGTGGTAAGACAAAACGCGGCGTTGAGTTCTGCCAATCAACACGTTATGTCTCGAATTCGGCGGAATGCCGATTATGGAAGTGTTTTGACACTAAATACTTTCTGTCTTCCCTACTACACGGCAAAAAAACGTGAAGATAAAAAACATTTTACATTTGTAGAAACTAAAAACTATAAGCGTTATTATAAATAGAGTAGGGCATAGACAGGCCGGTGAGTGCAAGGGTCCAACACTATACTTGTCCTTGTCTAGTCTCTCAGGATAAAAAGAGACATATAGGTTACTTCTTTTACTGTCTCTTCTTCCATAGACATATTTGAAACTTCTCTATGCGAAAAATTGACACTAAAAAGAGATAAAGCATACGCTTCAAGAGTTAAACTGAAGGAGAATGACCTACTTTGCCATTTCTTAGTATGTTTTTTTTATTTCAATTTGGTCTTTTATAAGCGTTTGTATATATTGGGCTTTTAACAATAAATT
Source organism: Dryadula phaetusa (assembly GCA_032432895.1). Classification (NCBI taxonomy): domain Eukaryota; kingdom Metazoa; phylum Arthropoda; class Insecta; order Lepidoptera; family Nymphalidae; genus Dryadula; species Dryadula phaetusa. Next base: position 1,871,331 of record JAOYRS010000082.1, read on the forward strand.
TTACAGAACCCGATGAAGTAAATAATAAATATTTTTTTTATTTTATATAAATATTTTCGAATTTAAACATACTATATATTTGTTAATAATTAACTGATTACTGGTATTGAAATATAAAATATATACAATCAGAAAAAAAATATGTTTTAATTCTCCGCTCTGGTAAGACAAAGCGCGGCGTTGAGTACGCCACTCAACAAGCAATGTCTCGATGTCGAACTTTTTGACACTAGGTTGTCTATGTATGCCCTGCTATGCGGGATGAAGCTATGCCATGCGGGATAAAGCTATGCGGGATGGTGTACGTATTTCTATGCAATCACAGGCACACTTCACCCGCGTGGCGCATTGGCCCAACATCCAAGTAGCTTTAGATATCATTGTTTGTCTTGAAACTTAACAAGTGAACAATAAAACTCCGTCCGTCAACATCTCTTAGGAACCGTGTTGTTTTATCTCAAAGAAATTCCTGTTATTCGACTAATTCGTTATTTGCATACTTTTATAAAATAAATTAATTTAGATTAGATACATACTTGTATGTGTCATGTACCTTCTTTGATATATATATGGATTAGTCTTAGTTAGTAGTATATATATATATATATATATATATATATATATATATATATATATATATATATATATATATATAATGACAAAAATTATAAATAGGAAATATATCCGTGGTTTGTAAGAAAAAAATTTGGCGATTTTTACACATTATAAATGAAACTATTTTAAACGCATTATTCGCGTAGACTTACCTGTGTCCACGGACTACTGTCCATAAAATGTTTTTTTTTTTTAAATATACGTGATTAATTTGTTTAAAATAGTTTCAATTCTTGGTACTTGGTATGTTGGGTGTCAAAATAGTAGGTTGAAGTAATTTTCTTATTACTTTAGTCTGGATAAGAAAAAAAAAACTAATTAACGTTTTTTTACTTCTTGTCAAAAATACTTTGTAATACAACCCGTCTGTCAATTGGGATTGTCACAGGTTCAAATGTCATTTAAGGGGTTTCTTTTTTTTTTCATAAATCTTAAAATACTAGCATCACGATTTGTACCGCATTGCAGAATAATCAGAGATAACCTAGTGTCAAGACACTCCGATTTCCGCTTGAAATCGAGACATTTCGTCCTTAGTGGCTAACTCATCTCCACCTTTATCGGAGCGGAGAAATGAAAATAAATTTTACTCATGTCACATATGTTTCCTTACCAAAATATGTGCCACTTTGCTCTGGTAAGCAAAAGCGGGGAATTGGAAATAATTTAAATATAATCATTCCCTCGATTGGGAATCGAACCTACAACTCATTGCGTTTACAGTTTTTTTTTACACATTGTTTCTATGATTAGTTATTAACGAAAACAATTTGAAGAAATATTTAAAGAATGACGTTTCTTTTTTTTTCTATATAAAATTTAATGCACTATACAGACTGGGTCTGTAACATTATTTTCCTTATTGTGATTTATTTCTCATTCACATATAATTACAATCAGCTACTTAGAACTAAAGATGTATGTTTGATATTTTAACAAATTTTTGACAAAATTTAATTATTTTTAATTGACAGTGACAGCTAAAAAGAATTTCGAAGCGATTTCTTATTATAAAACTAGGAAGGAAGGAAGGTCATAAATGATGTTATAGTTAAAAATAGAAAATAATTCAATTATACGCCCGTCAGTGCGTCCGTCCGTCCGTCTATTGATTTGCCGTGCCTTGAAAAATTATCGACTTTTACGTAGGTGTGTCGTGGCAATGTTCGTGGCAAAAAATACACTCGTCACGATCTTGTTTTATTTTCAATATCATACTGTTATTAATAAGGTTTTTGTTTCGTTTTTTTATGATTTATAAACATTTAAAATCAAATATTTAGATTTTAAATGTGTTTAAAAATTTAAATAAATTTGGAGTGTCTGTTTGTATTAATATAACGGCTTTCGACTAAACGCACACTTACACGGTACATTTATCAAAGAATCAATTTTTTTACAATATTTATCTGTCTATTTGGTTCTCCGGAATGGATGTTCCGATTTTAATTGGACTTTCACTGGCATATAGCTGGTGTAACAAGGAGTAACTTGGGCTCTTTCAATTTTAAAATTATAAAAGCTTAGATCGTCGTGTATTGGTTGGTATTAATTTCCAACACTTTCCAGTACTCCCTAGTCACGGGTAGTCTCGCAGTATTCTAGTGTTAGATTTTCTCAAATATATTCTAAAGTAAACGTTGATTAGTAAATAATGCACTACACACGTTCATATTAGTCATCATTGCCTATTACGAATCTGTTTAGTTTACTCTAACTGCCACATTATGTATACATAGTACATTAGTCTAACAATGAATCTCAAAGGAATAGGCTTAAAATTATTTCCTCATGCTCCTGGTGTTCGGTGGTTGCTGACAAGGACTTCATGCTTTTGTAATATCATACGAATTTCAAACAAATCCAACGGCAATAAATGTTCTAGATTGGCGGTGTAGCACAAACCAACGCTACCCTCCTCTATGTGGGTAGATTGAAGATGATCACATGTTGGGTGTCCCGCAAGGAACGCTCTTGTGGCCGATGATGTTTTCTCACGCAACCACGCTTACTAGTCTCCCAGTCAGTGAAGAAATTTAAATTATTTCATATTTATATATTCTCCATATCAAAATCTAACACACAAACTTTGATCTAATCAACTTCATATGTTTCGAAAATATTAAAAAAAAAACATTTTAAAATATATATATATATATATATATATATATATATATATCTCGTGACTTGTTTAACGTCTAATATACAAAACTAAGTAAACAACTGCGCCGTGTTTTGACACCACAAATCTTTTCGCCGAACAATAAAAGTATTAAGTTTTATGTAAAAGGCATCAATAGTCAGATAAGTTGGCAGATATGCACACGCAAATAAATATAAATTTATATAATAACGTACGGTACACAGCAGATGCTGATAATTTTATACAAATAAACGTCTTTAAGTATTAATCCTGGCCGTGCGTGTTGTATCATTTAGAAACGTTACAGTATTTAGTTGAAACGCACGAATTTGCAAAAGTGTTAGGAAATTTGACGAAAATGTAAGCTTTGTGTCAGTCTTATTGTTTTTTTTCTGTTATTTTTTTTTTTTGGTATTTTGGTTTTTAGTTGTCATACACGATATGATGAGATGACAACTTAGCGTTATAATTACGCTATTTCTTTATGTTCTATTTCCTTAGAAATTCTTAATCTATTATTATTGTAATTTATTTTGTGTAAAATACTTTTTAAAACTAAATCTATATATTATACACAAATCTTATTAAAGTTGCATCTCCCTTGCATTATGAAGGATGGCATAATCCGTAGCCACTACTTTGCTTAACTAGAGAATGCCACATTGGAACTAATTCTTTTGTTCCAATTGCATTTAATTTTATTCAATAATTCGTTTGCAATTGAATTTTATTTTTTTTTCAATAATTAGATTATTGTGATCTTTTTTTTTCTATATACAGGATGCCCCAGTTTGATCGTATTTGTTTGTCACCGTGGTATGCAGCTTTTTCACTTCCTAAACGTTAGTATCATATATTTATTTTAATTTGTACAAAAATAACACTAACCCGTTTTTTTTGTATAGTTAGGTAAAAAACTTATACTTTTAAATAAATTCGATCGTTGTCGATAACCACAAGTGGATGCTAAATTGTGATTATTGGAATTTTTGTTTTTTTTTTATATATATATCTTTTGACATACAACACTCTTTTGACTATATTATGTCAAAATAAATAAATTAATTATTTAGAGTGACATGTATTGTCAGAATCGGACTCAAGTGTCAATTTTAAACAAACTTAAATTGAACGGCATGAAGGAGGTTAAATTGACGATATCAATTTCCATCAGTAATTATAAGATGTAACTAAAGCTAGTGGAAGCTAATAAAAGTATGTTAAAAACATCTAACGTAGACACAACTTAGTGTCAAGACACTCTGTTGGTTGCTTTCCGCCCGAAATCAACACATTCGTGTGTAACGATGAACTTAACGCCGCGCTTTGTCGTAAAGCGAAGAATATGAAATTTTTTTTTTTTATTTTTTTTACTGTGTGGAAATCTAATCTGGATTATTTTTTAAAAAATATAATAAATTCTTGTAATGTATTACTTTATATCTGTGAAAGTAAATAGTCGTGAAAATTGCAGTTTTATGGGCACGAGGCGGCGTTTAGACATTAAAATTTACTATAACAAAGAAGGTAATACAATTTAAATGAAATTATTTTAACTAAGAAATGCACTTTTCAAATAACTCTCCGTATTTCACTTTGTACTGCACAAAATGCAGATTGCATTAATTATACCCAATTCTGTCGTAAATGTGAATAAGAAAACATATAGAAAATTGATCGCAGCGGAATTCGAAGCTGTGTCTTTTGGAAACCGTCCAAGCGCTCTGGCTGCTGAGCTATACGTTCACATACGGTTGCGTCGAAGTATGTTGATTGGAACATATTTGTGTTGTTAGTGCCTTTGTAGAGAGAGAGAGACGAAAAATTTACAAATCACATGGCTTATTGGTTATGACGCTTGATTGGTTCTCAAGAAGCGCGGATTGGAATTTTTTACATGTTGTCTTGTCCTAAGTGTGTGTACACTTTCGAATCAGGAACCATCGTGTTCAATTCCATTGATGTCATCTGCTCCACTATTATTATTATTATTATTTATGACGTTTATATGACCTACTTACATTTTTTGACCTATTTACATGTCTTCAACTAGAAAAGATTATCTCTTTCCTTTTTTTTTAAGGTTATTAAGAAAACTAGCAACTTGCCCGCGGCCTCGTACACTAGAACTACTCTATTATATTTCAATGTTGAAATATTTTGTTTTGCTTTAATAACTTAAATCACTGAAAACACTGTATCGTGACTAATACTGACAGGGATACGTTCAATAGATAATGTATGAAGTAATAATTGTCACGGTACGGTGCCGAAACTTTGATATTATTTACTGATAGTGTGAATCTGCCTTAAACTAGATGCCAGTGAAGTTTCGATTAAAATTTAACAAAACACTCGACTTGAAATATTTATTTTTTTATGTTTTATAATTCAGATATGGTTTCCAACGAGTCTACAATACCCCACTACGAAAATATTAAAATAGCTCCCGTATTTTGGTAAAAAGTTGTTAATTAAATGACTAATGTATACAACACAATGCAATTTCCTACGAAATCTCAGTGAACTGAATAACTTGTCGAACTAAAATGACTGTATCGCGTGACATTTTGAAAATATTAAAAAATAAACGTACACTGACGAAGAAATACATTTGGACGATAAAATGTTGCAGTGTTTTCTGATAGTGTAACAATAATAAGGTTTTACCATATTGTTAGGGAGACTTTCCGCTTGGTAATCATTAGATAATCAGCAGAAGAATAAAGAAGTTTGCAAATAAACTTCTGTTTCTAGAAGCTTCTATTGGTATATGCTTGAAGATCTTCGAACTAACAGGACGTACGCTAGCCGTGGATTGGCAATTTTTGACATTGATTGACAATATTGTATATTGATTGACAATTTTGGATATTGATTGGCAATTTCGAACGTAGATTCGTGATTTGAACATTGATTGGCAATATTGAACACCGATTGGCAGTTCTGAATATTGACAAGCAATTTTAAAAGATTTTTGTCGGTGATAATGGTAGAGGACACCACGCAGCAATCGGACAGAGTGTCAGCGGCTGCGGTACTGCAGTTCGCTGCAAGGGAAGCTAGAGAGGGTAGAAGGTTCGCCGAGTTTGGTGCGCATGCCTTCGCTAGCATCACATATAACGCTTATGGTAATTTTGTTTGTATAAAATCGTTTATATATATATATATATATATATATATATATATATATATATATATATATGTGTATAAGAATATTTTATCAATTTTGAACGATCTAATAGAATTTTATTGATGCTTAAGTGTTACTAGATATATGAATTAATTTATGTGTTTCTTTTTTATTAAAGCTTACTTCTCATACATGTGGAGTGACAAAATGTAATCGCAAACCACACATGACAAAATGTAATTGTCTGTATATAATAATTTTATAGTGGTACAGAACCCTTAGTGCGCAAGCCCAAATCGCACTTGGCCGGTTTTGTTTAAACAATTATATTGTCACATTTATAATAAGAAAGATGATATAGAAAACGTATAAAAATTTAAACGTAGCGGGATTCGAACCCGTTCGTTCGTGGAAATCATCCGCACGCTCCCTCTAATTAAGCCATAAGCTGTTATCGAGCTGAATTATTGCTTGTTCGCAAACCACTCTTGCGCCTTGTGCCGCATTATCTCTGTGCGGGTCAATACATTGATAAAGCAATTCGTCTGCCTCATATCACACGCGTTATCAGTGGCCAATGAGACTGTGTAACCAGTTCTATTTGAGATGTACAGTTCAATAGGGTAATTGTAGATACTGAACAGTTTATATGGCAAAATGTTGTTTTTCTATATGTATGTCATGAATTTTAGGTTGGCCATGGTGTAGTGGGACTGCGTCAGTCGTATGTTCGATTCCCAATCGGTATAATGGTTTATATTTAAATTATTTTTGTTCTCTCGCTCTGGTAAGACACAGCGCGGTGTTGATTTCCGCCACTCTGCACGTAATGTCTCGTTTTCGGCGAAAAGTGAATTACTGAGTGTGTTGACACTATGTACTTCTTTTCTATCCTGTTATGCGGGATAAAGCGTAAAGCTGTTAAATATTTGCTTGTTGCTAATACAATATTGTTTTAAAAAAATGCCAAACCAAATGAATTTTATGCGTTTTAATGTAATTCACAGATTTTAAAACATCTTATTTATGCTAAAATTTCTGGTATACGCTCATTAAGATAGTCCTTAGTTTATAAAAAATCGACCCGTCGATGTGTACTTGTAGCTCATTTGTATCTAATCTTTGTATGATTTCTATGAATACGGGTTCGAATCCTGTTACGAAGAAATTAAAGATATGCATGGATGAAAATCTTGTCGCGGATATTGTATAATGGGAAATTCCAGCTAAAAATAGCTAAATCTGCTGAAGATCCTTCATGTGCAATATTTGATGAGAGGAAACGGTTCGAAACCTGCTCCATTTTCTATAATTCTTCTGGAAATTTCTAAAATTAAAGGGGCGAGGGGGGTCAAAGGCTTATTCGGAGAAATGCCATATCAGGATACAGCTTCACGCATTATCCCGCATAGCAGGGTCGTCAGAGACAATCTGGTGTCAAGGCACTCTGTTGACTGTTCGTTCCGCCCGAAAATCAAAAATTGTGAGTTGAGTGGCGTGCCTTTAATTTTATTATTATATGGGCTTTTGTTACATTTATGTCGTTATCATTGAGTTATTGCGTACAGAGTTCGCCGCTCAGTACGCAATGTCTCAAATTGAGGTGATAAACAGTAAATGGAATTTCTTGACACTAGACTCCTCCTAACTAGCCTTTCATGCGGGATGAAGTGTGAAATTGTTTTTTTTTTTAATGTGTTATACTTATTATAAGTACATATATAAGTAGATAATTCCTATAAGACTTATGAAGATTAGGATAAGTATTCATAATATTATTTCTTCTCATTAAAATTTTATTCTATATTTTTTTTATTTTATTCATATAAACCGGGTAAAAAATGTATATAATTTAATAAATCAATTATTTTTGAAAAAATGTTTAAAAATTGAACACAGCGGAATTCGAACCGTCGCCTCTACTAAGCCGTCCAAGCGCGCTGACCACTAAGCCATGCGTTCTCTTACCGGCTGCGTCGATACACTTATATGTTTCTTACAACTTATTTATGTCGTGAGATTTTTACAAATTTCTGCTTCTCTAAGATTATTACGAAATAATTCTTTAACAAGAGAAATTTCTATTGTTTTATCTTAATATTTTACTATTTTTAAAACGTTTTTATACGTTTTATTTTAAATGTTTTCTAATCCTAAATTGTGGAATAACACTTATAAACAAAAATATTAAAATATTAAATCAATTATTTATACATCACTTTCAAAGTTGCCAGTTAAGCATAAATCTTTTTAATAATATCAAATTGGCATTTTTTTAAAGATATAACATGTAATTAAATTTATCTGGGTAAAAGTGTACATATTTTTGACGTATTTTGTATAATTTTCAGCTACCCTCGGCGAGATGGGTGGCAGTGGGACGAGCTCCTCGTCGTCCCACATGTCGCCCGGCTGGCAGGTCAACGACCTCGACTTGGATCTACCTGGGGAGCTGTCTATGAAGTAAGTTAAACTTTTTTTTTTCATTTGGTTTATTCTAACCTAACCTAGCTATGGTTTTAGGTAAACTGAATGGTAAATCATTTTCATTTTCTCGATCTGGTAAGATAAAGCGCGGCGTTCAGTTTTGCCACTTTCCTATCTACCCTGCTATTCAGGATAAGATCGTGAAGCTAGGGATAGAATGGGTAAAAGGTTACCCAAATTATATTAACATATATAATATGTGAACATATTCTTAATTTATATTTTCTGTTGGTTTATACTTTGTCGTGAATATATTCGTGCTATGCTTCCCGTCCGAAGTCGACACATTGAGTGTTGAGTGGCGAACGTAAACGACGCCATTAGTCTTACTTGCGTGGGGAAGTGAAAATAATTTAAATACAAATAAATCATTTATTTACTACAGTTTTCGAACTGACGACCAGTTGCGTTTACAGTCAGACGTTGTCCCACTGCGCCACGATGCCTTATTCCTTGTATTTTTTTTATATTCTATTTGATTTTTAAAAAGTATCTCTTGCGTTGAGATATGCTTTTCAAGTTAATAGTAACACTCTCACGAATTTCATACGTATTACTCGAGAGTCATTTTTTTTATTAACCTTTTGGACATAAGTTTTTTTACGCTTTCACCGCATTCTACCGCATAGCAGGGTAGATAGAAAATACCTAGTGTCAAGACACTCCGTATTTCGTTTCCCACCGAATTCGAGACATTGCGTGTTGAGTGGTGAAACTCAACGCCGCACTTGGTCTTACAAGATAGAGAAAATGAAAATAATTTAAATATAAACACTCCCCCGAATAGGGATCGAACCCACACCCGATCGTGTTCACAGTCAGATTCTGTCCCATATCATGTAAAGTTTCAATCTACTATTATATATTTATAATTTATAAATAAATATAGTTTTTTTTATTGAAATTACAATTTTTATCTTTGTACATTTGTTGTTTTTTTAATAATTAAAAAAGTTTATTATCCTCATAGGCAGAGAAAACCTAGTGTCGAGATACTCCGTTAATACAAAATTTGCTTTTTTTTCTTCGCAGTGAAGCTCTCCTAGCACTTCCAGCGCTCACCGGATTTAAGCAAGAAGCACCATCGCCGACCGGCAACGTGCTGTCGCCTCCCCGACGCGCTTGGCAACTACGGCGACCGGACGATAGACAGGTAACAAGATAATATTAAAAAAAAAGAAACAGAAAAAAGCTAACGCAGCGGGATTCGAACCCGCGCTTATTGGGGGTCCAAGCGTTCTGACTTCTAAACTATATCTCTCTACTCTATGTTTTCAATTTCTAAGTGTCGAATAACACAGTAAAAGTTTTTAAATTGGTAATAATGTCTATAGGTTTTTTTTTGATTAACAATAGGTTAGTCTACCGGTGACCACGGACTACTGTGAAGTGTATAAAACGTCAGATTTTCAAATATCAAATTTATAAGCGATTTATCCGTTTAAAATAGTTTTAATTAAGATAAACAAATCTTTAATTGCAACTTCACATTTTATTCCTCGGACCTAGTGACAAAACACTCCGTTCGCAACGTTTACCCGTCTTTACCAGAGCGGAAATATAATTAAATATAACAAACATTTTACGTATGGTTTAGTCGTCGAAGCACTTGGATGTTTTTCAAATGGCGCGGGTTTGAGTCTTGCAACGTTAATTTTTTTTAGTTTCACGCTTTTATCCCGTTAGCTAAGCGATGTATACAGGAAGTTCCTTGTATCATGACACTCCGCACTCAACTTTCCGCCGTTATTGCGTTCACATCACAGCGGGGAAATGTTGATTCCGCCACTTACACCCAATATCTCAAATTCGGAGGAAAGCGAAGTGCGGAGAGTCTTGACACTAGGTACTTTCTGTCAACCCTGAAATACGGGATGAAAAGCGTTCACGCTTTAAACAAAATGGATCCTAAATAACGTTTTAAATATTCATTTGTTTGCTCTTCTAGTGGTCTCTTGACAGTATCGAGGTAAAGTCATTTCTGTGAACTTTAAAGCCTTTTTAGACGTAAGAAATTGCTAGAAGCAAAAAAAATGTCACTATATACGCATTTTTTTTCTTATTTCGTCATATTTTACATGCTGTTACGTATAATACATGTAACCTTAGCAACGTGTATGTCACTCTACACGCAAATGTATGCCAAACGTACAGTAGTGTGTGTGGTTAGCTTATTTATGTAAAATATATATATATTTAAATTATTATAAAATATATGTGTATTGTAATGTGCTAAATTTCATACTCATCTGTCTGTCTGTTTTCTTTTTTAGTATTAATGTATCATAGAACATAAAACAATGATTATTGTTTATTTTATCTGTACGTCAGTTTTTCTGTGCGTTTGTGCACACCTATCTCGGAAACGGCTAACGGTTTTCAGTCTTATATCGATTTAAAGTATTTTGTTCGACAAATTTATAACAAGGATCTAACCACGTAAGCGAAATTGCGGGCATTTAATAGTTTTTCATATATTTTTATTATATATTTTTGTATACACAGATAACTAATATGATAGTGGACAACCGCGATGGTATGGAGGAGCCCTGTCAACAAACATCGCCCCATAATAACATGATGAATACACACCGTAAGTTGTTTTAATACTTATTTGATTTAAATCGAACCCGCACCATGTTCAATAGGTCATCGATACATATATGTACATATTATTTTATATACTTGGCTATTTCAAAATCCGTTTTTGATTTATGAAATATCCAGTTTTATTTTACTTGGAAAAAGAATTAATTATGTATACTACTAAGACGTTTCGTTCTCGATTCGTGACATTGTATAGCGAGTAGCGGAATTAAACGCCGCATTTTGCTTTACTACAAGGGGAAATGAAAATATTTTAATTACAATCATGTGAGATCGAACTCACAACCAGTCCCGTTTATAGACAGGCACTGTCCCACTGTGCCGGCGTAGTCATATGTATGAAATCTATACTTTTGATTCTAAATACATTGATATAAATACATTAATGATTTCTTTGTTTATGGAGATTTTTATATATTATATATTGAAGATAATTAGTAGTGTCTGAGTGACAGTGTTGGCTTGAATACGAAATTGGGTTGTGGGTTTAGTTCCCACTTATGACAATTTTTATGCTTCCCCTACTCTGGTGCGACAAAGCTAACCAGATTACTGCGATAAAGCATGTTGAGTGGGAAAATACGTTGTTATCTGCGGTAAGACGTGTCGGAATTTATTAGTGACGTAACTCAACGCCGCCTCTTATTCTTCGAGATATTCGAGAAATCGAATTCGAGAAATCGAGAGATTGTTAAAAAGTGAAGAACGTAGTGTCTCAGTATTTTTTTCCGTCTAATCACAGCCAGTCAAGAAAACATGCAATGCCAACCGGTGCCTGTTATGCCGATGAATGGTTACCACTCGCCTAATAACCAGGAAAATAAAAGTAAGTATTAAAAAATTACATTAATTAAAAAAAAACAATCACTTTTGGTGTATACAGAAAATAGTGTGAATGATATGACTTGAACCCACGACCCTTGGGTATCGCCTAAGTGCACTAGAGTCTCGACCAATATACTATATGTTCTTATCATAACTATAAGTGAAATACTTGAAGTGTTATTCACACACTTGAAATAGGAAAAATATTTAACATAAACGTATTATTTGAATAGCTTTACGCATTATCCCGCATAGCAGGATTGTTGGAACAACGGAGGGTCAAGACACTAACTGCTTTCCGCCCGAAATCGATACATTGTTTTTTGAGTTGCGCACTCAACGCCGCGCTTTGTCTTACCATAACGAAGAACTAAGAAAGAATATTATGTATAATCATTCCCCTGAGTGGAAATCGAACCTATGTCCAATCAAAAAACTTAATTTTTTATTCTAAACTTCAGATGCGGGTCTTTTGATGTGTTCCCCGGTCAGTTCCCTGGACGGCTTCCTGCATTCTCCATCAGGTCGTCCTGACAACAGCTTCAAAGATGATACCAGGTATTATTTTGTTTTTTTTGCATCAACCTTTTATCCCACATAGTAGGGTAGAGAGGAACTACCTACTGTCATTCTGTACTCTGTTTGTCTTACCAGTGCGAGGAAATAAAATAATTTCGATATAATCAGTCCCCAGAATGGGAATCGAACCTACAACGATTTTACTATTGCCAAAAAGTACAGGTTTAAAACGTTTAATAAATATTTACTTGTATATTAACTTTTGAGGCCGGTCATAGCGCAGTGGGACAGCATCTGACTGTAAATGTGATCGGTTGTGGGTTCAGTCCCCACTCGGGGGAGTGATTACATTTAAATTATTTTCACTTTCTCGCTCTGGTTAAAGACAAGGTGCGGCGTTGAGTTCCACCACTCAACACGCAATGTCTTGAATTCGGTGGAAACCGAAGTACGGAGTGTCTTGACACTCACGATAACCCTTCATTTACAAGTCCCACTCTCACTTGGCCGTGGTTTGTTTTTTAATTACTTTAATATATATTTATTGTTATAGATTCCAATACGTGTTGGCGGCGGCTACATCCATAGCGACGAAACAAAACGAAGAGAGTTTGACGTATTTGAACCAGGGACAACCTTATGAAGTGAAATTGAAGAAACTGGGCGATTTGTCTCATTACAAGGGAAAGATATTGAAGGTGAGTGTCGCTTTGACTTCTACCCTGCATAATAGGATAGTCAGGATATGGAACCTTGGGGTTCATGGAAGATTGGGGTTACCGTGGAATATTTACTATTTATATACTTTTATTCCACACTTTCGATTAAAAAACATTTTTGAAAAAACGTGTAAAAATTTGAAGGCAGCGTGATTCGAACCCGCGTCTCTTGGATACCGTCCAAGCGCTATGACCGCTAAGCCGTGCGTTCTACAACTAATTTTTAGACGTTTATTACAACTTATTTCTGTTGTTTTCTAATCCTAAGTGTGGAATAACACTTTAAAAATAGTAAATATTGAAATAAAATAGCAATCTCTCTTGTTAAACGATTATTTCTTAATAATCCTTAAGTAGTAGAAATTTGTAAAAATCTCTCTACAGAGATGCTAACAACATAAATAACGTTGTAACAAAACGTATAAGAATTTCGATGCAGCCGGTAGTAGAACACATGGCTTAGCGGTCAGAGCGCTTTGACGGTATTCAAGAGGCGCGGGCTCTAATCCCGCTGCCTTCAAATTTTTATACGTTTATTCAAAAATGTTTACCCCGGAATATTGAGGTTCCCCTGACCTTGGATAGTGAGGAGCATCTTGAGGTTATATTGGGTAAAGAGTACTGGCCTACAAATGTCACTGTGAAGTCCTCAATCGGGTATGTATACTTAACAGGGTTCCCTCGTGTTAAAAAAAAATCATCCCTCTGTGTGGTCGTTAGTCGTTTAATGTGGTTTTTCATTATTATCACTTTATTGATTAATCTATACAAATAAAGAAAATTGGAGTGTCTGTTTGTTGTATGAAAATAATCGTTTTTTTTAAGTAAATGTTTATATATGGCATATACGGTACATATACTAAAATAATTTAATTTTATATTTTTTCCGTTTTGTCTATTTGTTCCGGCTAATCTCTGAAAGGACTGGACCGATTGTGATAGGACTTGTTACAATTTAATTTTGTTTACTAATATCTCTAGCAAAATTTTCTATATAGAAATGCTATTATATAAGAAATGACAATAGTTCACGTTTGGACGTTGTCTAACAGGAGCGGGTTCGAATACCGGTGTGCTTAATTTTTTTTTCTTAGTATGTAAATATATATGAGTCCATGGTAGCACCGTGGAACAACGCCGGACTGTAAACACGATTAGTAGTGGGTTCTATTCCTATCCGAGTAAATTATTATGTTTTAATTATGTTTTCATTGCTCCCCTCTGGTAAGACGGGTGTTGGTCACTGAACACATGAAGTGTCAACGGAGTGTCTTGACACTAGGTTGTCACCGAACTACCCTACTGTGAATAATTGTTTGTTTTAATTTACTTCTTTTACCATTATTATCCATTTACATAAAAGAAAATATAATATTTAAATATAAAACTGCATGTAATGTTTAGAAAATGCATTAAAAACACATAATATTTTTTATTCCATAGAGCATTATAAAGATATGCTTCCACGAGCGTCGCCTCCAGTACATGGAGAGGGAGCAGATCGCGCAGTGGCACGCCGAGAGGCCCGGGGAGAGGATCGTGGAGGTAACGGGGAGCGGGGGGGAGACTGAGAGCGAGCGATGGATGTGAACATCTTTGTATCCTTATATTTATATTTTTACGAAAATAACGCTAAATGAGAATTATGGCATTGTTTTAAAAGAATGCATAAAAATATATTATATTATTAAAACAAATGTAACACACTCTACCATGTGTTTGAAATATACGTTTATATAAAGTGACATACACGTTGCTATGGCAACGCGTTGTCAATGCGTCACCAACTTGATAACTTCTTCAACTATTACAAAAGGTGTGGGTTCGAATCTTCATATTATTCGTATATATTTATATATTTTTTTATTGAACAGGTGGACGTGCCACTCTCGTACGGTGTCATAAGAGTGGAGCAGCCCGCGTCCCTGAACGCCTTGCACGTGTACTGGGATCCCACTAAGGACGTCGGTGTTTATATTAAGGTAGGGAATTCGAATATGTTTTTATTTACAATATTATATATTTGTTATATATATTCGAAAGACTTTTAAGATAGCTCTAGCAGGGTATACAGAAATTACCTAGTGTTACCTAGGCACTGTGTACCTATACCTATTACCTAGGCATTCCGTACTTCACTTTCCACTCAATTCGATCATGATATTGCGTGTTGAGTGATGTAACTCAACGCCGCACTTTGTCTCATCATAGCGAGGAAATGAAAATAATTTAAATATAAACATTCCTCGAGCGAACTCACGTCTTCCACTGCGCAATGAACTGCTTATTTATTTTTTTCCACTATATTTTATTTCTTGTTTTCAGGTAAACTGTATATCTACCGAGTTCACGGCTAAGAAGCATGGCGGAGAGAAAGGTGTCCCTTTTCGTATACAGGTTGAGACGTATCTGGCTACGGATGATCATAACCGCTTACACGCCGCCGCTTGTCAAATAAAGGTGGGTGCGGGTTCGATTCTTGTAATATTTTGGGACTACTTTTTTAACTTGAAAAATTTATATTGATCAAGTTTTAAATAATATTTTAATAAATGCATATATATATATATATATATATATATATATATATATATATATATATATATACATATAATATACCAATTTTTTGTTTAGAATGTTTATCTCTGTACATACACAGACAGTAAGACGACACTGCGTACATATATTTATTTCTTTCTCAGGTGTTTAAGCTCAAAGGGGCGGATCGTAAGCACAAGCAGGACAGAGAGAAGGTTCTCCGTCGTCCCCGCACAGATTTGGAGAAGTACCAGCCGGGCTGCGAAGCTACTGTTCTTACAACGGTTTGTGATTTTTTTGTTTATCCATATGGATTAATAAAATTGGTGTGTCAAGACACTCCGTAGTTTGCTTTTTACCGAATTCGGGACATTCCTTATTGAGTGGTGGAGCTCAACGCTGCACTGTGCCTTACCAGAGCGAGGAAGTGAAAATAATTTAATTATAATCATTCCCCGGAGTGGGAATCGAATCTACAACCGATCGCGTTTACAGTCAGACGCTGTTCTTCTGACTGTTTTTGGACTTTGGAGCGTTAACGCGTCCGTCTGTTCGGTGTTAATATATATATTTTCGTCGACAGTTATCAAATGACGCTCTGATGCCGCCCCCGTCCCTCGTCACCACCTCATCACCCCCATATTCACCGGAAATGTGGTAAGTTGGTTTTTTTTTTTCATTTATTACTTATATAGATGAGGCAATCGTGTATTGCGAGACATTCTCAGATATAGTAAAGGCGATTGGTTGTGGGTTCTATTCCCGCTTGGAGGAGTGGTATTCATGATAACTTTTTACACATGTGTTTTTTTAAGTGTTTCTTGTGATTTCCTTATATGTTTTTTTATATGTGTATTTTTTTTTTTGAAATATTATTTTTGATTGACTGTAAAATAGACACAATTGAAAAGTATTTGGTTGTGTTTTAGATCCTTAACTGGTATGGTCGAATACAATTTATATAGCCATTAACACTAATTCTCTCTAAACACACAGTTATGTTTGAAAGATGTCAATTAAAAAAAACCTTTAGACTGCTAACTTTGCGCGGGTGTCCCTCAAGGCTGCGTACTATAGCCCCTTTTATATGCTCTATACATGATATCATGCTGAATAGAGAAATTTGGACTACCTATAGTGTATTTAATTATTTAAAAAAATATATAGACTACACACATAAAAATAAATGTATATGTGTGTGTTAGTGCACACATATAAGAAGTGCAACGTCTTTATGATATTATTTTTTGAAAAGTGATTTACTATTTACAGGAATTAGTTTTTTTTTATCCCGCGTAGCAGGGTAGACAGAAAATACCTAGTGTCAAGACAATCCGTACTTCGCTTTGCATGTTGAGTGATGGAACTCAACGCCGCACTTTGTCTTTACCAGAACGAGGAATTGAAAATAATTTAAATATAATCACTCCACCGATGGAGATCGAACCCACAACCGGTCGCGTTTACAGTCAGACGCTGTCACACTGCGCCACGACCGGCCTCTAGTTAAATAATACTAAATTAGATAAAGTTTGGGCGAAAAACAAAACACGCCACGTGTATTTTAGTAGAATTTTGGTATTTACAAATAAAGAGAAACAAAAAAACGTAACAGAAAAACGTTACAATTTTTTTTTCATTGTTATAAATTTTCTCCCATCCATCGATAAAGAACTTTCATTCCAAAAACCGTTCCGACCGCTAAGCCATGCGTTCCACTACCGGCTGCGTCGAAATTATTTCGTCTTTATACGTTTTTTTCGAAAATGTTTTCTAATCCTAAGTGTGGAATGACACTTTATAAATAATAAATATTAAAATAAAATAGCAATCTCTCTTGTTAAATGATTATTTCTTAACAATCTTTAAGTATTAGAAATATGTAAAAATCTGTCTACAAAGATGCTAACAACATAAATATCGCTGTAACAAACGTATAAGAATTTCGACGCAGCTGGTAGTAGAACACATGGTTTAGCGGTCAGAGCGGTGGGGCGGTTTCCAAGAGGCGTGGGTTCAAATTCCGCGTCGTTCAAATTTTTATACGTTATTCCATAAAAGTTTTCTTATCGCGAGTGTTGTATTCTTTTTGTGTTTGTATGACGGAAGTATATAAGTATATCACAAAAAAACCGTTAGGCCGGTTGTGGCACAGTGTGACAGCGTCCGAGTGTAAACACGATCGGTTGTGGGTTCGATCCCCACTCGGGGGACTGATTATATTTAAATTATTTTCATTTCCTCCCTCTGATGAAGACAAAGAGCGGCATTGAGTTCCACCACTCAACACGCAATGTCTCGAATTCGGTGGAAAACGGAGTGTGTTGACTCTAGGTACTTTTTGTCTACCCTGCTATGCGGGATAAAAGCGTGAAGCCTGAAAAAATATTATTTTTGTATTCATATTTATATACTTTTATAACCTACACATATTGAATTAAAACTTAAAAATAATAATAATAGAACGTTTTATGGATTTTGAAATGAAAAAATGACTTTTAGTGATGTACCGTACCGTTTATAGTCGTGGAATGTATCGATATGTCGTTTTTTATTATTCAAAGAAGATATTATGTGCAAACGCTGTATCACAAGGTTTCCTTTCTACCTGTGTGAGTATTAGTTTGAAAACCTTGAAAAAAATAAAGTTTATCTAAAACTATTTTTATGTTAATGTATAAGGGGATTTTTTTCTCGTATATTTATTATACCAACAAGAGTGACTGACTGCACGCTTTATCCCTAGTATGGTAGTCAGAAAAAATGGAAGAATATATCTCATCGGTCAACTGAGGTCTTCCCCAATCTTTGGTACCACCTTTGCTTCACGCTTTCACCCCGCGTAACAGGGTATACAGTAAGTAATTAGTGTCAAGACACTCCGTACTTCACTTTCCACCGAATTCGAGACGTTGCTTACCTTACCTTTGCTTGATCTATATTTCTTTCATCACTCAACCTCTCGCCATGCCCAAACGATCTGATCACGTTCTTCTTTATTCTTATTACGATATTATCTTTTTTTTATTCTTCTTTATTGAACATAACAATTGTTTTAAACATTAATCTTATTTATTTTTATATCTATGACGATATTCAAACTACTTTGGAAATATAACTTTCTAATACTTGCTAGACATATAGTATACGTTGAGTCCGTACTTTGTTATTACATCCAATGAATGTGATTATTTATTT
Organism: Dryadula phaetusa; assembly: GCA_032432895.1. Taxonomy (NCBI): domain Eukaryota; kingdom Metazoa; phylum Arthropoda; class Insecta; order Lepidoptera; family Nymphalidae; genus Dryadula; species Dryadula phaetusa. The sequence continues at coordinate 1,890,115 of JAOYRS010000082.1, forward strand.
GATATTGTGCTCATAAATATTCTGTAGAAAATCCGCTATCAAATTTCGTATTCCAATAACATCTTGTGAAATAATTGAAGTCAGTTTAAAATCCTCCATATCATTCTCAATTTGCATCTATCTGTATTGCTATTATAAAGTACATTAAATTGCACAAATTGAATGTCATATGAGACGGGATTGGTAATTTAGTGGCTCTTGTATCACTTTTAACCTTGTCAACAAAATCTTTGAAAACGTTATTGTTTTTAAAGTGGTCCTTTTAAATAACTATTTTAAATATGTACATTTTAGACCGGTCGTAACGCAGTGGGACAGCGTGTGACTGTAAATGAGATCGGTTCGATCCCCACTCGGGGGAGTGATTATATTTAAATTATTTTCACTTCCTCGCTCTGGTAAAGACAAAGTGCGGCGTTGAGTTCCACCACTCAATACGCAATGTCTCGAATTCGGTGGAAAGCGAAGTACGGAGTGTCTTCACACTACCTACCCTGCTATGAGGGACAAAGCGGGAAGCAAAAAAAAATAAGAAGTATTGTAATGTTTAATGTAAATTAAAACATAAACAGATCAATTATGTTTCTAATATCAATCATTTTAAATGTCACGTAATCTCTTTGGCTGGTTAGCGTAATTTGATGTAGAGCATCAAATTGCACCAATTCAACATGATCACGAGTTGGTAATTTATGCGATCACATCTCTCAAAAGCAATCTACATTTCTACCTAGGAAAGTTCTAGAATTTTCTATTGTGACTATGGCAAAATATTTTTTTACTTACAATTGTAAATGTATATATATATATATTTTTTTTTTTGAAAACCACTATCGCTATTATACTATAATTAATATTACTTAAGATCAATTCCCTTTCAATTTGAAGCAGTAAAATAATTGACACACATGTGATAAGGCGGCTTCTAACCAGATATAATGGCGTATACATTGCGAATTTAATATCTGTTTGTTAGTTCAACTCGTGAACTGGTCTTGCTGTGGTTATTTAACTGGTGTTAACAGTATTGTAATATATTATATTTTTTAATTATATAGAAAAATAGTGGGTAATTAATTATGTATAAAATAATAGTTTTTTTCGTTATATTAGTCATACTTACCTTCATCTAACCATGTGTGTTGATGTATTTTTAAATAAATTCAATTCTTCATTGTATGCCAACTAGCACAAAGGTAGAATATTTATATCCAAATTACACTCTCTTGTGGTCAACAGAATTTAAATGTAAAAATTAATTATTCTAGAATTAATTATTCTATTTGTAAATTATTCTATTCTATTATTCTAGAAGAATAACCTTTTCATCGTATTTCAGACGGATAATTCTCTTGTGTCTTCGCATGACTTAGTGGTTAGGTTGTGTTTTAGACAAACACTGTTGATAGTAACCATATTAAATAATCAAATTATTATAACAAATATGTTATATCAGTAATATATTAATATAATAGTAATAATAATAATATTTACTATATTAATGTAACATGAGGCCGGTCGTGGCGCAGTGTGACAGCGTCTGACTGTAAACGCGACCGGTTGTGGGTACGATCCCCACTCGAGGGAGTGATTATATTTAAATTATTTTCACTTCCTCGCTCTGGTAAAGACAAAGTGCGGCGTTGAGTTCCACCACTCAACACGCGATATCTCGAATTCGGTGGAAAGCGAAGTACGTAGTCTCTTGACACTAGGTACTTTCTGTCTACCCTGCTATGCGGGATAGAAGCGTGAAAAGCGTGAAGCTAATGTAACATTTTAATTTAAATTATAACCTAAAGCTTGTCTGAAGTTAATCAATTTTAATATGAAATAAATAGTTTAATTTGAATTTGTTAAAACTATTCCTACTGTTCATTTGGACGAAAAAAATATTATATAAATTTTGTTTTAAAATATAAACATAACAAACCGCCATTTTTAAAATACCTATATATTCATAAAATAACTAATAATTATAAAATGTACAATTAAAAATATCTACCAAAAAGTATTTTATATAATAGCCTATTGCGAATTGTCACATCTCTTCATCTGGCCCTACGACGTATGAACGTAAATCAACATACAGTTGCTCAATTGAGCCCTTGTTATTCAATTGGCATGTTTATCTCTATTGTCGTCAGAATGGACGTTATTTTTAGACTGTCATCATATATATATATATATATATATATATATATATATATATATATATATATATATATATATATATATATATATATATATATATATATATATATATATATATACTTTTCTAAATATATGTACAAATAGTAAGTACTTTCTAAGTATAAGATATAGAAAAAAATATCTTTACTTATATCGTTCCAGTGCGTTTATTATGTATAGGTTTATTAGGTATTAATGTACATACATTTTATTGGCATACCGCTTTTATAATGCAAATTATTTTATGTATAAATTATGTATATATATATACTACATAAACAACAGTAAAACTAACTCTTTTTAAAACTGTTATTTATAAACAAACAACGTGCTACGTTCCCATTTTCACAAATTGCGCCGTTCGCTATATTTAGAACCGCTATTTTGTACTTCCGTTGTGGATACAAACCTGTTTGCGGTGGTTTGAGTTTTGCGGATACTACAATTTACAATGCCTTATCGTTTCCCGTTACTTTACATGTATCTTATGTTATGATATATATCTTATTAGATGTATATGATATATATATATATATATATATATATATATATATATATATATATATATATATATATATATATATATATATATATATATATATATATATACACATAATTAAATGATAAAATGTGGTGACGAGTTCCGCTACTCAACTCGAATTGAGCTGAAAACGGAGAACGGAGTGTTCTTACAAATATTTTGTCTCTTTTTAACATGATATGCGGGATAAAGTGTTAAGTTAAAAACTAGTATATAAAAATAACTGTTTCATTTATTCAATAAACATTAAATTCAATAACTATCAACTAAAGTAACAATTTGAGATATTGTTACCTCACTCACGGTAGCTAACCTATTTATCCAGACCAAGATGTATAACAGGTTCGTTGACTTACTAGATTTGTATTGTATTTGTAAACTAGTTTTTGACGTTCAAGTTGCTTAATATTTAAACAATGATTGTGTTTTTATATTAATTTTGTGTAATCTTAAAAATAACATTTTATCATAACCTAAAAGTTTTAATTATTATTATGTATGGAATAGTTTTGCAGTGGCTCAAACATTTCTACAAAAAAATAATATATAAAAATAAGGAAACGTGTTAATGAATTCATTTAATACACTATCTAGTTGCATTGCACGAGTTTTAACCGAAGTGTACTGTAAAATCGAACTTTAACTGTAACTGGCATCATTTAGGTGTATATAATATATATTATCGAAAATAAAAATTAAGAATAAAATAAAGTATGACGTCATTACTAATTAATAACCAAGATGCATTAAACAAACCAAATGCAACCAATATAAAATACGATTAAAATCGTTATATTGCCAGTTTTAGTTCGAACCGGCGTGAACCACATAGCTTCAGTGTTTCACCCCTTTGAAATCACATGCTCGTTAATTTGTTCTTGACGAGTTAAGTGATTCCAATTACATGTATAGGTCGAGAGGTGTGATTTTAATTGGGTGATTCTGGTGTTATTATGAATTCCTATTTTTTTTTCAATTTCAAATCTTATAATAATTTAAAAGTAATTCTGTTGCTATAATTAAACATTACGTTTCAAAATTGAGAATTTTAAAACATAACAGGTTTAGAGAAGTTTCTGGTTTTGTAAAAAAAAAAACAATTGTCATTTTTATCATTTTTTTTATCATCAAGATAATATAACGTCTATATCTATATTTATATAACGTGTTTTCAGCAAATAAATAAAAAATACAAATTTTATACTAAGTACGACTTATTTAAAGAATTACGTATTAAGTGTTTGAACAAATAGATATGATCAAGTAAAGTACTTGACGCTAAAACAAGTACTGTATTGCTATTACATTGCGAGGCTATTTGTGTGGAATTGCAAGTAAATAGAGGAGCTACGATCACAAAGTAACGTTGTGTAAGGTCGCGTCTTAGCTTGTAAAGTGATCTCAACCTAGTGATGTAATATATTAAACACCCGGCAAGAAACAAGCGTTAACGTCGAACGAAACGTAAACCGGATCACATCAGTTAGCTACAAATTGAAGCACAATTGACCAAAACTGCATTCTAGCTATTATTATATCCGCTTCGGTGCCGATACGTCTAACTGGAATCAACAATAGCAAAGCGCTTTACTCTTAAATATCGCTCTAACAGTCCAACGATATAGTTTAATATCGATTTAATGGTTAACAAATAAAATGTTTGAGCGTTTAAAATAAACGTTTTATCGTCTACTGGCATCACTAGCTACGGCATGACGTAGTGTAGTGCACCACCGCGAGCCGGCCGCGGCCCACCAGAACCGAATAGAACCGGATCGTGGCCAATCAACACGCGCGCATCACTAGCGACCAATCAGCGGCCATTACGCTCAGTCACTGGCCTTCCTTCACCCGTCGTGTACTGCATTGTTTCTGTTTATTACTCATTATTTACCGCTGATAAAACTAAATTTCGTCGCCCATTTAACCGGTGAAATCTTGTATGTTCTTATATTTTAATAATTAAATACAATTAGTTTTTGCGAACAGCCATATTCAACGCAGTGTAGAAATGTTAGACAAGTGATTTTTTTGGGCTAGTGTGTATTAGATTCGCGTCGCAAAACAAAAGTGCCCAATGGTTTCAGAGGTGGTGTTTGTATGTAAAGCTATGTTGGTTGTATGTGGACGTGAATACCGCTCAGCATCCGGCGCGTTTGTCTCCACGAATCTGACGAGACAGGACTATAGCTGACAGGAGTATGCTCGTGCTCGAGCAGAGACTTAGTGCGAGGCAGGTAGGACGCGGTGTTGTCCTCCGAGCTCGTCTCCTACACGGCGTGGAGGCCCAGGGCTGGCGGATGAGGTTCTCCCTATTGAAGACCGAAGTGGAGATTGACGCTGATCCTGATACGTATAGGGAACTAGCCACCAGATTGAGGAGGGCGAACGTCGTTGTGAGACCTGGGCGGTCGAGATTTAAGTAAATATAAGTTTATTATGTAATTTGTTCATACTTTTTGATATATTTAAATATGAAGGTATGCTATTTTCGTGAAAAATTGCGTTATTGCAAAAAGATTTAAAAAATAATTTAATTTGATCTGATTAGTATATTTAGTTAGTTTCTCCCATGAGAAAGGAAGGAAATATGTTAATGCCAGATTATCTATATTAAATCATCTATGAAGGCCAGTATCATACATACATACATAGTATGTAACTGCTATAAACCTTGATATATATTACTTCATATGAAAGAAAACCAATTTATATTCCCTTTTTTTATATTTTAAAAATATATTTATTGTAAAAACATCAATATTTGACAGATTAAGCAAAAATGTTACTTTAACCTTAAAAATTAAATATATTTAGTACAGAATTAAAATAACATGTTTTCACTATGAGGCATCATATATATATTAATTTTAAATTAAGCATTTTATTAATATCATATTTACTTATGGCCTTAATCCATTTTCAAACGGCACTCTGAAAACTCTTTTGTAGATTGCTTTATTTACAATAAATATGACTGTATTGATAACTTTTGATATTTATCTATTCTTTATATAGTTATGGAATTTTTAATAACAAATGATTTTTTTGATGTAAAACATAGGTGGGATGTAAACTATCTTAAAAGTAATATTAATAAATCAATTTTTCAAAGATTTTTTGAGTGTCTCCGATTAAAGATATTCAAAAACACTTCTATTAAGGGACAAATACTTTAGCTATTTACTTGAAATAACTTTTAACAATGGCATACATATTAAATAATGCTGAAGTCTCATTTTATAATGGAATTAAATGAATCCAATAACCTTTTCTATATATCTAACTCTAATGTCCATATGCAATTTAATATATATCTATCTTAACGTTAGAAACTTTAAAATGAAAGTAGATTTAGTTACCCCGTCTTACATCAGCTATTTGCCAGCGAAAGTGTCTTCAAAATTTGTACAACCATCCCAGAGGTTAGCCATAACAAACAGTTAGTTAAACAAAACACCAGATTGTCTCTGACTATCCTGGTGTACAAAATAAAATGTGAAGCTGCTTTTATTTTAGATTTATACAATAAATATTCTCCTGATTACTTCAGCTATTTTCTAGTAAAAATTCCATCATAATCAGTCCAGCCGTTGCAGATATTAGCCAGAACAAACATACAGACAGACTAACAAAAATTGTAAATTTGATTTTGGCATACTATGTATACATGCATGTGTATTTAGCAAAAAAGCAGTTATTTTAATATTACATACGGACACTCCAATTTTATTTATTTAAAACAATAAGTTGTTTCCGACTACCGTGTTCTGCGGATGTGAAACTGTTATTAAAAACTTATTTGTATTAATATGACATTGTCTAAACTTTGGTATAGATAAAGCTTATATGGCAAAGAAGATGACAATCAATACTCTCCTTAAAAATATATTAGAAATACATTAAATTAAAAAATATATATATATATATATATATATATACATATATACATATATATATATATATATATATATATATATATATATATATTTAAAAAAATATATTTTTAACTAAGCTATTATTAAATAATTACTTTTTATTCCAAGTTATGTACGCTAACTATGATAGTACATAGGTCGACAGAATAAGCTCAAGTGAATGATTATACATCAATGTAACATATTAAATGATAAATACTAAACACTTTAAGATTCTTTTATTCTTGATTATAGACTATACAAATAAAAAAAAAAATAAGTGTTCCGTCTGTCTGTTTGTTCTGGTTAATCTCTGGAACAACTGTAATAATTTTCACTGTCAAATATGTGATATATTAGGAGTAACCGAGGCTATTTTTATTTTAGAATTTTAAAATAAATATCTGAAGTTAGATTTTAAATTAAATGTAAACTAACTTACTCCTTTTTATATCAACTATTTAGCAGTGAATGTTCCATCATAATCGATCCAACGGTTCCAGAGATTAGCAAAAGCAAACAAACAAACAGACTGACAAAAATAGTAAATTGGTACATATACTGTATGCACATAGATATGCATTTAGTAAAAAGGTTATTTTAATATTACAAACAAACCCTGCAATTTTATTTATTTGTATAAATATCTAAATAAACTTGAATATTTTTGAAATAGATATATAATATAGTTTATAAGTAAAAATTAAAACAACTTCATAATAATTATACAACTACCCACATTAATTTTGGTCACAAGTATGTAAACTATCTCTGAAACTGCTGGTCCTATTTTAATCAAACTTTTGCTGTTCTTTTAGTTGAAATGCTTGGATGCCTAAACTCATCATCATACTCAAATATTATTCAATTCCAACAATATTACACACATATATACATATTAATCTGATAACCTTCTTTTTCTGATGTCGGTTAAATAACCAAATTTATCGCGTACCAACATTTCAAATTATTTACTATTTCAAGATGAGCTCAGATCCTAGTACTCGATCTTTGATGGCGGTAATTGATCTGTTACATATTTCTCATGTATTGTGTATTGTTAAGTTTGCGGCACTTAACGCCGCACATTGTGTATTTAAGGATGCCAGGGATATTGTTTTCATGTTTTTGTTAATACAATAATTTTATGAGCGTGTCAACAGACGTTTAAATACTATTTTAATTAATTTCACGTGTCATCTATCTATCATATATATATAAGATAAATCTTGACAAATTTACACATGTCTTCGAATTTGAGAACAAATTGATATTTTAATAACGCAAATCTGCTTTGGCTGTCGTTAAAATTAGAATAATGTAAAAATCTAATAAATAGTGATCGCCCGATGCCAATAGGCCTGATCCGGACAGGCAAGTCCCCCACTACAAACGGTTTACACAAGCCGAGGGTTCCTGCCTCACAGGAGGCGCCCCTGTGACACTGTGTCCTAAGTTGACGGTTTCCTCTCGAGGTCTCCACGTCAAGGTCAGAGCTCTTCTTGCTCGGCCTTCCCCAGAACCCGGTAACGCTGTCAAGGCCAGTGGGGCCAACAGCATACTACAAAATATTAAACAAAGTCATGCTCTTTTTAGTGTTTTTTTTATTAAATTGTTTTTTTTATTTATTTAAATGTTATATAAGGTTTTAGAGGCAATAGTGGACTAACGATTATAATTTAAATTTATTTTACTTATTCCGTTCGTGTGGTACAAAGTGCGCCGTTGAATTTGTTCAACAAAGCGCAATGTCTCGATTTTCCGGCGGTAAAACACTCAGCGAAATGTCTTGACACTAGGTTGTCTCTTACTAGGCAGATATGCGGGTTAAAGCGTGAAGCTGCTTTGTATAAGGTTTTAATTTATTTTTATCTATTTCAGTGTCACCCCAAAGGCAGTCACAAGCCCTATACTAGTGAACAAGCCGGGTTTACCACAGCCAGGTATATTTTTTTTAATTTTTTTTGTGGTGTTAGACGGAACCTAACGCTGTGTTTTGTGTCTTGAAATCCGCGAAATTATTGTCATTTTTATATCAATTTTTTTCCTTAATGGGATTCGAATAGATCCCTTGAAGTATGTTTTTAAAAGTAAATAATATGGGTTTTTTCTCATTTATGTTAAAGTGTTGGAAACGTCGGGTTTTCTAAGATGTATTTTCGAATATCTAATTTCGATTAATCTATTTAAAATAGTTTAAAAATCCTACAAATCGATAATAGTTTAGACACATTTTTTAATTTGTCTTTTTTTTACAGCAATACTTTCTTCTAACAACCAAATGAAGCCACTTTACTGTCAAGAGTGAGTATTGTATTTGTTTTTTTTTAATATTTATTTTTTTTATTTCATATATATTTATTGGGACTAAGTCAAAACACTATATATAATTCTGTTCATTTTCAAACAATTCAAGTTTTTTTTTAATTCATATTTTTATACGTGTTAAAATTACATTTTTTTTTATTGTAATCGCTGTCATTTATTTACTATAAATAGCATAATTAAAATGGCGAAGACAGTAATTTATACAGCCAAGCAACAATTTGTTACAACACTAAACACACATAATAACAGATAATCTATTTGTTTACAAACACGCAATGATTGTTAATGTGAGATTTTAGTAAATTACTTGATTGTTTGTTTTTTTTTAATTTTATTTTTTTATTATTTACTGCAAACTCGATTGACCGTTTTAATAATTCTTGTCGTTAGGCAGACCAGCAAACGGAGATCCGGAAAATTCGATCGTACATAGAAATGCGTTATTTTTTTTAAACATATATTTAGTATTGTTATAAAATTAATTTAGAAATAGAAAAACAATTCCTGATGTTTATTTACATAAAATGTTTTTTCTTTTTTAATTTCACAGCGGCGGTGACGTGAAGGCACACAGCCCTACCTGTCACTCGCCCGGCGCCATCTTGCCCGACCTGCCAATACCTGCCGAGGATCCGGATAAGGTTATTATTTATTTATTTAATTAATATAGTATAATTAACAAATATTTACTGAGTCCGGTCGTGGCGCAATGGGACAACGTCTGATTGTAAACGCGATCGGTTGTGAGTTCGACTCCCACCCGGAGGAGTGTTTATATGTAAATTATTTCCACTTCCTAACTCTGGTATAACAATGGGGAGAAAGCGTGAAGCTAAAAAAAATATAAACATTTATTTTACAATTTCTAGAGGTTACAAAAATGTATATTATTTAGGTTTATCTCGGGTGCCACGTTTGTTTTTATTTTAATGTGTTACATTTTTTATAAAAGCAGCCTCACGCTTTATTCCCCAATTCACAGTAGTCAGTGACAACCTAGTGTCATGACATTGATTTCCACGCGAAATCGATACATTGCGCGTTGAACGCCGCGCTTTGTCTCACCAGAGCGGATAGAGAATGGGAATCGAACCGACAACCAATCGCGTTGAAAATTAATTTTTTTTACAATTGAATAATTTTTTATATAAAATAGAATTTGAGACTGTTTTATCTTTAATCAATTTAATATGTTTTTAAGCAGAACTACGGCTTGTCGAAGGAGGCCTCGTCCAACGAAACACAAATGTGGCTGTCCCGCCATCGCTTCTCCCAACATGTCGCTACATTTGCCAACTTTTCCGGTGCTGATCTACTGAGGTATGTGAAAACTATATATTAACTTAAATATATATATATATAATCTGTCTGTACACACAATTGTATGTTTTTATTTATTTGGGCTGGACATGATATGGTGCTGCGTTAAGTTACGTGATATAAAACGTGACGTCCTTAAATAGGTTGGTAAATGAAGAAAAACATGCTTGTTTTAAATAAATAGAGATTATTTTAATAATGTTTCCATAGTATTGGTTTATTTTTGGTAAACACATTTGTGCCCGTGACTTTGTTTGTTGTCGCGTTAAGTTTAACATCTATGGATGTTCATTTTATAATTCGAAAATAAAAGGGTAATCTAAGTAACTTTCTCGTTACATCGGCTATCTTAAGGTAAAGGTCTTGTCAAAATTAGTCCAGCCCTTTCAGAGATTAGTCAGAACAAACAGACAGGTAGATAAAAATTGTAAATAAATAAATAGCATGTTATTTCAGTATATGTAACGTATATACATATATATGCATTTAATAAAAAATCTATTATTTTAATATAACAAACAGACTACAATTTATATATATATATATATATATATATATATATATATATATATATATATATATATCATAGGTCATCGTGTCTTGTGGGACAGCGTCCGACTTTAAACGCGATTGGTTGTGGATTCGAGTTCCATTCAAAAGTATGGTTATACGTATTTCATCTTATTATCATTCCTCAATTCTGGCAAGACATGCAACTCAACTCCGCGAGAGTTGAGTGCCGCCACTCAGTGACTCTATTTTGGACGGGAATTGTAGAACGGAGAGTTTAGACACTACCTTTCTTTGTTGCAGATTGTCTCGTGATGATATTATACAAATTTGCGGTTTGGCTGACGGAATTCGCTTGTTTAACGCCCTTCACGCCAAGTGAGTGTTTAAAAATATATTTTGTATGTTTATAAACGTTGTGGGTTGGGTCCCACTGATGGGGGAATGATTATATTTAAATTATTGTCATTTTCTCGCTCTGGTCAGACGATGCGCGGCGTTGAGTTTCGTCATTCGACATGCGATGTCTCGAATTCGACTGTTTAATGTTCATACAATTTTACCTATAATTGTTTTGTAAATTTTTTGGTATCGAGATTCGACATTAAATAAAAAATAAAAATAATATGTTATATTTTAATATTTATATTGATTTATTTTAATAATATGGTAAGTTATTTTACGATTTATTTTTGCATATATACTCATAATAATTAATAATATTTTTTTCCCCCTTAGGCGTATCGAACCCCGACTAACCCTGTACGTGTGCGCGTCCAGCTCCCACAGTGTTCACAGCGCTCTTTACTTGCATTCGGCGGCCGCTTCGGAACTGCACGCCAAATTGAGAGGACTACTGCCTGGAAATGCTAAGGTAAGGGAGATTTGTTTTTGTGATAACATTTCGCGGCGTTGAACTCCGCCACGCAACTCGCAAGATCTCTAAACTAGACTTGAAGGAGTAGATGGAATTAATATTAATATGTATTTAAATGTTTCGCAGTGTTTAGTTACGCCACTCATCTTGCAATGCTTCGACACTAGACCAAAAACGTAGAAGGGATTAAAATATTGCGACTCATATTGTGTTTAATTGTAATATTATAAAAGTAATTTCTCACATATAATAAACTTTTTTTTACATCTATCTGGGAAAAATAAAGCGCGGCGTTGAAATCCGCTATCTAATGCGTAACCTTACCTTACAATATGTTGAAATCACAAAATCAATTAAATGCATCGATTTTTAAAAATATAATTATATATAATATTTTATATGTAATAAGACCATTGTACAGTGGGGCAGCGAGAACGTAATGTAAACGCAATTGATTGTGGGTTCGATTTCTACTCTGGGGAAAGATTATATTTAAATTGTTTTTATTTCTCCGCTCTAATAAGACAAATGACAGCGCCACTCAACACACAATGTCTCGATTTCGAACGGAAAGAACTCAACGGAGTGTCTTGACACTAGGATCTCTCTGACTACCCTGCTATGCGCAATAAAAGCGTGAAGCTGCTTTTTTTTAAATATAATATACATTTTTCATTCGACTTGAACTAAAAGAAAAAAAAACATTTTTCTTCCAGGAATCCGATACGGTCCTGGTGTCAGGGCCGAATGGCGCCCGCGTCCGGCTCACCGACGACCTTGTCCGTCATCTGCCGGACAACTCGACTTACAGACTGGAAAGGATAGAGGATAACGCACTGCTGCTCAGTCCCACTGGCAACTGACAGTGGGCCTAGCTGGTGGGAACCGGTTTTCGTCCGGTTTGGACCGGTTTGAAGTGACTAATTGAGGCTTTATAATAAAAGTAGGGAACTGAGGATGTTGATTGATAATGATAATGATGATTTGACAAAGAGTATAAAGGTCAACGACCTCACTCTCTAATTTTTTTTATTGTGACAGTATAGTCTGTATAAAATAAGCCTTTTGTATAATATATAAAAATATTAAAAGGTATATTTAATTTGATAGTTCTTTGGGGATTCACCCCCTTAAAAGTAATATAAAGGTATCTCCACACTCAACTTACACTGGTTGTAGACGAAATGTGGAGTGTGTTAGTGCCTTAATATTGAATAAAGAGGATTTTGTTGCAAGTGTGAAAGGCACTTTAAATATGATATTTCGATATGAAAAAGATCGTTTTTGTAAGAAAAAAGGGGCCATGATTTATTTTTCTTTATAAAAATTATATTTTTACTAATATTTCACCTCATTATGTCATGTTATTAACGATGTTTAGTGTTAATTTTTAATCTGTAGTTATTTCAAATGTAGGTTTTATTAAAACAAATAAGTTTCTAGATAAGTTTTAGTTTTTTTTTATTAGTTAATAATTATATAAGCTTATGTTGAACGTAGAAATGTTAATAGTAAGTTAGTTTTGTTTATGCTTTTGTGAACACCTCTATAATATAAATACCTATTATTTAGTGTAATTGTAATAAAATAATGAATATACAGCCTTTTTGTGTTGTTAAATGTTTAAATAAATATTATTATTATTATTATATAAGTAATGTTAATTTACTGTGAGCGTTATTTGAAAATAACTACATTTTATTACCTTTGAATATATTGGGAATTGAACCAACACCTCTTAAAACCCTGTAAACACTTTAATTGCTAAGCCATACGTTGATATCGAGCCGACTTTTACATATTGCAGGTTCAAAGCCTGGTGTCTTCAATTTTTATATATAATATGATTTCATAGTTTTTTTTAAACAACACTTTGATGTCAAATTCCAAAATTATTTTATATTTTAATTTATTTCTTAGAATTAATTCACCATTTATACCTTTTAAAGGGAGTTATTTGTTAACATGATATACAGTATGTTCCTCAATATAAAACATCCATGTCATATGTTTATTCACAAAAACACAGATATTTAACAGTAGATCAATCTTTATATATCTCTGCAGGGTTAATCTCGGTAAAATATCTATTATCTTTTTATTTCAATGTTAAATATCTATTATGTATATAATAAATTTATAAAGTTTATTTGAAAAATAATATTTTTTTTCCTAGACATAGTTTTATTTGCTGCACCTGTATATATTTGTTTTTAAAGCTATTTCGACTTGCTTGTTGTAATCTGGTTTGGTTTGAAAATGTACAGCCGTGGCCGGATCCATTTGTCGTCCTTGCCACGACGATCTGGTATATCGTGTTAGTTTTAGTGTATTTTTTATTAATATTTATTTTTTTATTACTATTATTATTATATTAATCGAAATTGTGGTCGTTTTTTTTTTAATTTCAAATTATTTTTTTTTTATTTTGGTTGAGTTTGCACTGAGTGCATACAAAATACATTGTAATGTAATGTATGTAACGACCCTAAATGTGATTATATAAAAAAATAGATTAATTAAAAAAAAACAATATTTCCTAAATAAATAAGGTAAATCCATCGACTCAGTGTTAATGTCTGACTGTTACAATTTGTTGTGGGTTTGATTCCCATTCGGGGGATTGTTTTTTATTTTATCTATATATTAGTTAGTTATAAGGAATATATAAGACACTTTGTATAGACGATTTTAATACATATGTATGTATGTATGTATGTATGTATTTTAAATGCAATTAAATGTATTGCTTTTTTTTTAATTTAAATTTGTGTGTGTTTTAAATAGATATTGTAAGTATAAAAAATATATTTAAATTAATATATCAATATATATTTGTATACGGGATGTTGATATTTGTTACATATATATATAAAAAAATATATAGGAACATATAATCGTTTCATGGTTATATATGAGAGGTGTTGGTTCGATTCTTGTTATTTAAAAAAAAATCACCTCGATAGCAGCGTATGGCTTAGTAGTTATTATAGAGCGCTTGGACGGTTTTCAAGTGGAGCCGGTTCGAATCCCGGGTTGCGTATATTTTATTCTATATAATATATTATCAATATCCCTGTTACAAATATGTTTTCAGTAAATTATTTGAAATTGATTTCTTCAGTGCCTTGGCAGTGCCTGAAAGCGCTTTTGTTGCATAATGGAGTATTAAATATATTTTTTTAGGTTTTATACATGTTGTATGACAGTTGTAGCGGGTTCGGACCCGTTTGTTGTAATTTAGTCAATAAATGTATTATAGTTTCATTGTTTTTTTTTTAATTTTTATAATTAATAACCACATTATAGGGTCCTGGTAAGTTTTGCTATGTTTCTCTCTTCTCTCCACTCTCCGCGTGACTCAGTTCAGGGTTCCATATATACTGGTGATAGCGAGCGTGAACTATATTCTATAACCAATAAGAAAACTTATTGCAAGCTTTTATTTAACTCTCCGTGTTGTTAGTATGAAATTTTGCAATTTTATTTTAACCCACTTCCCAGTCTTCGGCCGAGTTGTAATTTCAGTTATGATGACAACAAGGTATTATATATAACTTGTGTAATCAATTTCATTGCCAATCTAAAATGGCCGCCGCAACAAAATGGCGGATTTAATATTTTTGAACACCAC
Source organism: Dryadula phaetusa (assembly GCA_032432895.1). Taxonomy (NCBI): domain Eukaryota; kingdom Metazoa; phylum Arthropoda; class Insecta; order Lepidoptera; family Nymphalidae; genus Dryadula; species Dryadula phaetusa. The sequence goes on from JAOYRS010000082.1 coordinate 1,905,435, forward strand.
TTAATATGGGTATTAATTGAAAGGGCTTGATTTGTACAATGCATTATGAAAAAACGATTGTTTTTAAAAAGGGTTTTTAATGAATATTTCATTTCTGTTATAATCGATATATTCAAATGACATAAATAAATCCAGTAAACTGATATAAATTGGTAGCCAATAGAAGGAAAAGGGAAATATTTTGTTCTAGAGGCCGGTCGTGGCGCGTGGACAGCGTGTGTATGTAAAAGCGATCGGTTGTGGGATTGATTCCCACTGAGGGTAGTGATTATATTTAAATTATTTTCACTTTATAGCTCTGGTAAGACAAAGTGCGGCGTTGAGTTCCGCCACTTAACACGCAATATCTTGAATTCAGTGAAAATCGAAGTACTGCGTGTCTTATCACTAAGTATATTAATAAGGACTTTATATTTATAAGGAGATAAATTTTATAATGATATATATATATATATTAAAATTTTATGATTATAATTTGATTATATTTAAATGAAACTATTTAACCGGATTAATCGCGTATATTTTGGTATTCGAAAATACAGTCTACTAGTAGACTGAGGTCCCACCTGTGACCACGGACTACTGTAAAGTGTTCGAAACGTCAGGCGTCCAAAAATGTATTTTCGAATACCAAAATATACTCGATTAATCCGGTTAAATAGTTTCATTTAAAATGTATAAAAATCGCGAAAATCAAAGATCTAATTATATTTAAGTTTATTTTTGCTATTCTTGTTAAAATGAATATATATTTTGATCGTTTATGATTACCAAAAGCTTTATGTATGTAGAAGCTCCTATTTCTGGTTCAACATATTTAGGTGCTATTATATTAAAATTAGATGGGTATGGACTTTTACGGATTAACTTTGCTATGATAAATAGAGTGAAGTTAAAAAATTATAATAAAATCAGTCTATCTTTTCCCTCATACAAATACTAGTTTGGCGGTCACAGACCGTCGGTTATCTGTACAGACCTTTGTGTATATAAATAATAAGTAAGAAGGAGATGCTATTGACAAAATGATACGATTCGTCTTACTAAAAAGGAAGGTATCAAACGATCGCCCGCTCAAACGCCGTTCTAAGTTCAGCCTAGTTTAGCCATCAGAAATATAGTCACGTCTTTTTATAATCGTGGCGCAGTGGGACAGTATCTGACTGTAAAGTCGATCGGTTGTGGATTCAATCCCCCCACTCGAGTGAGTGGTTATATTTAAATTATATTCACTTTCCCGCTCTGGTAAATCAAAGTGCGGCGTTGAGTTCCACCACCCAACACGCAATGTCTCGATTCAGTGAAAAGCGAAGTACGGAGTGTCTCAACACTAGGTACTTTCTTTGTACCCTACTATGCGGAATAAACGCGTGAAGCTAAAAAATGTTTAGAAATTCACTGTGTTATATGATATTTTTTCTAAAAATACATTTATTTCGGCAAAAATGGCCATAACTCATTGGGTGTCTTATTAGTAATTTAAAAAAACTAAACATAGAGTTAATTTGACTTTGATGCTTTTCCGTCCGTCCGTGACTGACAAGAACCGATCCCTGACGTTGTAGATAATATTAAAATAATTCAAGTGAAGTTAGTTGAAGTTAGCACTGGGCGTCCCGAATCGCTTAAACACTATATATATTACTGGCTCGTCACAAGTTGGAATCGAACCCACAACTAATCGCGTTTCCAGTCGTTCACTCTCCCACTTTGGTCTTACTTATGACAATGAAATGTTCCTATCATCAATCGTTTCTTATTTAAACACTTGAGAGATTGATTTACTTTATATTTCTTATTTTGCTGTCAAAACAGTTCCTTAACTAAACCTCGCTAACGACGAACACCAATACAAGTCGATGATTATACAAACTGTCTTCCGTCTGTTTGTATGTGCACGCTAATCTCTAAAACTAACTTTATTTTAAAACGTTTAGCCCAGAGCTTCGTTTAGACTATAATGCAACATGGCGGCTGACCTTTCTACACCTGATTAAGAAATGAGATATAAAACTAATGCCATATTTATTCAGTATCTTAGTTTTCGATTAAAAATTAAAATCATCGACAATTGGGGGATATATATATATATATATATATATATATATATATATATATATATATATATATATATATATATATATATATATATATATATATATATATATATATATATATATATATATTGAAATACAAAGAAAATATTGCCCCAATTGTCGATGTTTTTTTTTTAATATTATTTTTGATAGTAAAAATAAACTTAAATATAATTAAATTATAATCAAAAAATTTTAATATATATATCATTATAAAATTTATCTCCTTATAAATATAAAGTCCTTATTAATATACTTAGTGATAAGACACGCAGTACTTCGATTTTCACTGAATTCAAGACATTGCGTGTTAAGTGGCGGAACTCAACGCCGCACTTTGTCTTACCAGAGCTGTAAAGTGAAAATAATTTAAATATAATCACTACTCCCAGGGGGAATCAATCCCACAACCGATCGCTTTTACATACACACGCTGTCCACGCGCCACGACCGGCCTCTAGAGCGAAATTGCGAACAAAATATTTCCCTTTTCCTTCTATGGGCTACCAATTTATATCACTTTACTGAATTTATTTATGTCATTTGAATATATCGGTTATAACCTCATATATTGACATTCATCACTCACGTGTTTAACGCAAGAAATTAAACAGAAATAAAATATTCATTAAAAACCCTTTTTAAAAACAATCGTTTTTCATAATGCATTGTACAAATCAAGCCCTTTCAATTAATACCCATATTAAGTGGTGTTCAAAAATATTAAATCCGCCATTTTGTTGCGGCGGCCATTTTAGATTGGCAATAAAATTGATTACACAAGTTATATATAATACCTTGTTGTCATCATAACTGAAATTACAACTCGGCCGAAGACTGGGGAGTGGGTTAAAATAAAATTGCAAGATTTCATACTAACTACACGGAGAGTTAAATAAAAGCTTGCAATAAGTTTTCTTATTGGTCACCAGTATATATGGAACCCTGAACTGAGTCACGCGGAGAGTGGAGAGAAGAGAGAAACATGGCAAAACTTACCAGGACCCTATAATGTGGTTATTAATTATAAAAATTAAAAAAAAACATCGACAATTGGGGCAATATTTTCTTTGTATTTCAATATATATATATATATATATATATATATATATATATATATATATATATATATATATATATATATATATATATATATATATATATATATATATATATATATATATATATATATATATATTATATATTATATATATATATTATTGCAAGCTTTTATTTAACTCTCCGTGTAGTTAGTATGAAATCTTGCAATTTTATTTTAACCCACTCCCCAGTCTTCGGCCGAGTTGTAATTTCAGTTATGATGACAACAAGGTATTATATATAACTTGTGTAATCAATTTTATTGCCAATCTAAAATGGCCGCCGCAACAAAATGGCGGATTTAATATTTTTGAACACCACTTAATATGGGTATTAATTGAAAGGGCTTGATTTGTACAATGCATTATGAAAAACGATTGTTTTTAAAAAGGGTTTTTAATGAATATTTCATTTCTGTTTAATTTCTTGCGTTAAACACGTGAGTGATGAATGTCAATATATGAGGTTATAACCGATATATTCAAATGACATAAATAAATTCAGTAAAGTGATATAAATTGGTAGCCCATAGAAGGAAAAGGGAAATATTTTGTTCGCAATTTCGCTCTAGAGGCCGGTCGTGGCGCGTGGACAGCGTGTGTATGTAAAAGCGATCGGTTGTGGGATTGATTCCCCCTGGGAGTAGTGATTATATTTAAATTATTTTCACTTTACAGCTCTGGTAAGACAAAGTGCGGCGTTGAGTTCCGCCACTTAACACGCAATGTCTTGAATTCAGTGAAAATCGAAGTACTGCGTGTCTTATCACTAAGTATATTAATAAGGACTTTATATTTATAAGGAGATAAATTTTATAATGATATATATATTAAAATTTTTTGATTATAATTTAATTATATTTAAGTTTATTTTTGCTATTCTTGTTAAAATGAACATATATTTTGATCGTTTATGATTACCAAAAGCTGTATGTATGTAGAAGCTCCTATTTCTGGTTCAACATATTTAGGTGCTATTATATTAAAATTAGGTGGGTATGGACTTTTACGGATTAACTTTGCTATGATAAATAGAGTGAAGTTAAAAAATTATAATAAAATAAAATCGATCTATCTTTTCCCTCATACCAAATACTAGTTTGGCGGTCACAGACCGTTGGTTATCTGTACCTTTGTGTATATAAATAATAAGTAAGAAGGAGATGCTATTGACAAAATGATATGATTCGTCTTACTAAAAAGGAAGGTACCAAACGATCGCCCGCTCAAACGCTGTTCTAAGTTCAGCCTAGTTTAGCCGTCATAAATATAGTCACGTCTTTTTATAATCACATAACCTACCTTTATAATGATATTTCAAACATTACAAATGATTAGGGGCCGGTCGTGGCGCAGTGGGACAGTATCTGACTGTAAACTCGATCGGTTGTGGATTCAATCCCCCCACTCGAGTGAGTGGTTATATTTAAATTATTTTCACTTTCCCGCTCTGGTAAAGACAAAGTGCAGCGTTGAGTTCCACCACCCAACACGCAATGTCTCGATTCAGTGAAAAGCGAAGTACGGAGTGTCTCAACACTAGGTACTTTCTTTGTACCCTACTATGCGGGATAAACGCGTGAAGCTAAAAAATGTTTAGAAATTCACTGTGTTATATGATATTTTTTCTAAAAATACATTTATTTCGGCAAAAATGGCCATAACTCATTGGGTGTCTTATTAGTAATTTAAAAAAACTAAACATAGAGTTAATTTGACTTTGATGCTTTTCCGTCCGTCCGTGATTGACAAGAACCGATCCCTGACGTTGTAGATAATATTAAAATAATTCAAGTGAAGTTAGTTGAAGTTAGCACTGGGCGTCCCGAATCGCTTAAACACTATATATTTTACTGACTCGTCACAAGTGGGAATCGAACCCACAACTAATCGCGTTTACAGTCGCGTTTATATTGCTTATGTTGCTGTCAAAATAGTTCACATAGAACACCAATAGAATACAAGTCGATGATTATACAAACTGTCTTCCGTCTGTTTGTATGTGCACGCTGATCTCTAAAATTAACTTTGTTTTAAAACGTTTAGCCCAGAGCTTCGTATAGACTATAATGCAACATGGCGGCTGACCTTTCTAAGCCTGATTAAGAAATAAGATATAAAAGTAACTCCATATTTATTCAGTATCATAGTGTTCGATTAAAAATTAAAATCATCGACAATTGGGGGAATATTTTAGATAGTTTTATAGATAGTCCGAGTTCTATACACAGATGTTACGTACTACAAAACTACTTACATTCATCCTTTACAATATTCCAATATTTTCTTACTAATGCTTTTTTTGCCTCTCCTGAGCTAGAGCTATCGTGTCTTCTGGTCGATTCCCACTCGGGGAGTGATTATATTATTTTTTTTTCATTTCTAAAATCTGGTATAGCAAAACGCCAATTCGCCACTCAACTCGATATCTGGCTGATAGCACACAACGGAGTGTCTTAACACTAGGTTGTCTCTGTCTATCGTGCTATGCGGGATAAAGGGTGAAGCGAAAAAATAGCCCTTTTTTACAATTTTTTTGTCTATTGTTTGCTCATTATTTATTAATAACTTAGGAATAGGAACTTAGGAATTAAATCAGCAACTATTGATCACAAATGGTGTAATTTTTACGTAGTCGAATAAAACATTTTAGTTAACAAATTCGTAACAGTTGGTAGTAACTATGTAGTCTTATTTGGGAGGAATATTTATTGTTTATTGTTTTTTTTTAGCAGAGTAGACAGAAAGTACCTAGTGTCTAGACACTCCGTACTTCGCTTTCCACCGAATTCGAGAGATTGCGTATTGAGTGGTGGAACTCAACGCCGCTCTTTGTCTTTTACCAGAGCTAGGAAGTGAAAATAATTTCAAATATAATCACTCCCCCGAGTGGGGATCGAACCCACAACCGAGAGCATTTACAGTTAGACGCTGTTACACTGCGCCACGACCCACCTCTGTTTATAGATAAGATAACAAAAATATATTATTTTCGATTATAAAACTTCTATAAAAGACAATATTTGCTTATGTTAGTTGTGAGTGGGAATTGATTCCCACTAAAAAAAATAATTATAATTTATAATTTCTCAGCTCGTGTTCGCCACTCAAGCGGAAAGCTGTCGACAGAGTGTTTAGACACTAGGTTCTCATTGACTTCCATATTGTGCGGGATGAAGCGTTTAAAAAATTACTTATAAAATAAAAAAAAACAACAAAAATATGCTTAAAATTTATTAAATATTACAAAGGCACTGTAACACTATATAATAACTCTAAATAAGATCTTTCATACAAAGAAGAAAACAAAAGGCACTGCCTAGTAGTATACTGTATTGCTAGAAAAAAACCGTTAATTAAAGAAAATTGTTGCAAAGAAAATAACTATAAAAGTAACAAAAAAAAATGATCATTAATAAGAAAACAACAACTAAATTATGAACGATTATAGTCAAATTATTGTCATAATCATAATCATAATCATAATCACCATTTCCATAATCATGTCACAGTTATAATATAATCAATATTTGTGATGCTTACACATGTAACAAGGTGATCGGCTAAAATACATCCGTATTAAGTAATAAATAAAGAAATTAAAAAAAAATAATTAAAACCTATTCATACTTACAATATTATAAGCCTTTGCTAACTAACTAATTGGCAATATGTAGGTATTTAAATATTACGAAAATGCCTTTCAAAAAAAAAATTACGTTGAAATGTATGAAAAAAAAACAAAGAAAAAAAAATCAAATTTAAACCGGAATGTTAATAATATATTATGCTTTTATAGAGTCGACGCTTATTTCTAGAAATATATAAAAATATATGGTGTCCTACCATAATTATATATAAAATAGTATATATATATATATATATATATATATATATATATATATATATATATATATAAGAGGAAAATAGATTAAATGTTGATTCGTATTATTTATAAGAAAAATCCTTTTTTCATACTTTAGGTGTTCAAAATTTAAGCTTGTAAAACTTAAAATCAACACGTGAATTTAAAAAAAAATCAACACTCAACCACTGATTCCTACAACTTTTATTCATATATATTTAAAATTAATATATAAACTATTTACATTGTAAAAAAAAATTGAGACCGGTTGTGTGACCAGGTACAAAAAGAATATCTAAAAAGCCAAATAATCTCAAAAAAAAAAACAATTTGAAATGCATTTAAAATGGAATGGCTGTTTAGAAAACATTTATCATCTGTAACATCAATACTGTGACGAATTAAAAAATAAATATGTTTAAATTAAAAGCGAATAATCTCAAAAAAAGACAAAAAAAACATGGAATGGCCGTTTGAAAAAATATATATTTGTAATCTACAAATTGAATACTGTGGCAATTTTATAAGCATTTATTTTAATTTTTAATAAAAAAAAAACATCTAATGTCAGTGTCAAAAAGTGACACAATTCCTAATACGTAGTCTTTTCATATGGACGTTACATTATTTCAGGCGTGATCAATATTTTTAATACTTATATCATTAAAAAAGCAGTACTGTATTTTTTTTTAAATATACATAGATAATATAATAGAAGACATGAATAAATGAAGGTGTTTGTGATTGTCAAATTTTCGCGGTAAATCATATTATAAAAATAACATTTTTGCTATGAGGGTCGTTCAAGTTATATGTAAGCACTATAAAGAGGTCTAGTAAAATGTATTACAATATATATATATATATATATGTATATATATATATATATCTGACAAGGGTCAGAGTACATATTCGTAATAAACCTGCTCACAATAATACTTAAACAACCTGTTGTTAAAAAACCAATGTTATGAAAACCATTTTTTGATTTTTTGATTTTGATTTGATTTGATTTTGATCTTTTTTGATTTGAAAAAATGTAAATATACCCATTTACATTTTTTTAAATATTATACTAAAACCACCCAATTTCGAACCATAAAAAAATACGAAATTTGAAAAAAAAAATAGTTGTTTAAATAAACTTTAACAGTTTAAAATAAGTGTTTAATTAAAACTTTTTTTTTAAATTCTAATTTAGTTATTTACCACCTTCATATATACATATCTATATCTCATTTATTATCTTCAAAGTGTAGTGTATAATATATAATATTGGTAAATAGCGATAGACATTAATAATCGTGTTAAGTTATTAATAGTTTTAAATGAAAATATTTTAACCGGATTAATCGCGTATATTTTTGAATACCAAAATATACGCGATTAATCCGGTTGAAATAGTTTCATTTGAAATGTATAAAAATCACGAAAATCAAAGATCTTATTATTAATAGTTAATTCATGATCATATCTAATTTGATGTAATATTAACTGAATCATAGTGTTTATAATAAAAATACTTACATATAAGAGAATTTTTTTCCTAAATTAATTTTGAAAGCTATTATAAGAAAAAAACTAAAATTTAAACCACAAAAAAGACAAATATGTTAAAAAATTAAAATAACCAACAAATTCATTATTTGGAAAATATTTTAAAATACGTATAAAAATTTGAACGCAGCAGAATTCGAACCCGCGCGTCATGAAAACCGTCCATGCGCTCTGACCGCTAAGCCATGCGTTCTACTATCGATCACGTCCAAACTCTTATTCGTTTTTTACAACCTATTTACGTTGTTAGCATCCCTGTAGAGACGCAGCTGGTAGTACGCATGGTTTAGCGATCAGAGCGCTTGGACGGCGCGGTTTCGAATCCCGTTGCGTTCAAAATTTTATACGTTTTTTATAATTGTTTTATAATCCTAAGTGTGGAGTAACACTTTAAAAATAATATAATAAAGTCAATATTTCATCAAATTAGTCATATATATACATATATATATATATATATATATATATATATATATATATATATATATATATATATATATATATATATATATATATATATATATATATAAAATGAAGTTAGAGCGTGAAACTGCTACGTACATTATTTATTATTATAACAAATATATATAAAAATAATGTAAAAGCCATAATCATATATATTTCTAAGAATTTTTGTTCTCTTCTACTAATCAAATTAATATAGTGCAGGTTAACACTCCAATATGTATATATATAAAATCTGTCTGCCGGTACATTCAATTACGAATCCGGAGCCAGCTCCACATAGTTAGCCGGCAGCATCCCGGTGCGTCCCGTACGCAACACTTGCCCCGTCATCCAGCCTTCGTCTATGGACGTCACGTTCGATATGTAGTCTCCCTCGCGGAATGAAACCTGGCAATCGAATAAATCATACATTCAATTGCGCGGTTAAGAACGAATCTTGGACACATGAGAGACACTGCGCTATACAGCTTAACCAATGGAAGTGTGTAATAAAAACATATATATACATATATATATATATATATATATATATATATATATATATATATATATATATATATATATATATATATATATATATATATATTTATATATATATAAAGTTAAAGGCTTTTGTAAGACAAATCGTGGCGTTGAACTTCGTCAACAGAAATGGAAGCGGCGAGAGGAATGTTTCGACACTTAGTTCACCGTGCTATGCGGGATAAAGCGTGACGTTTTAAGATTTCAATAATATACATTTTTCCACTTTCCACTGAATTCAAGACATTGTGTATTGGGTGGCGCAACTTGACGCCGCGCTTTGTCTTGCGAGATCGCGAAAATGAAAATAATTCCCCCGAGTGAGAAACGTACGCACAACCGATCGCATTTACAATCAGACGCTGTCCCACTGTGCTACAATCCTAATACCTCAGATCAAATGTAATAAATAAAAACAAAAAATAAAATTGATTGACATTTATATAAGACCATTGTGGGATAGATAGCGTTTGACAGCAAACGAATCGAATTTAAATTATCCTCATTTATCCGCTATAGTAAGACAAAAAGCGCTGTTAAGTTCCGCAACTTAGCATGTAATGTCTTCAAATTCGGTCGCAACCCAGTTAATGGATTGACACTAGGTTTCTTCTGACTGACCCTACTGAGTTCAAATTTTAGTACGTTCTGAGAACAAAGAAACGCAATAATGTTAGTGTAATAACTTCATACTTACTTCATCGCTATCGTTCGCTTCGTAATCGTACATGGCGATGAACACTCTCTGAAAAAAAATAATTTTATATTATTATATAAGTAATTGATTTGTATCTTAATAATATTAACCTCGTGGATCCGTTGTCGTAAGTCGCAAAATATGAGTTGCCATAGCAACGTGTAAGTCACTTTATAGAAAAGTGTATATCATACACAAGCTACCGTGTGTTATATTTATTATATCGATTTAATATATTAATATAAAAACCAACTAAGCCAAATTTCATAATATTGCCAACAGATTTTTTTTTACGTAATACTTATTTTAATATCTTTACTTCACAATCTAATATATAACAAATATAAAAAAAAAAAATATTTCACTTCAGCCAATAAAAATTAATTCTTAAATGAATTCTTAAAAAGATGGAGAGCATTTTCGACGTCCCATCTCTCCAAATCCAGCTTTATTTCTTAACACATATATATATATGTATATATATATATATATATATATATATATATATATATATATATATATATATAAATTCTTTTGTTACAGATCAACTGACAGACAAATCCATTGCTAGCAGAAACATGACATTTATCAAGTGTGAAACATATTGAGAATTTTAAGTATCGGGGAGCAAAAAGAGGGGATTCCCGAAAACTCCCATGGGAACGGGGTATATAGAGGTTTTACGTGAAATACTCCATATTTAAAATACCGGCAATACTTGATTATGTGTTGGAGGACGACTGTTGGGCTTCTCGTTGGCCAGAGGATCCAGGTCCGTCACACGACCGATATGCCGACTGCTGGCCTGTTGTGACTGATGAGCTCCTGGGTAGCGAATGAATGAACATAAATTATATTGTAAAAATGGCGATTGATTGTGGATTCGATTTCGCGAGGGAAATACTATATTTCAAAAAATATGGTTTCATGGGACAGTCATATCACAACGTCTATTCGGGGGAACGGCTTTTTAAAAACTTATTTAAAAACATATAATTTCATTTCTCCGCTGTGGTAAGACAAAGCTCGGCGTTATGTTCCACCACTCAACACAGATTGACTGAATTTCAGTCGGTAAGTCATGAAGTGTCTTGATTAGGTTTTGTAGTCAGTCACTAAGGCAGTCAGTCTGCAATGTGGAAAAGGCGTCAAGGTAAAATCTTTCAATTTTTTTGCTATCGTTACTATGTCAATATCTGAAATAATTATTCAAATTTCAAATAACACAATATGGTTTACAAATAACAAAAATTATAGTATAAAATGTACATTTAAAAAAAATAGGAAAAAGAAGGAAACACATTTACCAATTCCTAGCAAATAAATGAGCCAACAAAATGAGTTTACCAACACCACACACACACACATACAAAAGCTGTGAAATAATCAATAAAAACCTGACAATTGTCACCTTATAAATGTATAGCCATTTGGACGTACCTCGTTTCCCTTCACTGGAGTAAATCAGGGTAGCGGACGCCCTTTGAACATTTAACGGAGCTCTTGGAGCATCAATCAGTGGATCATAATCTTGGATCCTGCCAATTTTCTGGTTTCCATAATGATAGTTGGCATTTTTTGGATACTCCTCAAACTTGGGCTGCGGATAATATTCTTCCTGACGATATTCTGGATACTGGCGATGTGTTTGGGCAACGGGTGTCTGGTAATGATTTTTGGGTGGCAAATTCGGCGGCGGTACGTTTGGCGGTAGCATTTCCGTTGCATAGTTCTCTATTTGCTGATGGTAGTTATCGTTCGTCGCTACATCTAGCAACAATTGTGATGAATGGTTAAACACACGATGGTCGATCGACAAGGATTTCTTATTAGGTTGATATTCAGTTTATTACGTATTTAAAACATATTTGTATTGCGATTCTGATAAATTATAAGTAAAGTAGGTACAGAAAGTAGATTCTAGGTAAGTAAACTCTAGGTAAGTAAACTCTAGATAAAGGAAACTGTAGGCAAGGAAACACTTGGTAAAGTATCTTTAGGTAAGGGAGCTCTAGGTAAGGAAGCTCTAGGTAATGGAGCTTTAGCTAAGGAAGCTTTAGGTAAGGAAACTCTAGGTATTGAAGCTTTAGGTAAGGAATCTCTAGGTAGGGAAACTCTAGATAGGGAAATATTTCAAACCTTCAAAATCGAATCAACATTAATATTAGTAAAGTATTTTACTGCAATACGTAAAAACAACCGTCTCTTGTTAACTAAGTACCTCCAAATTAAATCTATCCAAAATTTAAACTTTACTATTTTCAACAAAGAAATCGTTGTCAATCAATCATACAGCACAAAGATGCACCATTAGTCATAACGGCGGAGTCCCACGACCCATCCCGGAACAATGGATTTGTGCAAAACAGTGAGAGCTCGTGTCACAACATACAATATGGGAGATGAAGTGTATGTATGTAATGAATATAAATTAAGAACACGGAAATATGTAATATTTTCTAAATATTTAAAAGATTACATATATTAGGTATATACTTCTTGATGACGATATCACAGTTAAATTGCATTAACTGATTGAGATGGGCATGTGTTTTAAGTCCCACTTCGGGATATAAATATCTGTTAAAAAGAAACTAAATGCTAAAACTGCATGTAATTTTATATTTATTACTAAAACAATACATAAAGGCCAAATTACGTACGAAGTATATAACTTTGAATGATTTCAACAATTCGACATCTAACCTAGCCATCCTTAATGTCCGAACATAGGAAGAACCTAAATATCCACAAATGTATAATCGAGTGCAAGATGAGCATTTTACCAACAGCATGAGAAGCACTATTTGTACATAACTCACCGACAATCTCTCCGTTCTCGTTTATCTGTCTCTGTTTCTCCATTTGGGCCTTCTTCTCCAGGTCTCCGTGGTAGGCGACGTTGCTTATAATTTTTGTGTTTGCTTTAATTCTGAGTGTCTCTGGATCATCTGCCACCTGTCGATTCAATAATTAAACGTGTATACCATTGGTAATCATATATTACTATGAATAAAACCTTCACGGTGCAGTATTACAGAGTATAATTAACAGCGCGATTGGTTGTGGGTTATATTATTATTGTAAATTCTGGTTCCTCACTCGGAAGAAGGATACTTAAAATATTTAAATTCACTCAACTCGCAATGTCTAGATTTAGGACAGAGAGTCTTGAGTTTCTTTTGGGACTAGTATTTTCCAAGATTTTTCTTTTAGAAGAAAGTATAAAGCCGTAAATTATTAAGTAGTAAAATATCTGTATTGTTTATAATTTTACACTGGGATATTGGGATACACAGCTCACAATATCTCATCTCTTCAGATATAGTGTATTGGACGGGGGAATTGAATGCAACGTTTTGTCCCTATAGACCAATAAAATAAATATGATTGAAAATAAGACAATGATTACCTTGAGCTGGAATATAAACCACGACCAATCCATACATAAACAATCAGTCAGTCAGAACTATATATTTTATATTTTATAATAATATAAACTATATTTTTTAATTTAATTGAAATTAGGCTTATTTTAGTATATACAACCTACCTGTGTAAACTTCCCCTTGCTCTTCTCGAAGTCGGCGTGATACTTTACGTTGCTCTGAAGTTTAGTGTTCTCAGCTATCCGTTTGAGTTCTGGTGTTTCCGCCATTGTAGTCGGTTTTGCTTTTGGTACGTGCCTGAAATAAATATACAGATATATATGAAATAACAACTGGTCGTGGCGCAGTGGGACAGCGTCTGACTGTAAATGCGTTCAATTGTGGGTTCGATTACCACACGGGAGAATGATTATATTTCAATTATTTTCGTTTCCTCGCTCTAATAAGACAAAACGCGGCGTTGAGTTCCACAAGTCATTACGCAATGTCTCGAATTCGGCGGAAAGCGGAAAACAAAGTGTCTTGACACTGGGTACTTCCTGTTTAGTCTGCATTGCGGGACAAAAGCGTGAAGCTAAAAAAAACTATATAATAGATCGAGGACGAATGGAGTGTTCTGATACTACATTATTTCTGACTACTACCAGCTATGCGAGATAAAACAATAAATTATGAACTGAAGAATCATAGAAACGGTAAAAATGATTTTTGATAACATTTAGCATGCAGTATTTCAGAGGCGATCATAATCGATATAACTAGGTATAAATTTTTGGACCAATGAGTAAATTTCGCCACTATCCATATATAATGGTCCGGGTCAAAGTAATTTGGGCAGGAAATTCGGAAGACTACGAATCCAGATGTCTTGAGTCCGATTTTATTTCTTTTCTTTTTCAAATGTCTGTTTTTTAAGCAAAACTGTTGTTCGGAGCCTTTTATCAACACATTTAGTATATTTAAAAAAAAAAACACTTCAAAACAAAACACAAAAAATTTAAACAAATTTATTTTGTATATATATAATTAAATTTATTTAGTATTAATAACTTCATATTTAAACAAAATAAAAATTCTGAAAAACATCGAGCAAACCTCTGTTATCCAGGAAATGTTTAAAAAAGGGTTGATTAATGAACTAGTTGAAATTTGTGAGTTGACTATTGATAATCATTTGTATGGTTTTATAGATGAAAATTAAAATTGTTAAAAACCAGTTCAAATTCCCGGAGTAACGTTAAAAATATAAATTATTTTGGATAAACAATCACATTTTTGAAGAAAAAAACGTATAAAAATTTGAACGCAGTGGGATTCGAACCCGCCTCTTCAAGACCGTCCAAGCGTCCTGATCGCTAAGCAATGCGTCCTACTACTGGCTGCGTCAATTCTTTTATACTTTTGTTACAACTTATTTATGTTGTTAGTATCTCTGTAGAGAAATTTTAAATATTTAGTTATAACACATTGTAAATACTTAATAAAAAAAAATAGTTATAATAATTATTTAAAAAAAGTATTTTTTTTCAATATTATTAATAAAAAAAATAAACTTTATAACAGTTCGCATACTTTGAAAATTTATTTTTTTAATTGAAAATACGAAAATACAACAAACACCGTCATACATACATACATACATATCTTCAATTAACCTTACTACCCGGGATGGGAACCCAGTACCTCCATCAATAGCCGTTTAGGTAACAAACTAGCATACAGGACAGCATTTGCATAATATTATTGTTCTGTTATTGTCTATTTCGTATTCATTGCACGTACGTCAAAGGTCAACTACATCTTTTGTTGCATAATAACTAACAACGTACGCTTAGTAATATTAATAACGATTATCAAGCAATAATAATAACTAATTACTCATATATAACCCAATTACATACTTTTTCCGGCATAGTAGGTTAGACAGGAAGTGGCTAGTGCCAAGACACTCCGTACTCCGCTTTCCGCCGAATTAGAAACATTGCGTATTGAGTGGCGGAACTCAACGCCGCGCCTTATCTTACCGAAGTGAAGAAATGAAAATAATTTAAATATAATCATTCCGTCAAATGGGAATCGAAGCCACAATCGAATACGTTTACTCTCACTGTACCACTGCGCCACAAGCGGCCCCCATCATACTTTACAATATTTAGCTGTTTTAGGGGTAGGGTATACCCATAATCACTTAAATCAACATTAAGTCTTTAATAATAATATTTCATTCATGTCTGGATTTTAAGTGGAAATCATTAAACGGAGTGTCTTGACACTGGGTGGTGTATAACTACACTGCTATGCGGGATTAAGAGTAAAAATGTTTTCTTTTGTATAAAAATGTCACATACGAAGATTTTGAGGCCATATTTGTGCCAATACAAACAGCTTTTAACTGTAACTGTGAATATTTATATAATTTGCATTTTCACATTATGTTAAGTCAAAGTGAAGCGGCGTTGAATTCCGCCAACACAATGTCTCGAATTCGGACTAAAACCTGAGAACGGAATGATTTGACACACCCAGTGTCAAACCATTCCATTCTCTCTTAAATGATTACAATTTACAGGAAGGCTTTCTTTACATTTACGCGTGGCACAAAGAAACCCCAATGATATTACTCCATTCTTTGAATTTCCTAGCCCAGTCTGACTAAATCGAAAAAAAAAGCAAACATGTCAATATTTTTTAAAATATTTGTCATGACATTGACTGTGCCACAACCGTATAATATATTCTACTTAAAAAAACTAACGTGAAAACGAGTGCCAAGTTCAACATTAAGAATTGAAAATATAAGTGGTTTCCAACTTCGCCAACAAAATAATTGAGATATAAACGGATGCCAAGTTTTCTGAAAAATACCGCATTACTTGACATAGATTCTGTAGAAACGACGATGAATATAAAATAAAAATATTATATATATATATATATATATATATATATATATATATATATATATATATATATATATATATGTTTTTATATAATTAACGGTGTGTATTAACAATGACATGGGAACTGAGACAATGGAATAATATCATGAGCAAAAAAAAATAACGAGAAAAACGTAATATAACCGAAAAATATCTCTTAGTTAGTAATTTAATTTTATAATATATGTGAAATATAAAAATATATTAAAAAAAGAAACTTTGAAAGAAATCTATCTAGACTTTGAGTTGTTCTGTATTCCAGTCTTAAAACCCTTTCATTTATTCTGTTCTTACTTACATTCTTATGTAAACGATTAAATCGATTAGTTATAATAATTATAATCGATTATATAATGATGACGATTGACCGACTGACTGACTGATTTTATCTATATAATAGGAAGATATATGAAACTTGCAAATATGGTACCTAATATATAACTCCTGTTACAACTATGTAAGTCAGTGCATATGTTAGATAAATGTTAAATTAGGATATGAATCAACGACCATTGCGTTCAATCAACAAGCAGCTTCCGACTTTAACGTGTTTATATATCGGTTGAATGACTATAAATTTAAATAACTTTCATTTTCGTGTTATGATAAGACGCGGCGTTTAACTTCTCCACTCAACATAAATTATATAAAAATCACATCAATTTTTTTACTTGACTTATATGCTGTTGGCCTGAAGGGTCTTGACAGCGTCCCCGGGCTGGGAGAGGCGAGGGTTTAAACTCGCTCCTGAAGATATTTAAATTAGATGGCAGCTCGAAAGAAGAGGAGTACCGCTAGCAAATTTAATATACATGTATACACAGACGACGCACAACCGAAACTATTGTGCGTAGAAAATTGGAATTTGCCATTAATGTACCTTGTAGACTGTACGGGAGTAGTAAGAGAGGATTCTTTGAAATTCCCTCTTGAAAAATCGGGATTTAACGTTTACAATCGACGCAAACGATGTTGCGGTATACAACTAGTTAATATAAAATACACGTACACACTCACAATAATTTTCAATACCATCAGCTGATTAGTTAGAAAATCCATCATTATGGTACTTAGAAACTTTGTGAAAACATAAGTTTAGATGTCATTTTCTATATAGTACAAGCATCTCGTGAGATTAGAATAAAGTAATCAAAATAGAAATATTAATAACTAATGAATACCCGCAACTTTGTTTGCGTGGACTTGACTCTAGCCACAATACTGGCGAACAAAATACTTTAAATTCATATAACTTTCATATTTATGTACCGATTGAAATGAAATAAACATTGAATGTTGAGGAAAGTTTACCAAAATACAACGGTGAAAATTGCATTAAAATCGGTTATGCCGTTTCCAAGATTTGTGTGCACAGACGCACAGAGAAACAGATACACATACAAACAGATAAAAAAATTAAAAATCATTGTTTTGTATTCTATTGCATTAAAAATGCTCCCAATATTAGTTTTTCCAATGTCTAAATAACAAAAATAACATAACTACATCACATATCACAATATACTCCTTAAGATGCCCAATTTATCATAAATATAAATATATTACTTAATATTTTTAATTTCACCCAAACTGTTGTTCAGCAGTGCAGTATTAAAAAAATAACGTCCTAGAACATCTAACATTTTTTTTTAGCATAACACTTTATACCGTTTAACAAGACACTTACAGTCAAGTGTTAACAGTTTTAAGACAATTGTCTGTTTTGTGCTAGCAAAACTTAGTTGCGAACTAAACTTTTTTTTGATCTTCACGCTTTTATTCCGCATAGCAGAGTAGACAGAAAGTACCTAGTGTCAAGACACTCCGTACTTCGCTGTACCCCGAATTCGAGACATTACGTGTTGAGTGGCGGAACTCAACGCCGCACTTTGTCTTACCAGGGCGAAGAACTGAAGATGAGATTCTAAATATAATCACTCCCTCGAGTGGGAATGGAACCCACAACTACTAATTAAGATGTATAATTGTTTTTTTTTTATTTAAGATGTATGTTTATTTTTTATTTATTAATAATTTCCATTGCTAATATCCATTTATTGACAAGACATTACACGGAAAAGCGTAACCCAACGCCGCAGTCACATCTCCGTACCGTGTACCGACAATCACAACGATCTTAACGTATATATATGAAACTTTTCCATACATTACAAAATCTAAAGTATCTATAACGAATTGTAATTCTTCATACTTTTAAACGACCGAGCCGAGATGTGTTGCAACTCTCTTAGAGCGCTCCAAATCCATACTTCCGGCTGCTGTGACATCGATATGACGTAATTTGAATGGTTTTCATAACCATATCATGTAATGGTAATGAGTTCGAATTCCGTTTATAACTATTTTTATATGTAAAATATATATACCAGAGAGAAATTGAGAGTTGAAATAATAATAGCTAGGAACCCTGTTGACGCGTAAATAATGCGTTACCATAGCAACTTTAGCAACTTTATATAAATATATATTGCTATATATGGTAGTATGTGTAATATTTATTTTATTAATTTTATATTTCTTATACAATGTTATGAAAAAGGCAAAACCAGTATATAATATCTCTTCGAGAATAAAAATTTGGTTATTACTTCAAAATCTAACACCAAAAAAACAGTCTCTCTCTAAAAATAAATAAAACAGTGATTTATTCCTAGCTTCACGCTCTATCCCACTTTGCAAGGTAATCAGAGACAATCTAATGTCAAGACACTCCGTTGATTGATTTCCACGCAAAATCGATACAATTTGGCGTTGAAAGACGAACTCGACGTCACATTTTGCCATACCAGAGCGGAGGTATAAAAATGAATTTTAAATACAACAAACAAACAAACAATTCGCCCGAATGAGAATCGAATCCGCAACCAAACGCCGTCCAATAGTGTCGGGATAACACAACACTCAGTGTTTATTTCATCACCGGATCAAACATGACCTACATTTACATACGTTTAGTATATTGTCATGATATAATAAAACGCACGGATGCAGAACATCAATGACGCGCGTACGCACTCTGCATGTTAATCAATTTACTATTTTGCATTAATTCACCACCGCGGCACAGTGGCACAGCTTTTGACTAGATTATAGGCTAGGTTATAGGTTCGATGAAGAATATTTGTATTTAAATTTAGCTCGATTGCTCGTAATTAGATAGAATGCGGCGTTCAGTTCCGCCACTACCACACAACACAAGATAAAAAGTGTTGAATTCGAGCGGAAAGATAACATAGCATATTGATACTAAGTTCTTTCTAACTCAACAAGCGTAACAATAACAATACTTTAAAAATTCTTAACCTTATTAATCGCGTATATTTTAGTTTAATATATAGTATAATATCGTCGTCGTCGTCGTCGTCAGCCAATCGCAGTCCACTGCTGGACATAGACCTCCCCAAGTTTGCAAACATCCCGGTCCTCCGCAACCCTCATTCAGCCCGCTCCGGCAACCTTGCGTATGTCGTCAGTCCAGCGGGCCAGAGGGCGTCCTATACTACGTTTGCCATATTTAATAGTATAATATATAATATAGCAATATTGTTATAAAAACAATAAACAAAATATATGTAACATAGAGACAAACTAACGTTTTACACATATATATATCTATATATACATATAAAATATAAGACCGCTAGTGTACGTAATGGACCGTGCTTCCCTTCGTAGAGAGTGTTTGATATAACTAAAAATGGATTAGAAACTTTATTAAAACGCAACAAGATTCATTTTCGCAATTCCAATAGGAAAACTAAATATGTATAGAGTACCACAGCTGTATTACAATGGCATAAGGTTCGATTTCCGGTAAACATTAACGGATGTCATTGCATAGAATGCTTATGTCGGCCACTTTCATTTTTATTTATATCTACATATATTATGTGTTTGTTTTTGTATATTAGTACGTGATTCTATGTACATTTTAATTTACCAACAACAATGAGACCATTGTGGCACAGTGTGATCGTTAACGCGATTAGTTGAGGTTCGATTCCCATTCGGGAGTTGTGATAATATCTAAATATTATAATAAGATCTTTGATTTTCGAGATTTTTATACATTTTAAATGAAACTATTTTAACCGGATTAATCGCGTATATTTTGGTATTCGAATTTTTTTTACAGCCGATTTTATTTTACAGCCCAAACTATGGAGTATATTGCAAATATTATTTCATGGGAGCAAATGCAAACAAGTCGTTTCTAACGAGTGTTTTGAATATGGTTTGATATGTATCTATGTATGTAATAATAGAGTTGGAATTGAATAATATTTGAGTATGATGACCCATTAAGGCTTCCAAGCACTTGTTCTTAATTTGGTAAGTATATGTTTGTATGTTTGTCCAGTAATTTCTCTAAAACTAAAATACATATCGAGACGATTCTTTTTAATTCAAGTTAGGTATACTTCAACTTAAGAAACAGTATAAATTTCATTAAAATCGGTCCAGTAGTTTCAGAGACGTTATATTCATACAATTAATTAAAACATAAATTTTATAGTTATTGTTAAAAAAAACGTCCAACGAGTCAATCATGAAGCAAATTGCTAGACGCACACAACATTCTTGTGAAATACGTACGGTCAGCGTGCAAATTCATACTTTTAAATAAAAAAATCTAAAATAGTAATATTTGAACCCACACTTTTAAAACCGTCCTTCAACACACTAGCCCAAAGGTTGTTGTAATTTTAGTTAATAACATGTTTGTACGATAATATTTCCAAGGTACAAGGTTCTCTTACATAAAGTGACATTTTTAAGAACGGCAACTGTATACTTTTGTTTAGTTAGATAGACAGGTAAGTACCTAGTGTCAAATCACTTCGTTTTCCGCCGAACTCGAGACATTGAAAGTTATATGAAAAGTGCAGAGCTCAACGCCGCAAATATTCCCCCCGCGTGGGAATCGAACCCTCAGCTGTCGCTGTCCCACTGCACCACCACCATTCTTGGAAGTACGTGTAACATATTACGTGTACTTATAGTATTATATATTATGGATTTTTATTTACACAATAATAACTATATACGTAAAGTGTAACTTTAGGCAATTTACACCTTTATACAATAATTATGAAGTATTTAGCTCACCGCTATGTTTGTTCAACTCTACTGAATCCTGATTTAAGTACAATTAAGATTATTACCTTTTTATAGAGAAAATGATATTTATACAATTTTTACTACTTTTCATTTCTCTGCTCTGTTTAGGTTAGATATTTCCGATTTCTCCATCTTATATAAGACGGAGAAAAAACAAACGGAGTGTCTTGACACTAGGTTGCCTCTGACTATCCCTCTAAGTGACATAAAAGCGTGAAGCTACAAATTTTTATTCAGACTAATATTAAATTTTTTTGCTGACTTTATTATAATAATTAGACGTGACTCAAGTGTGTGACAACATTTAATGACGTGAGATGAATTATATATATATAAAATGCATTTTAATTAATTCTTCATATTGCAATATTACTCACTGAATGTTTAAAAATACCTTACATTGCATTTACTGTACTAAAAATAATTTGTAGCATTTTCGAATTTTGCAATTATAAACACAAATTAACACCAAGAACTTTAATACATCTGTAAGTTAAGATGTATTCATTGTTTTTGTTAAAAAAACGTCATATAATTTTTTTCACGTAATTTTTAGTGAAATAAAAAATCATATGACCGGTTTTTATAACAATAATAAAAGAAGTAGAAGGGAGTGACTTGACATTTTGTGATCTGAAGCGTAAACCTGAAAAAAACCTGATATTAACCTAAAGTAACAGGAAGAAGTAAGTAAGCCTGGAAAAGATCACTCTCAGTGGTAAGGCCGCCTTTGTGCATTTTATTGTTCTTTTTTTTAAACCTATGTACTATTTTATCAATGTACAATAAGGCTTTTAACTAACTAATTAACTAAAACTGTTTAAAACTACTATTTTTCCAAAATATATAAATAAAAAAATCCTTAGAAACCCGTTTAAAATAGATTACATTTAGCATTTGAAAACATCACAAACACCGAATTCTAGGGAAAGAGGAGTGTTTTGACAATAGCTACTTCCTGTCTATTGAAGAAAAAGAAAAACCCAATAAATCCCATCAACAAAACCCCACTCCTTCTACAAATAAAAAGGAGAGAAAAATCACCAAAAAAAAAAAAGAAACACTCACGCTTCACAGTACGGCAGCTTCCCGTAGCCCTTGTAGGTCCTCATGTTGAGTGTCATACCGCATTCCTGGCATTTGAAACAGCCTTTGTGCCACACCTGTAATTAAACGACGCGGGCTCGTTACTCGTGATATAGGTACATATTATTCTACTGAGAACACGCCTTGGTATCCGCATGGGGTTTTTTATATGTTATATGTAAATTATGTAAATAAATTAAAAAAAAAAACGTTGGTATCGTTAATTTATCAAATGAAATTTGTTGGCAACAAAAATTTATCCGAATTTAGATAAAAATTGTATTGAAACTTCATAGAAAATAAATATACATAGTTATTCAGTAATCAGTTTGTCATACACATTTAATTTATAATTCCCGCCCGAATTCGAGACATTACGCATCGCGTGGTGGAACTCAACGCCGCGGTCCATCTTACCACGACGAAGAAATGACTTGTAATCGAACCCACAAGCACGTTGTACAATACATTCAAATACTGTGCCACTGTGCCACGATGGCGTAAACGCCTTACGTACAAAGTGTTTTCGCAAATAGCCCAGTGGTCCAGTTCGCAGACGCTAACAATATAATAATTAGGCAACAACGTACACTACGAATGGAAAGTTACTCTAACGTACTGCAATGGTGAAATCTTTTGATTTTATTAAATTCTACAATTTTTATTAAACTATACAAAACTCTTGTTTAATTGTAAAATGTAAACGCATGACATGGTGGTGGTCTTAGGTTCGGATTTTTACATAAATGAATTCAACGTAGCTATAGACAAAAAAGAATTAGCTTATAACTTTGACATTTATAAATTTAAAAAATAAAGAAAAAAAAACAATCAACAATATTCGTTATTTCGTCATTATATACTAACAAAAACTTTAATTGTGCCTAGAAATAGTAAGGAGTTAAACACTAAAACCCAAAACCACTCACGCATAACTAAATTTACTTTTATCTACAATTCAATCCAATTAAGAAACAATAAAGAGGGCCGGTCGTGGTGCAGTGGGACAGCGTCTGACTGTAAACGCGATCGGTTGTGGGTTCGATCCTCACTCGGGGCGGTGATTACATTTCAATTATTTTCACTTCCTCGCTCTGGTAAAGACATGGTAAAGACGTGCGGCGTTAAGTTCCACCACTCAACACTCGAATTCGGTGGAAAGCGAAATACGGAGTGTCTTGACACTAGGTACTTTCTGTCTACCCTGCTATGCGGGATAAAAAGCGTGAAGCTAAAAAAATAACAATAAAGAATAAATAATGTCATAAAATCAAACGTATTAATTACAATCTACATCCAAAAAGGAGAAAGAAGAGCCATACTGGTAAGAACATCAATCAGGTTATTGCTACGAAAATCTTATACTATCAGCATTACCGGACACATGTACAAATTTTCAAGCAAACAATCGTATTAACATAATATTGCAAGATTAACTTCCATTGAACAAATAATCTTCAAAAATAACTAAAAAATGTACTTTTACATATAAATATTTAAAAACAATTTCAGTACACCTTTGAGTACATATTTCAGATTCACACAGATATTTTCCTGTATTACACGATTAGTTGTGGGTTCGATCCCCACTCGGGGGAGTGATTATATTTAAATTACTTACACTTCCTCGCCCTGGTAAAGACAAAGAGCGGCGTTGAGTTCCACCATTCAACGCGCAATTCTCGAATTCGGTAGAAAGCGAAGTACGACGTGTCTTGACACTAGGTACTTTCTGCCTACCCTGCTATGCGGGATAAAAGCGTGAAGCTAAAAAAAAATCCTGTAACGCGCGTGAGTCAGGAACGAAAAATAGATTCTCAACACTTACTCACTTGTGTAAAACGAGTGGTGAATGAAGTAAACAGGATGTGCGTGTGTGGAGCATTTTGTAATTGTGTGGTAAACAACTTTGTTGAATGGTTAGCTGCAAGTTTTTTAATCGCTCTTTACTCACATCAATAGATCAATTTATCAATCTATCAATTTTTAACGTATCAACTCGATATACTGGGCAGTAAGAGAGGGGATTTATTAATATATCAATTTATAAAACATCGATTTGATATACTGATGATGGCGACTGACTCCATGATGACTAGAATCTTATCAATCTATCTATCTATCAATCGATCAATCTAACAATATATATATATCATCAACTTATTATAATGGCCAGGAAGATTGTCCTTGACAATACTAAAATAAAGAATAACTAAACTATAAGCGTTTTAATATCTAATTAAATTGATTCCTAGTTTTTATAAGGTATAAACTAGATGTCGCTCGCGGCGTTGTATTACGACTAAATTAAGCAAAATTACGTTATAAATTGTAGCCTATGTTTTATTCTGATAATCTATAATACTGTAAAAATGTCGTCAAAATACGTTTAGTAGATTTTTAGTGAAAGTGTAACAAACGTACATACATACCATACATATATCCTCACAAACTTTGGCATTTATAATAATAATAGTATGTAAGATGTACCTTGGAAATAGTCTGTACCCAGCCTTATACGATATAAGGCTGGGTACAAAAGATAAACGGTATAAGTACATTAAACGAGCGAGCAAATGATTATAGCTAAATATCACGTAAGGGTCAAGTTTCAAGAAACTTATTTATTCAATTTCATCTATTTCGTACATCTTTAACGTGTAATTTAATATGAAGAAAAAATCCTAGACCTTCTTTTTACCAAAATCAGGTAGTATGAAATTTGGCACACAGAATTTATCCGAAGTGGAAGTGCAATAAGCCAATAAATACATTCTATAACAATGCATTAAAAATATAATAATAAAATTAAATATTACACACACTTTCATGTGTTTGATATACACTTCAATAAAGTGAGATTTACACACGTTACTAATAAACGTGTATTTTACTCAAATAATTCAAAGAATAACATACTCAAATCAAATCAAAATATTCAAAAAACCTTTTAGAAGCACTTTCAAATCATCAGTCAATAAACATAAAAGTGTCAGTATTGTCAGTCCCACTTAGATGCTATCACCAGTTCGCAAGGCAGTTCTGGTGAGAAGACCTGGTAGGAAACTCAACAGACTTTTCAGTAGAGAATTGTAACTAACCTCCCTAATCTACAAAAACTGCCCTTATTTCGACACATAAACGTCAGTATTGTATTCTTGGATAGAATAATATGCTTTCCATATTTTACTATATCTAAAGTGCTATTTCACACTTATAATAAGAAAAAAATTCAACGCATCGAGATTCAAACCAGCGCTTCTTGGAAACCGTCTAAGCACTCTAACCGCTAAGCCATGTGACTGTGTCGAAATGTTTTTGATACTTTTTTGTTACGTTATTAAGGTTGATAGCATCTATGTAGGGAGATTTTTACAAATTTCAGCTACACAAAAATAATCGTTTGGCAAGAGCGTTCATTCCACATTTATGATTAGAAAACATTTTTATACGCTTCTTGAAAATATTTTCCAAAACTTTCCATTGTAAAATGTTTTTAATATTGAGTTTTAATTGTTCAAATGATAAGTCTGTAAGTACATACTACAAGTGACATATTAGTACGTAAAAAAAAATAACTATTTGGTATAAAATTAAATAAATACAAAGATGAATGCAGTAGAGATGCGATATCTTCATCGGATATGCGGAGTTAGTTTGGCTGACCGTATATACGGCGAGGAGATACGCAGAATGGCAGCGTGTAAGCGTGAATGTCATAGTAAGAATGAAGAAGAAGGTGGTTTGGGCACGTTGAGAAAAATATTACATATTAGTTAATATGACTTATTAGTAAATATATCATAATTTTCACATCACTTTCATTTTATAACACTATACCCATAGTATTGTAAAAGGCTGCCAATTCAACATATTGAGTGTCTGCATTGCGGTTTTATGATTTAGTATGAATGCAGTATGGGGGCATATTGACCTAGAAATATGAAACATATTGGCATTTGCAAATAAAAAGAGAATATATTATATATAAATAAAATTTGTATTCAAAATTGACAAATGACATACACTTTGCCATGGTAACGGTTTTAGTGATTATAAAAAAATATATTATTCAAAAAACAACTTTATATATCGTCAGATCTTCAATGCCTTTCCTTGTACCTTTTCTTAAAGGCCGGTCGTGGCGCAGTGGGACAGCGTCTGACTGTAAGCGCGATCGGTTGTGGGTTCCATCCCCACTCGGGGTAGTAACATATAAATTATTTAATTATTTTCACTTATAGTAGCGTGTGCTATATTTATTTTATTCATTATATTTTTTAGCTATACGCTTTCATCCCGCATAGCAGGGTAGACAGAAAGCACCTAGTCGTGTCGTAGCCGTGTCAAGACACTCCGTACTTCGCTTTCCACCGAATTCGTGACATTGCGTGTTGAGTGGTGGAACTCAAAGCCGGACTTTGTCTTTTAGCAGAGCGAGGAAGTAAGAAAATAATTTAAATATAATCACTGCCCCGAGTGGGGATCGTACCCACAACCGATCGCATTTACAGTCAGACGCTATACCACTGCGCCACGACCGGCTTCCATTACAAAAATATAGCCATTCCATTATAAAAAAACCGCCAAATTTCATACTCTTCTGTTCGCTTAATTTGTATATATATATATATATATATATATATATATATATATATATATATATATATATATATATATATATATATATATATATACACGCACACACACAATCGTTTAAGAACAACGAAGGCATAAATCTAGAAAGGCAAGCCACGTTTTGACCTGATTTGAGGCGCAGATGGCGCTTAAGGTCATTATGAGTTACATTATGTTCAATACTTTGATCATCGGTTAGCTAATATTACTAGTTTAACTTCATGCAGGAGATATAAACCAACCTAACCTCGATGGCGGAATTTAACCGCGCAATCTAATCTAACTGAAAGCGTATTTGATTTACACAAAAGTAGCAGATTCGAATTAATTAATACTGAGGGTGACATTTAAGTGTACGGTATAAAAAAAAACTCTTCCTTTAATTATTAATGGTGAGTAATAAAAGAATAGTATAAAACGTCCTTGCGAAGTATAGAACAGTACTAAAAAAGGTTTCCTCGAAATTCCCACAGAAATGGGAAAAACGTGAAATTTCGAGGCTTCACGTAAACAAAGCGGGATTCAACGGGGTGTTTGTAATATAAATATCCGAGCTCTAACACGCTGTGTCTTTAAAAATAAGTTAAACATGGCGCTCTTTTGACGTCAAAACCTCATAATAAAGCTGTAATAATATGAGTCCCAGAACATTAAATTTCACCTTGGCAAGTGTACCAAAAAAAAATTAAACTGTCACATTTAATACAATGTAAACTCTTTAAGGATTATCCGTTTATGGTTAACCAAGGTTTTAACGAGTACCGTGCGACCGGCCTTCCTTTAGTAATATGGACTCTTTAAATAGGCTGAGAGCAGTTCTTATCTTCTTGATAATATTAAGACGTTATTAGTTTTAATAACGCTAGTAGCTTCGGTGACGCGTATAATACTTGTTACCTTGTTTACGGGTTCAATTCCGAATATATATATATATATATATATATATATATATATATATTACTATTATATATATATATATATATATATATATATATATATATATATATATATTACATTACATAGTTCTTATAATATATAGTGCAGCGTTAGTTCATCTAATGTCTCGAAATAAGACATGAAGTGGAGAACAGTGTCTTGACACTAAGTTCTCTCTGTTTCGTTAAACAAATATTTATTCAAAGAATACATGATACAATACTTAGACGACGAATGAGTGGGACGGCGTCTGTGTCTGTAACCACGGTCTGTTGTAGGTTTGATTACCATTCTGGGGAATGATTATATTTAAATGATTTTCATTTCCACGCTCTGGTAATACAAAACGCGACGCTGACGCCACTTAACTCGTCTCGAATTCGGTGCAAAGCGCAGTACGTTGTGTTTTAACACTAAATACAGGAAATACTTAGTGTTAAGACACCCTGTCTACCCTGGCTACTACTCTACCCTGCTATGTGGGACAAAAATGTGAATTTAAAAAAAAACTAAATACAATCCTTAACAAGTAATTTAATGATGCTCTCGTTGTCAATGATTATGTCGTTAAGGAAATAGGTCAATGTCACGCAATATTTGTTAGTATGAACTACTTAAGAGGCAATTCGTACTAAAGCGGTATAAATCATAATTTTCCGTGTTAAGTATACATAATTTGAAATTTTTACTAATATTATAAATGGGAAAGTGCGTTTGTATGTCATTATTTTGAGGTCGAAACAAAACGAGTATAATATATGAATAGCCTATAGTCCTAGACCTTCTCCTTTGTAAAACATTTCATTCCCATGAGAACACTCCAACATATATATATATATATATATATATATATATATATATATATATATATATATATATATATATATATATATATATATATATACCTCAGTACATTTGTCTAATAATAAAATACGTTAATCGAATAAATAGGTTAAAAGTTATTTAATTATTACATAAATAAGGAGAATAATTAAAATTTAATTAATTACGATAGCATGGATGACCCGGTTAAGTTGTATCAAAACATTTATAATAATTAGTGCGTTAAAATAATAAATATTTTACATTTAAAGGATAGTTAGAGAGAACCTAGTGTTAAGACAATCTGTTTTTTATTACTTCCCGTTGTTGCATACTGGAATAGCGCCTGTAAGTGCGATCGCTTGTGGGTTCGAGTGTTGCTTGACGAAATTGTTATTTTCCCGCTCTCTTAAGACAAAGCGCGGCGTTGAGTTCCGCTTTTCGATAGGCAATATTACAAATTCATATATCATATATTCATATGTTACAAATTTAAAAAAAAATACAGTGAACAGTCTAAATCGCTCCGATACCTAAAATTTAGAACATTTTGAGGTATCGTCCATTTGAGTGTATTGTATAAATGATGCCGTAACTTAACGGCGCCCTTCACAGTCCAATTCACAAAAACATTTATAAATCACACATAAGAGATAAGAACCCTCAAGCATCCCTTCCAATATAATACAATTACAAATGAAATTGTAGCCCCTCTGCTTGCAATGTTTATATATTAAATAGGGGGGAAAAAAAGCCATTTGTCGTTTTCTCTAACATATCCAGGGAATATTTGCAATACACAGACTGAAAATTGTTATGGACATCATTGTTAGCTTCACGCTTTATTTCTAGCAGGGTAATCAGAGAGAACAGGACATGAGGACCCAACGAAGGGCATGTATGAAGAGGATAATGACTGTGGACGATGTGAAAGCCCTATACAGGGCGTTCGCTCTGGCCTACCTCCCTTTAGCTTTTGTTATTTAGATAAATTTAACTCTGCCTAGAGTAAAGCAAGCAAAGTAGAGATTGTAAACGCTATTGGCTGTGACTTCGACGCCCACAGAGAATAGAAAATGAAATCTTCCTCGGGTAAGAAAAAACGCGGCGTTGAATTACGCGCCATTGATGAAAGAGAACGGAGTATCTTGACACTAAGTTTATTCCGACTACCCTATGCTATGAGGATATATAAAATGATCTATTAAGAACAGTAAACTCAATCTCGTTAAAATTAAACTACTGCTATTCAATACGCAATGTCTGTAATCCGCCGGAAAGCGGAGTATGGAGTGTCTTGACACTGGGTAATTCCCGTCTACCCTGCTATGCGGGATACAAGCGTGAAGCTAAAAAAAAGAGAAAAAATACCCAAACTAGGATAAACCAAAATTTTTAATCCACAGATAAAAGCTGCAACCAACAAACGATATCCGATGTTGCTAATAAAAACTCGACCTCAAGTAAACAATGGTGGCAATTACCATTGATTACCGTAATGCCTCAATATAGGTTGGGGTTACGCGGTAACAATTATGAGAGTACATACATACACACATAAAGACGTACAACATTTTTTTTAACTTTAATATTTAAACAATTTCTTGATTATTTTATGAATATTTTTTTGGTATCTATTCGAATGGAATTTCAATTTACAAGAAGAAGTGCAGAAAATATATTGTTTTATCCCTTAATGCCAATGAAAGTTGATCCGCCGAAACAGACAAAAATTTTTTTTAGCTTCACGCATTTATCCCGCATTGATTCCGGGTAGACATAAAGTACCTAGGTACTTACTTGCCTGTTAAGACACTTCGTACTTCGCTTTCCGCCGCATTCGACACATTGCGTGTTGAGTGGCAGAACTCAACGCCGCACTTTGTCTCATCAGAGCGAGAAAGTAAAAATAATTTAAACATAATCACTCCCCCGAGTTCCACTCTGGGGGAGTGATTATATTTAAATTATTCTAACCCAAAACCTCACAAAAAAAATATTATATTTTAAAATACAGTCCAAGGCAAGTCGGAGTGTAAGTCTGTAAGTGGGCAAGGCAGTCTGAGTGTCTTGACATTACGTTATCTCTGTTCTATGGATTGGAGTGGAGTGGAGTCTCTATTTATAAAATTAAAACAGGCGTTTTGTAAAAACTTTCATATGCATGTGTACGTGGTAAATATACCAAAATTACATTTTTATATAGTTATTGTCTGACTATTCTTGCTATTCTTTGGAAAGGCTGGCCTATTTTGATGAACGTAATAATAAATAACTTAAATTTCTTTTAAATAGGAACTATAAAATACAAGACTGGTAATGTTAAATTCAACACGAATAAAGTAGCGGCCACAGCTTGTGCATGCATATTAAAACAATTATTAAAGATCATCGTGGCGCTGTGGGACGTCTGACTATAAGCGCGACTAGTTCTCAGTTCGATGCGCTCTCGAGGGAATCTGTTAAGATAAAACACGGCAATGAGTTTAAACACTCAAGACAGGGGAAAATCCTCCAATTTTCCCGACACTAAATAGTGTGTAGTGTCTAAATGCTCCTATTTACGATTTGACACTCTTATTGATTGCGAATCATTTTTTTCATCCCATGCTTCTTTTCGTGTATATATATATATAGTAGGGTGGTGTCTAAATACTCCTATTTAGACACTATATGTAGACGAAAATTAAATAAATCTTTGAAATCAATAGGAGTGTCAAATTATACTAGCGTCGTGAACTATGAGGAAATGGTTCCGCCCCAAAAACCTTGTCGTTAGAGAGGCTGTTATGGACCACTGACTGGTAACTGTACGGTACATTTCATATTGAAATATATTTAAGATGATTTTGAAACGTCTATACGTTAATACATCAAATGAAAATCACGCGAACGGAGAAGTATGAAATTTGGCACAGTTATAGTTTATATATGAGATGGAGTGCAGAATGTTAATATATTTTAAAAAATAATAAATAAAAATATATTAAATTATTAAAATAAATGTAAGACACACTATTATGTGTTTGTAATACACGTTTACGTAAAGTAACGTACAAGTTGCTATGGCAACGCGTTGTCAACGCATCAACGCAGACTCTGGTTTATAAAATAATTGTTTAGACTATTATTAAACATATTTTTTTATATTTGTTCCACTAACATCTATATACGTATGTTTTTTTAAAGATTTATTCATACGTTACCGATAAGAAAAAAATAAAGACGTATAAAAATGTAAGAGGCATCGAACCCGCGCCGCATGGAAATCGTCTAAGCGCCCTTGATGGTTAAGCCATAGGTTCTTACCGAGCTACGTCTTGGTAATCACATATTTTCTTATTAGCCTCTCCCTAGAAAGATTATTTTTGTTGGCTTCACGCTTTATATCCCGCATATTAGGGTAAATAGAAAGTACCTAGTGTTAAAACACTCTGCACTACGCTTTCCACTGAATTCGAGACATTTCGTGTTGAGTGGTGAAACTCAACGCCGCCCTTTGTCTCAACGGAGTGGGGAAGTGTAAATAGATTTTTTTTAAATATAATCACTCCCCTGAGTGAGGATTTAACCCACAACCAATGGAGTTTACAGTCACAGACGCTGTCCCATTCCGATCGTAGAGAGATTTATTTGTTGTATTTGTATCGTTTGTTTGTTTACTTAAAACTGTGTCAAACCAAAAGTTAGATAGATTGAAAATCTTTGTTGCACACTAATAAAATACACTGTACATAGATAAAAAAAAAACACAAGAAAATGCACAAAGCCAGCCTTATCACTGAAAATGATCTCTTCCAGGGTACCAAATTGTAAGGATTTATCATAAAGAGCGGGCATGATGCGGTGCAAAACGATAAAATATTAAAAAAAAAAATTAAAATACATACACTATTATATATATGTCATACATAACAATATTAATAACTAACAAATAAATAAATATTATATAAATTGCATAAACAATTACTTCCATGTAGCAACTTCCCGTTTTTTTCAATACTTATCATATTATAAATATACTGAATACTACGTACATGGTAATATTCAGTTTAAATTTCATATAAGATATATTTAATAGATATTAAAAGAAAGTATGTATTTTTTTTAGCAGAGTAAATAGGAAATATCAAGACACTCCTCCACTCCATTTGCCGCACAATTCGAAATATTGCGTGTCAATTGACGAAACTTAACGCTGCACTTTGTCCCGTTACCGCAATAATATTTTTTTTGTTAAGGGTTGTTATTCCCTTAACTACTCCCTTGCTGTAGTGGTTAGGGGACACAAAATAATGTGTATTTAAATTTCAGATGAAAATCAATATAAATATGGCAAAATCAATTTATTATAAACAAGTGCTGTTTTGCTTAACTTATCGTGATAAACCTTTCCGATACTCAAAGATATCAAAGAGAATGCTCTTTATCAGTATATGGATCGCTTATACGTTGAACAAGAGGTGCAGGTCACAGGTAGACACTATGTATGTCTACCGATATGTATGTCCACCAAAGGTAGACCTTTGATGTGTTAGAATCGAAGAATCGAATCGAGAATCGAAAATAAATAAATTATTTTACACAATTAGGCCAAAGTATCTTTATTTAGTATTTAAATGTGTTATACTTTAACAATTATAATTAATTATTATTAGAAATCTAACGGGATATCTCAATATCAAAACCGACTTTCCGCCTCAACTGCAATATAATTTGATAGAACGCCCTACTCAAATATTATGAAGTCTTTCTTTAAATGTTTGGTTTAATTAGTTTTGGATGTAATAGCTTAGTGGTGTAAGATGCAATTGCAATGACGGTAAGTATCAGTTCAGTTCGGACAATTTAATATGTAAATTTTTATATATATGTGAAGCAAAATCTTTGTTGTTTTCGTTTCGTATCGCGTTGTTTTCGTAAAAATATATACATATTTTTATCGCGTTGTTTTCGTAAAAATATGTATATATTTTTACGAAAACAACGCGAAAAGAAGAATATGAAATTTGGCACGGTTATAGTTTATATAGAAAAGGAATACAGAATGATAATATGGTTTTAAGTTAATAAAATAAATGTAACACAACACTATAATGTACTTGACATGCACGTTTACATAAAGTGACAAGCATGTTGCTATGGCAACGCGTTATAATATAAGTATCTATATAAAACATCTAAATGAGTTGATTTAAAAAAAAAACATTCTCATGCCCCAAGACTATTCTTCGTAACAAACTTTAGAAAGCTGGCAACGAAAATTGTAATAACCGTATTAATATTTCGTCGTGGTGAGAACCGAGTGGTTAACGCACCTATAGTTCAGTCAGAATATATATATATATATATATATATATATATATATATATATATATATATATATATATATATATATATAAATTCGGAGGTGCCCTAATGTCCTGCTATGCGGGACAAAAGCGTGAAGCTAAGAAAAAATCATTGAATGCTATTCCAATACCCCGTAAGTTCTCAAACGAACATTTCAATGGAAAGTGGAGAACAAAGTGTCTGGACATTATATTTTCAGTCCCTGCTCTAATTTGGGTATAACTTTACTACTTACTTTTTACTTTAAAAAATATCAACTTTTGTCACTGTATTTTCACTAATTGACACTAATTTTTTTTGATGGATGGATGGATGGATGGATTTAACAACGTTAAAAATTAATTGACATTATTAAGCTGTTTATCTCTTTATATATATATATATATATATATATATATATATATATATATAAAAACAACTATTATAATCTATACATACAAATAAACAAAATTGGAGTGTCTGTTTGTAATGTTATAATATTCGCAGAAATAACATTGTTGCATTTTTTTTATCTGCCTATTCGTTTGTTCCGGCAAATCTCTGGACCGATTCTGACAGGACTCTCACTAACTACTTTATTTTAGAATTATAAAATAACGATACAGATACGGACGAAGTTGCGGGCGCAGCTCGTTAAAACTATAAAAAAGGATGCCATCTTCGCGTGACAAATCGATTGAATGTAAATTATAATAGATTTTCTTGAACCGCCATTTAATACTACAATAAATTATGATGACGATTTTTTTTAGACAGAAAGTACCTAGTGTCAAGACATTCCCTCCACCGAATTCGAGACTGCGTGTTGAGTTGTGGAACTTAACGCAGCATTTTTGTCGTTTACCTATACGACTTCATACCAGTGGCGAAGTCTACATATTACACGAACCTTATCGAATTACGTTTAGTAAACATTTTTAATAGAAAAATAATTTATAGTGAGTGCAATTATTAATAAAAAAAACTCCAACAATAATCAAATTTATACCAAAATATTTTATCTAACGTATAATATTTATTTTCGGCCCCGGTTATTTTAATAGCTTTGGCACATACCAAGGCATTATCCAGTGTTAAGACACTCCGTTCCATATTCGAGACACTGTGCTAAATATAAAATAATAAAGAGCTCAACGCTTTGTCTTGCCAGAGCGTACAAATTACAATAGTTTAAATAGAGTCAAGTTCATATAAATCTACAAAAACATCATGTTTATAATACTAAATGTGCCTGCATAGAATTTAACGCCTCTGTATCTTTTTTCATCAGCTATCTGCAAGTGAAAGCCCTGTCTAAATAAGTCCAGCCGTTCTAGATATAATATCGATGCAACAGACAAAAATTGTAAAAAATGTTATATTGCTACCTATACATATACATACATAGTTATGGATATGTTAAAAAGATTTTGCAATTACAAACAGACACTTCAATTTTACTTATTTGTATAGACAATTATCGTTCACAAATTTATTTCCATATAATACTAATTACATTAAAATAATAAAAATAAAAACTCTAATAAGACAAAGCATGGCGTTGAGTTACGCAAATCAAAAAGCCTAAAAATAACCTATTTGATATACTTTCCTTACTCAAATCTTGACTTATAAAAAAAATCTCTATTTATTCCCTAATAACAACTTTGAACCAGTAAACATCGGAAAACGTTACAAGAAAACCAACAAACCAAGCCAATCGCCACCACTTATATGCGAGACATTCCATCATTTTAATGTCATCGCATGCTCAAGGTCAGTCAACCTCGCGTGATAGAAATCGTGAGCAAATAAATCTAGGTACGTATTTAATTATTTCTTGCAAAGCGGTAAAATTTCATTTTTTTTGCGTTACGCGTAATAACGGAGTTGTTAAAAATTTAGTTTTAATTACTTCGGTTTCGTGTACCCACTTTTACTACGTTACGTTTTAAATGAAACTATAGTCAACGGATTAATCGCGTTTATTTTGGTATTCGAAAACACATTTTTGGACCTCTATATCATGTCTACCTGTTACCACGGACTACTGTAAAGTGTTCGAGGCGTCAGGTTACCAAAAATGTATTTTCGAACAGCAAAATATATGCGATTAATCCGTTTAAAATAGTTTCCTTTAAACTTTTACTAATTTCTCAGAAACAGAGCACCTTCAGCATCGTTCCTTATTCTCCGCTCAAAATCGACACATTGCATATTTAGTGAGGAACTAAACGCCGCGCTTTGTCTGACCAGAGTATGAAAATATATTTTAAATATAATCATTCCCACAATTGGGAATCGAACCCACAACCAATCGCGTTAACAATCAGACGCTGTCACCCTAAGCTACAATGACTTCTAATTTTTTTTTTAAATTGACATAACAATTATAAAATGTATAAAGGCAACACACGGAAATAACAGCTTCAAATCTCAAAATAAATAAATGTATAATTGCAGTTATAATAAATATATGTCCCACACGGCAAGGAAGTAACTGAAAACTAATGCAAGAAAATCTTTTCCCTTTTAGTCTAAAATCAAGACATAATTATCTTTTTAAATGAAACTATTGAACCGGATTAATCGCGTATATTTTGGTATTCGAAAATACATTTTTGGACAACTGACGTTTCGAACACTTCGAAAATATACGTGATTTATCCGGTTAAATAGTTTCATTTAAAATGTATAAAAAAAACGCGAAAATCAAAGATCTTATTACATAATTATCTATCTAGATGTTGTTCTGGCAATGTCGAAATTCTTATGCGCTTGTTACAAATTAATTTTTATATTTTCTTACATTTTTTTATCCCTGCAGTGAATAACACTTTAATTTGATTTCAACCTATAACCTTGGCACCGTGTACCAAGTTAACCATTGAGCCACAAGTACTTAATAAAAGCGAAAGGTACTCAGCGTATGTCGTATGAAATAGACAGTAAATTCAACAATCTGTATAACAGGTTCCGTGGTGTAGTGGTTATCACATCTGCTTTACACGCAGAAGGCCGCCAGTTCGATCCTGGCCGGAATCACACTTTTTTTTTTTTTTTTTTTTTATTTACCATCTTGATTAGTATTATTTTGCTCTTTAAATTAAGTCCAATAATTAAAAATCATTTCTTTCCAAAAACTATATTTTAGTTTTTTTTTTAATTTTTATTGCTAACTACTATATTAATAATGGAGTTGTGCTTGTGGGATCGATTCCCACTCGGGGAAATTATTATATATGAATTATTTACATTTCCTGGTAAGACGAAGCGCAGCGTTGAGTTCCATTTTAACACGCAATGTCTCGAATACTGCCCAAAGGCTTACTTCCCGTCAACCCTACTACGCGGGATAAAAGCGTGAAGCTAAATAAATATATTTTTTTTCATAGAAAAAGGAAACACAGTACAATTTTTACAATAGCAA
Source organism: Dryadula phaetusa (assembly GCA_032432895.1). NCBI lineage: Eukaryota > Metazoa > Arthropoda > Insecta > Lepidoptera > Nymphalidae > Dryadula > Dryadula phaetusa. Next base: position 1,943,453 of record JAOYRS010000082.1, read on the forward strand.
ATGTATAGACATTTAAAAATTCCTTATATGTATTACACAACTCACAAACGTGACCTATGGAATATTTGGCAAGAGTGAGTTATCGACCCTAATGGTCGAGAATAGTTGATTCAAAAAAAAAAGAAATATATATATATATATATATATATATATATATGTATATATATATATGTATATATATATATATATATATATATATATATATATATATATATATATATATATATATATATATATATATTTCTTTATCAACTAAAATACTTATAATAATATAAATATGACAAGTAGGTATTTTCTTTAGTTTCACTCTTTTATCCTGCTAAGTAGGATGTACAGAAAGTACCCAGAGTCAAGACACTACGTACTCCGCTTTCCGCCGAAATTGATACATTGCGTGTTGACTGAAGTGAAATGAAGAAACTTTAAATATCTTTATATATCATGTCCCCAATTGGGAATTGAACTCACAACCGATTGCCTTTACAGTAAAGCCGCTGTCTCACTGCACTACGATCAGCCGTAGGTTCTTTATATAAACATTAATTATAAAAATCAAAAACATATGAATATTAAACTTACATATTGATACGTGAAGGAAAAATAATCGATCCCCTATTACGAATAGTCAACTAGTATGCAAGGAGTATGAAATAAATATTTATTATATTTTATATATAAACAGGGGTGGCTTCATGCGCTATCCCGCATAGCAAGGACAGTCAGAGACAACCTAGAATCAACGGAGTGTCCGTTGACCGCCCGAAATTGAGACATTGCTCGTCGAGTGGTGAACTCAACGCCGTGCTTTGTCTTACCAGAGCGGAGAAATGAAGATAAGTTTTATATGTAAAATCTCTCTCACAAACACTATATTATCTTTCAGAAAGAAAAAAAAATGGATTATTATAACGTCTCGACTGACAATACCTTATGTAAAAATAAAGTAACAAGGCCTTCAGCAAAAGAGAATGTATTTAAAACATCCATACAAAGTTAATGGCATTTATTTGAATTTAATATAATATTATATATTAATTTATTGTTATATCTTTACTAATTTATTCAAAAAAGCTTCATTACTTGAAGGTCAAAGTACAAAACTTGATTTCATACTAAATGTAAAGAAAACGAGCTATACCTGCGATTACGTCCGCGGGCAATTTAACATCTCTGGATTTTTATTAGAAAATTTTAAAATAAACATAGGCTAACCTACTTCTTATTACCTCATCTATATGCCAGTGAAAACCGATAAAAATCGGTCAAGCCGTTTCGGAGATTAGTCGGAACCAACAGACAGACAGATAGACAAAAAATATAAAAAAATATTATTTCAGTATGTATCTTTATATATATTAAGTTTATTTGATTATTACAAACAGACATTCCAATTTATTTGTATATATGTACAGATTAACATTAAGAAATTTTAAGAATTAACCTTGACCATTGGCTAACATATCATTCACAATATGAAAATATTTGGGTGTGTTTGAATACAGACGTATGTGCCAATATTCAAGAAATCAAACAGGAACAATTTGGAAATATAGATTTAGGGAAAGCTAATAGAATGGCTATATAAATTTTTGGCGAAACAAACCCATAATCAACCATGTTTACAGTCAGACACTGCCCCAAGCCATGAGGGCCCCCTTATCTTGGCATGCAGGAAGTAATGTAGTTTACTTAAAATGTTCAGATTGATATATATATATAAAAAGCTATTTTATATCATAAGTTACTTAACCCAAAACAAGTATTACAGCCATATGTTGACACTAAAAACTTGCCATTTCTTAACACACCTGAACAGCCTTGGATTACAGTGTGTATCAAATATTTTAAATGATCGTATGTTATATGAATCATATGGTTAACTTAAGTTAAGCAAATGGTTAACAAGGTATTGTTGTGTATATATACATGTAAATATATATATATATATATATATATATATATATATATATATATATATATATATATATGCATATATATATATATATATGCATATATATATATATATATGCATATATATATATATATGCATATATATATATATATGCATATATATATATAGCATCTCAACTTTAAGCAGACAAAAGGTAAAGCTGTTTTTTATACTTTGAAATAAGATAAGATCACCAAATTAAAAAAAATTGCAATATCTTTTTTTGCTATATTTATAAATGAATCTATGACTTTTACAAATAGCAATTACAATATACTTTAAATTATTTAAAAAAAAAATACCAGAAGGTTTAAACTTCAACAGTCAGTCTAAAGTACAATTCTAAGCTAAATATTTAAATTTAAAACTATATATTTTTAGCAAAAAATTATATAATTGTATAAAAAATCCCATCATGAAACAGTTAGTCATAGATATTTAGTAAACTGAGACGCAGACTATATTCACTTTTGGTGTATTTGCCATTATATATGCATGTCATTTTACTTTACGAATGTCAGATTTTTTTAAATATGCACATGTTTTAATGCATTAATGACAAAATATTATCATAGAGTTAACCTGATATCCTTGATAGTGCTAATAAAAAATTTTATATTAAGTTGAAAAGTAATAAATACATAATAGTTATTGTATAGTTTTAGTATATATAAATATGTTTCTGGTAAAGTAGATTGGTATAGTAAGTAGTGTCGTATTAATTATATTACTAAGTTTCCCGCAACTTTGTCTGTACATAGAATTAACATCTCTGGATCTTTATTTTATAATTCTAAGCTCCTTATTAAATTAGCTGTCTCCTAATGGAAATCCTATCAAAATTGGTACAGGCGTTCCAGAGATAGGATGGAACAAACACAGACAATTGGCACCTTGTATATATATATATATATATATATATGTATATAGTTAAAAGCTTTTTTACTATTACAAACATATTTTAATTGTTTCTAATAATATATGTATAGATATTTTTTTGCATGTTTGGTGGTGGAACTCAATGCTGCTCTTTGTCTTTATCAGAGTGAGGAAGTGAAATAATTTAAATATAATCACACCCCCGAGTGGGGACCGAACCCACAACCGATCGCATTTACAGTGAGACGCTGTTGTTAGAAAACATACAGTAATTTAAATACATGGGTAAATGTACCTTAAAAGTGGTTTTGATATTAGGTTCCGTTTGAATTCCGCATTATGTGTGGAGAGTCTATTTTTTTTTAATATAATGTAATGAACAAAAATAATAATATCTCTGATTAATTTAACTATAGGTTAGTAAAAAATTGGTTTAAATATAAAGTTAACTATCAATATATTTAAGAACTTTGACTTTCGTAGCTTTGACACATTTTATGTGAAATTCTTTTAAACAGTTTAATCATATATAATTTGGTATTCAAAAATATATTTTTGAAAACTTCATGTTTTGAACACTTTATATTTGATTTCATTATCAGTCTATGGTCACAGGAAGTCTATCTGTATTATCAAATACCAAAATATATGCAATTAATCCACTTAAAATAGTTTCATTTACCATAAATATTTTATTAATCCATATTTGAAAAAAAACATATAATCAAGAAAATAATACAAATCTTACTAGATTATTATGCAAACTGACATTGCAGAAAGTACACACTTATTACAGGAAGCATAGTTAAATATTTTTTTATCAGATAGGCTATCTCTTATCAGCACCTGACTTGATATCACGGCAATAATAAATAAATTAGTTAGGAATTGCGCAAACAACTTTATCATAAACTATTAAAATTTCAACCAGAGAATGAATAAAATATCGAAGTTGTGGTACAAGGACAAAAATATTATTATATAAAATTAACTTAATACATTAAGGAAAACGTATTATTGTTGTTATATAGACTACACAATGATATCAGCATTAATTTTTATAATTTAATGAGTCATTCGTCCGGCTGTTTAAATTGGTGTACCGGCCGACCACTGAACAATGAACTAAAACATTCATTTAATTTACCAACGTATCAATAACACACGATATACATATTAAAAACATAAAAAAAACCATTAAAATGATAATAAATAAACGTTACAAAATTTACCTTGTCTAAACATTTTAATTCTTCAGTCGGATAAACTGTTTTTTCGCACCTAGCACAAGTTTTATTCATCGTGTATTATTTATTAGCACAATTAATGATACAGAAATAAAAACACTAAGATTCACAGAGCAACACAAGTTTCACGTTTCACAAACAAAGTTCAAACTTAACTTTATATCTGAAAACACTCACGAGCACGATATTCGTCGCATACCCGAACGCGCATGCCAAAAAAATGACAAATGGCGGCGGTTAATGTTGCCATACTTTTGTTTAGAAACCTACTATTATTATTTTTCTACTATTCAAAAAATTGAATTATGATCAAAAATTTAGTAGACAATAACAAAAATTTTGTACATGCACATAATAATAGATTGAAATGAAAAATGTAACAATTGTTCAGTATTCTACTAAAAAAGAAGGATTAAATAAAACTAAATTTGTTTTCACAAGAGAAATAATATATTTTGAATATTAAAAAAAGTTAAATAAAATTAATATTAAAATACAATACAATCATTATGAACATTGACATTTATCACGTTTTAAAACAGCTAGTGCTTCGTTAAAAAGCTGTTTTGATGTCTGTATCATATCTGTTAAATTCGTATAATCATCTTGTTTTTCTTCTTCAACCATTTTGAGACGATCTTCCATTATTTTTAATTTTTCTTCAGCTAATTCTAATTTATATTTCAATTCATCTTTTTCTAACATATCATATCCAGGTGGGCTTTCAGACGAAGTTGTTTCACTAGGTCTTTCCATTAAAGTAGCTATGGATGACTGTTTTTTAGTTAGCATTACTGCACCCACAGCGATATCGTATTGTTGGTCTTTGACTAACATTGACTTTGATGATTTTGATCCTCGTTTTGACGTATCTTTCAACATTCTTAGTTCATCTTCTAATAAGGTAATTTTTTTCTCTAGTCTTTTCTTTTTTTCTTTCATCTTTCTATGTGACATATCAAGTTCTTCCCATTTATGACGTTCTGCATCCAATCGTGTGTTTAATGTTACAACTAACTCTGATAATTTCTTGATTTCATTATCGGTAGCCGTTTTCATTGGACTAAAGAAGACATTTTGTAGAGAACACTCTTCGTATCTTAATAGCTGAGCTCGTAACTCTTCTATCTTTGTCGCTTTTTCTGATGCTTGTTGACGCAAAGCATCAATTTTAGCATCCGTATTTTTGACAAGCTTTTGATTTTCAGTAATTTCATGATGCATTTTATTCATTTTTGATGTATTTTCTTTTAGAATTTCTTGATAATATATTTCTAAGTTTTTAATTTGATTCTGTTGAAAAAGAGAATAGTAACGCTTAAAATTGCTTAATTAAACAAGTAGGGTTTTTAAAAATATATATATACAAACCCTTTGTTCATTAATTAAAAGATCATCGTGATCACTCTTCTCTATAAACGTTTGCATTTTCTGCCTTAGCGTTATGGTGTCACATTCTAAGTTTCTAATTCTACATTTAGCACCATCTAGCTTCTTCTTCAGTTCTTGATTCTCTTCTTTCAAAAGCTCTAAATCTTTTAATGCTTGATCAATTTCCTTTTTCCTTTTCATTTCTAACTCTCGCAGAACCTAAATTAACGATTTTTATAGTAATAATACAATAAAAAGATATAAAATAATGTTTAAGTGTACTCAAAGTCAATCGTCAAAGTATATAAACTATAAAGAAACTCACTTGACCTTGGTCCTTTCTTTTCGGATCATTTTTTTCTTTTTGTTTTCCATTAAGTTGTTCTTCCAACTCACTTATTTTTGCTTGTAGCAAAACAATCTGCTGTGCTCTCCCTTTCCATCCAGCTAAATCATTTTGCAGCTCTTTCAGACTGGTAAATTTATCTCCAAGCTCTTGTTGTAGAATTTTAGTCGCGACTATAATATCATTTTTCAATTCTATGTTTCTATTTTTACTTTCATACAGTTTCTTATTTACCACTGCGAGTTTGTTGTTTAATTCTTTAAGTTCATCAGAATTGGTCTCGATTGGTTCTTCTTTGCATAGACAAGCTTCCAATTTTTCATTTTCTTTGTTAAGGAAATCTAGTTGCATAATTTTTCGTTCAAGGCAAGCGTTCTTCGTTTTGTATCCCTCTACTTCTGCTACCAAGTGTCGGTTTTGTTTACACAATTCCGTAATTTTTGCGCTAATTATTCCCGCAGACTTCGAAGATATTGCTGGTCCCGTACCAGAAATTATATCACGAATTCGTTGTTTGAGATCGGATATTGTTTTACCTTGTTCTTTGATCTCAGTGTCTTTAGTAAATACCAGCTTACGCAACTCATTATTCTCACCGGTCATAATCTGTAATCATTTTAAGTAAAGTAAGTACGTAATATATTCTTAAGATATTATTTCGAACCAAAGATACCTTAAGTTGCTCAATCAGATGGGCGTTCAGCTCTGATGGGTAAATTACATCATCAGGATTTGATTTGTCGAGTCCTGCTAACATTTTCAATTTCATTTCGTCTGTTTCTTCTATTTTAGCAGCTAACTCTGCGGCTTTTTCTTCTTTTAAGTTGATTTTAGACCTGAGTTTTGTATTGGAAGCCATTTTTACAACGCTCCGTGAGTGTTAGTTTTTACAATCCTATGACGATAATGTCATTACTGTTTGATTTTATCTTATAAATCATCTAAGTGCTTAATATAAAAAAGTCTGTATATACATTTTTCTATTTTGCTGGATTCTGTTAAATTTGATCAATTGCAGTATTTGCATTTGATCAGTTGCAGTATGTATTAGATTATTAAAATTTAAAAGCATAGTTACTCTTAAATTAATTTATATGTATATAAATTTTTATATCCAGAATTTACTCAAATTTTAAAAACAGTTTATAGTACAATATTTGGTGATACTGGAAAGCCTTATTGTTTTTACTTCATTGAAGTAATAAATATTAAGCATAAGTTAATATATAAAAAATTCATACATATAGTACATTCGTTACGTAGTATCAAAGAAATAATAACACTTACGTTGGTAGAACTGTTTTGACATTTGACAATTAAAATGACACTTGACAGTCAGCTGTCACGAAATCATTGATTATTTTAATCGTATTGCGTTAAAAATATAATAAATATCTGAAACTTCTTCTAAAAAACGAGCGAGACACCCTATGTGGGTTCACTGTAAATTCATTCTACAATTATTACCATTTTGTTTAATATAACTCAGGTCTGATTTAAATTAATATGTCCTTGCTTTAATTACATTGTATTTCTTATCGTTTGTTATACAAACAAAACGTTTTCACGGTGAATTATTACTCCATACACCATTACTTTACACCTTTCTGATTTTAGCATACAGCTTATCGATTACATGTATTAATTTAAAATCTATTTATAATGTATTTCAGTTAAAATGCCCGGAACAAATCTTATAGTTCCTGTAGTGTTATGGGGGAAGCATGCTCCAACTCACTGTATATCATCAGTATATTTATCGAGAGATCAGAAGACTCTGGTCACAGGGTGTTATGACGGCCAAATATGTATCTGGCAAGTGGAACCAGATTCTCTGAAAATGACTCCGCGTTGCCTTCTAGTTGGTCACACAGCCCCTGTTACATGTTTGTCTAGAGCTTCAATTATCCAGGTATTATATTTTTTAAATATTTTGTAGGGGACTTACATATTTTGGAGTGAAATAGTTAATTATAAATTTCATTAAATTTATTATTATTTAAAATTATTTGTCGACTTTTTCTTATTAGAATCTTATAATTTTTATTATCTTTGGTATAAGTAATGAGAATTTATAAGGCTCCTAAGTTACATAATATTTCAATTGTATAGACTTAAGAAAGATAATATTTTAAAGATATCTCATAAAAAGAGGATATTTGTTATCTTCTATAGCTTTTTTATTAATTAATTTATGTAATAATATATCCATTATAAAAAATTTAACTACATATGCGGTTTATTGTAGGTTCAATTCCCATTTGAGGAATGATTATATTTAGATTTATTTTCATTTCTCTGCACTTGTTAGACCAAATATGGCATTACATCCCACCATTCACCATACAATGTCTCAATTTTTCCAAAACAGTTAACATAGCGTCTAGACCTCGTCTAGAATAGGCTGTCTCTGACCACCCTGGTATGAAATTTTGAGTCTTTTGATCTTAAAAACACAAAGTAAAAAAAAACATAATCTTAGACATATCTATCTTATGTTATATCTTTTTATTATAATGTTATATTTACCCTTTCAGGATAATAATTTTATAGTGAGCTCTTCGGAAGCTGGCGAGATGTGCACATGGGACCTTGTAGATGGAAAATGCAGGGAAAGTGTTAAATTGAGTCAAGTTCATACAAATATCCAGGTATTTGTTAGTTGTAGTAGCATATATTTTTAGCTTGCCCCTTTTTATCCCGCATAGCAGGGTGTCTCCGCACTTTGTCTTACCAGAGTGAGGAAGTGAAAATATTTTTTTTTTAAATATAATCACTCGGGTATCGAGTGGGGTTCGAACCCAAAACCTATTGCGCTTACAGTCAGACGCTGTCCCACTGCGCCAACCCGCGCATTATATATTAATGTACAATATATATTAATGTACAATATATATTAATGTACAATATATATTAATGTACAATATATATTAATGTACAATATATATTAATGTAGAATAAATAATCAAGCTAACTTGTAAAGGGTATTCTATCTCGCATATAAAGCGACATACACGTCGCTAAGGTAACGCGTGTTTTACGCAATTTGTATTTCCTCTTTCCAGGCCTACCACATGTGCAACAGTGAGGACTTAAGGCTCTTCTGCAATGGATATTACGCTGAAATATTGATCATGGATCCATTCTCCTTAGAAATATTGTTCTCTTTAAGTTCTAAAATGAATCCAGACTGGATATCAGCTTTACATGTAAGTATGAATACTTGTTAAAAAAAAAGCAGCTTCACGCTTTTTCCTGCATTACAGTATTCAAAGACAATCTAGTGTCAAGACATTCCGATCTACTTGCTATCCTCCCGAAATATTTATTTAATGTTATCATTACCCCGATTTGGAATTGAATCCACAATCAATCGCGTTTACAGAAAGACGCTGTATTACTGCGCTACATTGGTCATAATTTTAAAAAAGCTCTTTACCCAGACACTCCATTCTTTAATTCAAGTCTAAATTAGATTTGTAAATATTTATATATATATATATATATGTATATATGTCTCTTTTCAGGTTCTTCGGCCATCATCTAGAAAGGACGACGTTGTGCTCGCCATATCTATAACTGGAACTGTAAAGGTATGTTTTGTTTCTTACCAAAAAAAAAACAATTTACATATAATCCAATGTTTTCTATAATAATATGTTAGAAATATATTAAATTAATAAAACAAACATTACACACACTGCTACACGTTGCTATGGTTACATGTATTTTACTTGTGTCGACAAGACCTCTAGTAAACTTAAAACCGAAATTATATGTTTTTTTAACTTTACGCTTTATCCCGCATAGTAGGATGGTCAGTGACAACCTAGTGTCAAGACATTCTGTTGCGTGTTGACATATATTCGAAAATACATTTTTAATGTAATCATACTTTCGAGTGGGAATCGAACCCGCAGCTAATCTAAAATTTTGAATCCTTTTTCCTTTAGTTAATTAGAACTTTTTTCCATATTTTACTTTTTATAAAAAAAAAATATAACGATCTATTTATATTAAAATCTTAGATTTTCGTTGTTTTCTAAAAATTTTAAATGAGACTATATTAAACGGATTAATCGCGTCTGATTTACAAAAATATATATTCGAATACCAAAATATACACGATTAATCCGTTTAAAATAGTTACATTTAAAAAATATCTAAATATATTTCTTTGCTCGCGTTGTAAATAATATTTAAAAAATATTTTTTTAAAGTTATAAAAATGTTTTTTTTTTTCAGGTGTGGTCTCTTCTAGGTCATGAAAACAAACAATCCGAGCCGATATACGAAAATGAATCAAAACAAATACGGTGTTTGAACGCGCTATCCCTCAACTGTTGCGCGTACAACCAGCGCACTGTGCTCATTGTGTGCGCTAAATACTGTCAGATATATGATGCGGGTGAGTTTTGACTGACATAAAAATCTCTCATTAACATAGTCTAGTAGTAAATCTGACTGACATAAAATTCTGCCTGACATTCTTATTTATGACTGACTTAACGTCTTAAATGAGGTAAGTGTCGTTGAGTGTTGTAAATAGAGTTTTATAGTGACTTAAACATATTTTATGCTTTAACTGGCATACGAAAGTGACTGACTGACTGAGAGGTTGAGGGAAACCTCGATTGACCTTCGAAAATACGGTATGATTGATACTGGATGTAGATCAAGTGAAATATGTAAACCCCTGAAGTATATGTAAGTAAGATAAGTCGAGGTTAATGGAGGAAGAAAGGAATAAAGAAGGGAGGGAGCGTAGTGTTTGGCACTCCGTTCTCTCTGACTACTCTGCCAGAGATAAAGCTTGAAAAAAAAAGCAAGCAAGTGTGACTAAAGCTCCTAATCTCATACTATAAACACTGGCATAAATACAAAATGAGACACACTACAGTAAATAAGACCATTTCATATGTTTGGATTATCATATAATGTGTTTCGTTTCCTCGCTCTGGTGAGACAAAGTGCGGCGTTGAGTTGCGCCATTCACGCAGTATCTCGAATTCAGCAGAAAGCCGAGTACAGAGAGCGAAGGAAAAACATATTTAATCCATTATTACCTTTTTATATAATAGATTATATTATTTTTTTGTCATTTACAGGTGATTTCTCAGTACTTTGCTCGATCCAAGCGCCTCAAGGCGAACGATGGATGTCCGGTGACTTTCTGGCCCCAGACCGCGTCCTTGTGTGGTCCACCGAAGGAAAGGGTTACCTTTATAAACTACCCGCAAAGTGAGTTTATATACAAATTAAATAATAAAAAATATTAATAATGAAAAAGTTTTAAATTAATTTTTTTTTAGTAAGAATTACAAATTTGCTATATTTTAGGTGATCGTTTATGTTGTAAGCTATACAAAAATCATTGTACACAGATAAAATAATCAATTTTCAAAACACATTTATTAATATGTTTTCATTAGATAATCATCGAGCACTGTGGCTTACGTTTTTAATGGTGTATGTTTGTAATTACAAAAAAAAAAAAAGAATTTAATTTTTTTTTTAACACGACACGTCTGAAATTGAGTGGGAAATTAATCAGTTAGATTTTTTTTCTACTCGTAACTCAAATGCTAATAAGTAGGTTATTATAATAGCTGCAATGCTAAATGTTGATAATTTTGTTTTTAGCAAACTTCGTGGAAAAGTTATCAGTAGGTCAGCACAAATTGTTTTATGTATGTGTTGTTTTTAGCTTGATATCGTTTTTTTTTTAATGTAATTTTGTGTGAATCTGTATCCAAGTTAGTGTATATTTTAACACAAAAAAAAACAAACTGTCGATTCTTGTTGTTTTTTGTTCCAGAATATTTGATTGTTCGTTCTTGGATTGTGTTAAAACATCTGTTTTTTTTTATAATTTCGGAGTTAGTGTTGAATTATTCAGCCTTTCCTCTTTTTATATTATCTGTGGTACAGATTATAAATGATAAGTAATAAATTTAATACAGATGTTTTAATGTTAATTTCCAACAAAAAATAATAATTTATTAGTGTAAATAATTTATTTTCTAGAATGTTCTAAATATTTAGTTGCGTATAGCACATCATGTTTAAACCATCTTTTTATTTTTTTTTGTTTGTTGAACAGAAATACACTCATTTACACATATTATATATATAACATTGTGTCGGAAGGACTTGATGCGATTTTTTATTTTTTTTTTAATTTTAAAATTTAGGCTTACAAGGCCCTTTTCTTTGCTCAATTTAAGGTGTGCCTTGAAAAATAATGTTTTTTTTTAATTACTGTTCCATTTCCATGTATTTTTGAAACTGTCTTTTAATTCCTCTTTCTAATTGTTAATTGGATATGTTATATATTATTTATTAGTAAAATTTATATTAAATTTCATAATACATATGGACAGACTGACTTAAGATTAATTTTAGCAACATTTAAAGTAATCATTAGATTTTTTATAGAATTTAGATATTCATTATTTATATATATATATATATATATATATATATATATATATATATATATATATATATATATATATATATATATATATATATATATATATATATATATATATAGTACATCAGCTTAAAAATTTAATATTACAGCTCTGTGCCAGATCATAAAGGATTTCACGGTCCCTCTGTAGACCATGATAGTCCAGTTTTGTTCAGTATTTTGGCCCACCCTGATAATAAGGTAAAGGGTTTTTTTTATTATTACTTTGTTCTTTGCTAAGTATTAATTTATTATTATTAAAAAACAGCTTCTTGCATAGCAGGGTAGTCAGAGACAACTTAGTCTCAAGACACTTCGCTGACTGTCTCGCCCGAAATTGATTGCGTGTTGAGTGAACACGTTGTTAGCGAAGTTGGTGTAATCAACGTCGGCTGATTTTATTATACATTTCTCGATTTTATAATAATTAGTAGAGGCCGGTCGTGGCACAGTGGGATAGTGTCTGACTGTAAACGCGATCGGTTGTGGATTCAATCTCCACTCGGGGGAGTTATTATATTTCAATTATTTTCACTTCATCGCTCTGGTCAAGACAAAGTGTGACGTAGAGTTCCAACACTCAACACGCAATGTCTCGAATTCGGTGGAAAACGAAGTACGGAGTGTGTTGACACTAGGTACATTCTGTCTACCCTGCTATGCGGGATAAAAAGTGTGAAGCTAAAAATAACAATAATTAGTTGTAAATCCCGGTCTAATACGGAGAATGTAAACCAAAAAATTAACTAATAAATAATAATAATACGTTTTAACGTTCTTACACTTTTTTTAAATGAAATATAGTTAAAAGTATACTTACTCTCAGTCTACATAGCAGGGTAGACAGAAAGTACCTAGTGTCAAGACACTCCGTATATCGCTTTTAGTCTATATTATATAAATATAGAAAAAAAAACAACTTCATGCTTTATCACGCATAGCAGGGTAGTCAGAGATAACTTAATGTCAAGACATTGCGTTGAGTGCTATCCACCCGAAATCGAGACATTATGTTATTAAATGGCGAACTCAACGCCGCACTATATCTTACCAGAGCGGAGAAACTAAAAAAAAATTATAATTTCCCCGAAAGAATCGAACCCGCCACCAATCGCGTTCACAGTCAAACGTTGTTCCACAAGTCACAGAGCAGGTTATAATAGAACCGCCACTTGTCAAAACAAGTGTGTTATTATATTTTTTTTCAGCTTTTATCATGTCCGCCGGCGATGCGTTTCATACTGACGTCAGTGGGCGGTAAACAGAGGCGGTTGCTTTTGAGGGGCGACTCTGCAGGTGTGGTGTCTCTGTGGAATGTGGACGATGCAGCTGTACCACAGCCTAGAAATGTTTCTTGTGAGTATATATATATATATATATATATATATATATATATATATATATATATATATATATATATATATATATATATATATATATATATATATATATATATATATATATATATATATATATATATATATGTACGATGGTAGCTGTCTATACATGACAAGTGTTTGTGTAAAAATCTATTATTTACGCATAAAGTTACAAACATACAATCATACAACTCCCTTTAAATAATAAATAATTTAATGAACTCCCTTTGACATAAAGTTTCCAAGTCGTTACGTCATTAAACACCTTCAAAAACCTGTAAGGCCGGCAACGCTTCTGTAGCTCCCCTGGTGTTACACGGGGCCGTGGGCGGCGGTGATCACTCACCATCACGTGACCCGCACGCTCGTTTGCCTTGCCTGTCCTATAAAAAAAAGAATATAAATGAATTTTAAATATGTATGTAATTATTGAACATTTTTGAAAAAGCGTATAATAAATTGGATTCGAACCCGCGCCTCTTGTTCTCCGTTCGTCCATACTAATTTTGGCTGCGTCGAAATTGTTATACGTTTTGTTATAACGTTATTTATGTTGTTAGCACCTCTGTAGAGAGATTTTTTACTAATTTCTACTACTTAAAGATTATTAAGAAATAATCGTTTGGCGAGAGAAAGTGATATTTATTTTATTATTTTACTATATTAAAGTGTTATTACACACTTAGCATTAGAAAATATTTTTGAAAAAAAAATCCGTATAAAAATTGTTTTAAATGTATAAAAATAGTAAAATTGTATATAATTATATGTATATATAAATTGTAGTCGTTTTTCCGCTCTAGTAAGACAGAGCGCGGTGTTCAGTTACGTCAGACAACACACAGTCTCGAATCTCGACACCAGGTTGTCTTTGCTATCAATTGATTTTGTACATTTTCAACAGCTCACGCACCAATCGTGCTGACCAGCTTAGACATGGCGTGGGAGGAGATGAATCCAAGTCCTGTTGGTATCCTCGACCAGTTCTGTCACCCTGAAGAGCCGGGTATGTTGCGTGACTTAAATAATTTTTTTTTGCATCTTTCCAGAATTTTCGAATGACTTTTAATAGTCAGTTAGTAAATGTCTTTTGAAGAAATGTTACATATATACATACGAACATCCACATCGAACTGAAGTAAATTAAAAATAGAGAGATATATATATATATATATATATTTATATATATATATATATATATATATATATATATATATATATATATATATATATATATATATATTTATATATAGGTTTCCTTGTGTTATCCCGCGCCTTTAATAAAAAAAAGTTAAAAAGTCTTAAAACACTCCGTTCTCCGTTTCCTTCTTCTTCACTTAGAATAACTTAACCTTAGAGATTAGATTAAATCATTATAGCTCTACCTGCTATCAATAATGATAATTAAGAATTGTATGTTTGTATGTTTGTTCATGAATTTCTCGAGAACCAAAAATGCTTATTTAAATATTGATATAATCATTTTTATAAAACTTAGATACATTTTAGCTAATTGAACAGTGTAAGTAGTGTTACATTAAAATCGGTCCAGTGTTTTCCTATATAAAGGTCAATTATTAGTAAGAAAATGTAGTTGCATAACAACGCAACAATTGAACGTAGTGGGATTCGAACCCGCGTCTCTTGGAAACCGTCCATGCACTCTGACCGATGAGCCATACGTTCTACTACCGGCTGCGTCGAAACTCTTATACGTTTTGTTACAACTGATTTATGTTGTTAGCATCTCTGTAGAGAGATTTTTTACAAATTTCTACTACTTAAAGATTATTAGGAAATAATCGTTTAACAAGAGAGATTGCTATTTTATTTTAATATTTACTATTTTTAAAGTGTTATTCCACACTTAGGATTAGAAAACATTTTTGAAAAAACGAATCCCGCTGCGTTCAAATTTTTATACGTTTTTTCACAAATGTTTTCTAATCTTAAGTGTGGAATAACACTTTAAAAATAGTAAATATTAAGAGAGATTGTTATTTTATTTTAATATTTACTACTTTTACTTTTACCCACAAATAAATTAAATTAACATTTAGAAACAAAGCTGACTGCTTCAATATACCTGCTCGCCGCCAATCGCCTGGTGGTGGGGCGCGAAGACGGCTCCATTGTGATTGTGAACGCCACCCACACCGTCCAGTTGCAATTGTTGCATGGAAACCATCAACAGTTGGATGGTGAGTTGTTTTTTTTTTTATATATTGTATTTAAAAAAACATATTTTTCTTCTTTTTTTTCTTTAAACGAAAATGGCGAAGGTAATTATGTATGTAACCTTGTTTTATTTCATTGATGCTTATTTATTTCTGGCAATCGTGACTTGTTTTGAGTTTGATTCCAGAGGAATGTATATGTTTAATTTTCTTTTTTCTCCGTTCTGGAAAGACGAAGCGTGGCGTTGAGTTTCAGACTGCTTTTATATTAAATAAGTGTATCAAATAAATAAGAGAGTTGTATCAGGCTCGTATGAAACTGGAGGAGCTCCCTCTTTATAGTGTCTATATACACCATATATAAGCAGCTTCACGCGCCGTTCCGTATAGCAGGGTAGTCGGAGAGAATCTAGTGTCAAGACACTTCGTTGACTGCTTTCCGCCCGAAATCAAAATATTGTGCGTTGAGTGGCTCACCGCCGCGCTCTGTCTTAACGTAATGGAGAAATTAAAATAAACCTGAAAACATTCCACGAGTGGGAATCGAACCCACAAGCAATCTCGCCTAACGTCAGACGCTGTCCCACTATGCCAAGATTCTTTTATTCTATATATATATATATATATATTTGGTTTTTTACTCCATTTCAGATTGGCCCCCACACCAGCTTCTGCTTGGCCATAATGGCAGAGTTAACTGTTTATTATATCCCCATCATGTTCATCAAAGGTATGATTTTTTGTTTTTCGATTATCGACCGACTTCGAAAAAAGGTGGTTGTCAGTTCCCATATGTATGTAACATACGTAATATTAAAAATACTTTACTTGTGATCAGAATTTGGATTTTTAAACGTAATTTTTTTGAATATCATAATGTATGAGATAGTTAATTTTTACATTGCTTTTATTTAGCTTGTCGTCTTAGTTAGTTAGTTAGTGTGTGTGTGTGTGTGTGTGTGTGTGTGTGTGTGAAATCTTGCAATCTCAATTTGACCTACTTCTGATGATAATGCAATTGTATGTAATCGGTAATGTTGTTTATTCAAAATGGCCGCCGCAACAAAATGGCGGATTATATTTGTTTTTATAATCCACTGAATATGGGTATGAAATGAGATGACGAACGTAGAATATAGTTAACTGTTAAAAAACCATATTCAAGATGGCTCCAAAAGCTTTTTTTTATATATTTTATATTAGAGAAATATAAATATTATCGCTATTGGTTTTTTTATTTGTTCGATTCCCACTCGGAGGAATAATTATATATAAAATGTATTTTCATTTCTCCACTCCAGTAAGATAAAACGCAGTGTTGAAATCTCCACTCAATGTAGTGTTTAGATACTAGGTTGTCTGTGACTATCCTGCTATGCGGGATAAAGCGTGAAGCTACTTTTTTTTAATGAATTTATTTTATTAATATTTATATTGGAATTTATTAATATTTATTTTATTATCCCACAGGTATGATAGGTCTCATTTAGTGTCGGGCGGGATAGATTTTGCAGTTTGTCTGTGGGATTTGTTCAGCGGTGCACTTTTGCACAGATTCTGTGTTCACGCAGGTGAAATTACACAGTTAATTGTGCCACCTCAGAATTGTACTGTGAGTTATTTTTTGTATGTATGTATATATATTTTTATATATAAGCAGTTGACAGAGTGTCTTGACACTAGGTTCTCTTTGACTACCCTGCTTTGTGGGATGGGGCGTGAGGTTATATTTAGGTAATAACTACATAATATGGAAATGAATTTAGTAGACTTCAAATTTATATTTTATATTTTTTAAATGATGTCCATATAGTTTGTTTGTTGCTAAGAATTTGAACGTAGCGGGATTCGAACCTGCGAACCTCGCTAAAACTATAAATATAATAATAAATTCGAGGCCATCGTGGGTCGAATCCTTTCTGAGTAATCTTATTTAAACTGTTTTCGTATTCCCGCTCTAGTGAGACAAAGCACGGCGTTGAGTTACGTAAATATAAATTATCATTAAAATATATGTGTGTAAATATAAATTAACTATATTTTTATTTTCAGCCTCGAATACAGAAATGTATCTGCTCAGTTGCTTCGGACCATAGTGTCACCTTACTAAGTAAGTATATTTATGTTGACTATTTCCCCCTGATTCCAAGTCCGGTAACGTATCTACAACTCTAATGTTGTAAAGGTCCATGAGCGAAGGTGACCACGTACCATCGGGTGGTCCTTCTGATCGTTTGCCTTCATTTTCTATAAAAAAAATCTAGTAGATGCCTTTTTGACACATATATGCATGTGTTGCACACTAGTGCATAATAGTGTTGATATTAAAATTACTTTAATATATTTCTAATATATTATATATAAATATAAAAATTTGTGCGGTTTTTTCTCCATATAAATTGTGTCTAGTTTTATATTCCTACTCATTTAGTCACGTGATGTCACATGGGGATGTGTGACGTCACATGTGGAGACGTGATGTCATATGTGGACACAAGAAATCACATGTGGGCAAATATTTACTTTACATAATAACAAAATGATAGTCATAATATATTTTCCTTTACAAAGGTCTCTCCGAACGGAAGTGCGTCACGCTCGCCTCGAGGCATCTATTTCCGGTGACAAATATAAAATGGCGGCCGGCAGATGATTTCATGGTGGTGGGATGCAGTGATGGTACTGTGTATGTGTGGCAAATGGAAACTGGACATTTGGATAGGGTTTTGCATGGTGAGTTTGTTTTTACTGTTTTATTTAAGTTATTTTCTTTGAAAATTGTGTTATTTGTCGTTTAAATATAGGCGTTTACAGTCAGGCGCAGTGTGACAGCGTCTGACTGTAAACGCGATCGGTTGTGGGTTCGATCCCCACTCGGGGGAGTTATATTATATTTTAAATTATTATCGCTTTCTCGCTCTGGTATGAGAAATTGCTTTGTGGAGTTTCGCCACGTAACACGCAATGTCTGAAATTCAGTGGAAAGAGAAGTATGGAGCATCTTGACACTAGGTACTTTCTTTCCACCCTGCTATTCGGGATAAAAAGCGTGAAGCTAAAAAAATAATTTGAAAAACTCTGACAGGCCGTCATGTGCCAGCGAAACAGTAATAGACTGTACAAGGTTATTGGTTGTGTGTTCGATTCCCATTCGGATGAGTGCTGAATTCCCCCATTCAAAAAGTTATATTTCCATAATAATGAAATATAATGTGTATGGCTCTTTTTTCGGCTTTATCCCGCATAGCAGAATAGCCCGAAACAACCTAGAGTCAAAACACTCTGTTGTATGTATCAAGACATTGCGGATTGTGTAGCGGTACTCAACGCCGCGTTTTGTCGTACCAGAGCGAAGAAATAAAAATAAATTTTGAATATTATCATTCCTTTGAGTGGGAATCGAACCCACCGCCAGCCAGCCTATTTATAGACAAGTGTTTTATGCCTTTTTTTAAAATTTGATCAGGTATGATAGCAGAGGAGGTGCTATCCGCGTGTGATGAAACACTAGCGGATGAACTCGGCGGCGCCATGACATCTGGCACTGATTTACAGGGCTTGGCAAATCCTGCTGTACATTTCTTCAGGTGAGGTTTTATATATTTTTAAAGGGGGTTTTTTTTTCAAGTTGTCAGCTATACGCTTTTATCCCGTATCGCAGAGTAGATGGGATACTCTAGTGTTAATACACTCCGTAATTCGCTTTCCGCAGAGTTAGAGGCATTGCCTTTTGAGTAGTTAAATAAAGTTTCCCCCGTGTGGGAATCGAACCCCCAAAAATAGTTTTTGTTGTATGCTCGAATTTGTGTGTCTTTAGGTGATATTTTATACGAAAGTAAATTTCATATATAAATTTACGTTTTCTTAACGAAAATTAACCATTGTCGAACCAGAGGCCTTCACCCCCGTACCTTAACATCTGTGAGAGCTCCTTAAAGCTACGTAAGAGAGGCCTCACTGCTTTACAAGCAACTAATAGAATTGGGAACCATATACATTCTATCTGGCTTTCTCCGTATTCTTATACGCTTGTTACAAATTATTTTAGTTGATAGCATCTCTGTAGTATTATCTTTGTTTTTAAATTTTTGCCACCCGAAAGAGTGTTTGAGTCTTTAGCGAGTCCTTAGCGGGTCCTTAGCGGGTCCTTAGCGGCTCCTTAACGGGTCTCAGGCGTTCCAATTTTTATGTGTTCTTAAAAATATGTTTGAGTTTTGAGTTGTATTTGAGGCCGGTCGTGACGCAGTGGGACACCATACGACTGAAGATGGAATCGGTAGTGGGTTCGATTTCCACACGGGATAGTGATTATTTTTAAATTATTTTCATTTCCTCGCTCTGGTAAGACTAAACGCGGCGTTGAGTTCTGCCACTTGTTGAGTGTGACGCAAAGTCTCAAATTCGGCGGAACGTGAAGTATAGAGTGTTTTGACACTAGGTACTTTCTGTCTACCGTGCTATGCGGGATAAAGCGTAAAGTTAAAGAGAAATAAATAAAAAAATATTATAACGTACTTCTTATTTAATTTAACACTTAAATAATAATTTAAAAACACGAAATTAAATTATTTTCTCAATATTCTTTAGGGGTCTTCGTCATCGTAATCTGACAGCAATGAGAGCAGCTACTCAAAGAGGCCTCGCTGCCCTCCAAGCAACCGATAGAAGTGGGAACGCAGGACCTTTGGCCGAACCGGCGAGAGCAAGACGAGCGCCACTGACCATACAGGGGTTTAGGTCTAATCCTGCTGGTAGGTGACATTTTTTAGTTCTTTTTTTTTAAGTTTTTGGGTCACATAGGGTGTTCTTTGAATACAAGTTAAATATTAATTGACCTTTATGTCTGACCTGATATTGCTGGACCGATTTTAATGTAACTTACACTGTTTCCTAAGTTGAAGTGTACCTAATTTATGTTAGAGAAATTTGTGAACAAACATACAAACATACGCTTACGATACTCAACGCATGCTTGGAGGCCTAAATGGATTCAAATATTATACAATTCTAACAATATTACATACATACATACATATCTAATAAATGACAACCTTTTTTTTTAAATCGGTTAAAAAAAGTTTAATAATAATTTAGAAACTTTGCTAGTAACATTAATATTTTAGCTCAATAATTTTGTGTATATAGGGTGTTCCTTTTAGAGGTTGGATTTTTTTTTGTGTGTATAGTGTTTCATTTCTTGCATTATGACAAGCCACTATCATTGAATATAATTAGTGTCTTTTTAATCTGTGTACAATTTTTTTTGTGTTTTATTTAAAAAAAAAACTTTGTTTAATATTTTTATGTTATCTGTTGGCAATCAACTAACTGTACCTTAAAATAATCTGGCAGAAATGCCAGCGACGAAATTATAAGTTTTGACATATTTGGATAGAACGTATGGCTCAGTAAGAGTGCTTGAACGGTTACCGAAAGGCGCGGGTTCGAATCCAGGCGCGATACCATAATTGTTTTTTGAACCGTTTCCTTATAGAACAATTGTTTGACATTCAATAAGTTGATTTTTTTTTAATTTTTAATACTTTGACTTTGACTTTTTAATATTTTTTTTTATTAAAGAAACACTTAAGTTGAATTTATATGGCACATATTTTATTAATAATTAATTTTTGCACTGAATATTGCATGTTGGATGTTTTAATATGTTTTTTCTTTAAAAATATGCTATTGTGATAATAATGAATGTATATATTAAAGTCGACAACAGAGTGTTTTGACACTAAGTTATGCCACTGCTATGCGGGATGGCGCGTGAAGCTGCTTATATGTAGTATATAGAGACTATAGAGAGGGAGCTCCTCCAGTTTAATGCGAGCCCGATACAACTCTGTTATTTATTTGATACACTTATTTAATATATAAGTAATCAACGGAGTGTCTCGACACTAGGTTCTCTCTGACTATCCCGTTTTGTGGGATAAAGCGTGAAGCGATAAAAAAAATAAAATATAGTAAAATTATATTTATTTAATCAAAGGTAAAGCGGATTGTAAAGCACGTCAAGCAATGCATGGTAACGTATGACAGTAAGGGCTTCACGCTTTGGCTGTATATAGTTTATTTTTAGAAATTTGGCCTCTATATATTGGTTCTCCTGACGTTTACTTTTCCACCCTTGCACCCTTAGTATTTCCATTTGTTTTCCTATTATTCCCGTTTCTATAGGAATTTCTGGAATATATTTATTAGTGTTCCTCTGCGATAAGGATGTAATATTTCAACTTTCATAGTTTGGACTGTCTTGTTTGTCAGTTAGTACCGGACGTGTTTTTATATGTCGATTGATAGATTGATAGAGGCCGGTTGTGGCGCTGTGCGATAGAGTCTGAATGTAAATGATCGGTTGTGGTTTCGATTCCCAATCGGAGAAATGATTTTATTTAAATTATTTTCTCTGGTAAGACAAAGTGCGACGTTGTGGTCCGCCACTCCACACGCAATGTCTCGAATTCGGTGTAAAGCGGAGTGTCTTGACACTAGGTACTTTCTGTCTACCCTGTTATGCGGGATAAGAGCGTGAAGCTAATATTTTTGTAATATATGTTTCTGAGAGACTCCATTTTTTATTTTTTTTTACTTTTACGTATACAGATAATACATAGTGTGGAAAATAGTTACAATATATTATATGAGCTTTGGCTCACGGCTACTCTTGATTTTTGTAGTTATAATTTGAGGATAGATTTTTTTCGAAGAAAAATTTTTTATATATATTTATGAAAGAATTTAGTATTTTTTTTTATATAAATAAAATGTTTGGTATTTGTGATTTTTATATATTTTAAATGTAACTTTTGCTAACGGGTAGATGCTTCCTATCCGTTACCACGGATTACTATAATGCGTTCGAAACGTCAAATAATCAAAAATATATTTTCAAATACTAGAAGCCGGTCGTGGCGCTGTGTGACAGCGTTTGACTGTAAACGCGATCGGTTGTGGGTTCGATCCCCACTCGGGGGTAGTGATTACATTTAAATTATTTTCACTTCCTCGCTCTGGTAAAGACAAAGAGCGGCGTTGAGTTCCACCACTCAACGCGCAATGTCTCGAATTCGGTGGAAAGCGAAGTACGGACTGTGTTGACACTAGATACTTTCTGTCTACTCTGCTATGCAGGATAAAAGCGTCAAGCTAAAACAAAAAAAAATGTTAAGAGTAATCTGTTTAAAATAGTTACGTTTAAAATGTATAAAAATCGCAAAAATCTATTTGTTACGGCTTTAAATATTAACATTTACGTCATTTTTGTATTTGTTAATTATTTTTGTAGCTTAATTTTTATAATTGTTTTATTTCAACATAACTTGGAAATTATTAATTTTCTTTTGTAGAATACATTTTTTTTTTAATAAATAGTAAAAAATTTTTTATTCTCTAGATTAGACTATTGTAGATAAAAAATGACAATATTCTTAGTGTAGTAAATATATATATATATATATATATATATATATATATATTACGTATATATATATATATATATATATATATATATATATATATATAAATGTAAATGAAATGTATGTTAAATAGTTGATTTCTGGAATAAATTATATTATTAATTTTTTTTTTATTTTTTTTTATTGTATTTAGATCCGGAAAGCCATATCCTGTTCTTCGACATCGAAGGTCTCATAGTGGAATTGTTGAGTGAAGAGTATTCAGCGATGAGTCCAGCCAGCTTAGAGGTTTGTTTCGTGTAAACAGCGCGTTGCCATAGCAACGTGTATATTACTTTTATAAACGTGATTGACAAACACACGGTGGCGTGTGTCGCATTAATTTTATTTATTTAATGTATTTTTATGTATTATTTTTAAAATATATCATCATTCTGTATTCCGTTTAGTAGCTGTAGGTTAGACAGAAAGCATCTAGTATCAAGTTACTCCGTACTTCGTTTTCCATGAGTCATTGCGTGTTGAGTAGCGGAACTCAACGCCGCACTTTGTCCAGAGTGCGAAAGCGAAAATAATTTAAATATAATCACTCCCCTGAGCTGAGTGGGAATTGAACCCACAACCGATCGCGTTTACAGTCAGTAGATGACACACTGCGTCACGACCGGCCTCGAATAATAATAATATGTTAGGTAAATTACAATTGGAAACATATTAATGTTATTTAATATGATTTCATTTAGGCGGCTGGTTTGATAACGAGTGAATATATGAAGGTGGCAGCCCTGACTCAATCCGCCAGTCCTGACGCCGCCAAACGCATTTCCGGTAAGATTTTAAAAAAACTAATTATTTTTATTATTAATAGATAAATATATGTTTATGAAGATAAACTCTAGCTCGTTTATTTTTTTTTTAAATCTGATATAGTTAAAATTTATAAACTAATAATTTTAAATAAAAATTGTTTTAAATGGATTATTCGCGGTATATTTTGTATTAAAAAATACATTTTTTGATAACTCAGACACTTTTCGAACACTTTAGATTATTAGTAGGTCACAGGTAAAAATTGGGTAAAAATTATACTTCACTTGACTTCATAATAACATGTACATCTACCTGCCTATATTTTCTTACGAGCACTTTACCCACATCTATGAAATTACTGGACCGATTTTAATTGAACTTGTACTGTTTTTTACATTGAAGTATATCTACTTAACTTAAATTAAAAAGAATTATCTCGATATAAATTTATTTATTACGATTACGATTTAGTTTTTGAGAAATTCATTCGAACAAATATACCAACAAACATAACTTATTAAATTAAGCACCATCAAGCTCACTTGCTTGTTTTGGATTCGGCTAGAATGGAAGTTAAAAGGAGTATGCTCACCCTGAGACAGTGAAGTCAGGTTCACCATTACTCTTCAAATCCCGGACACAGGTGCATATTTTCAACCGAAACTATACAAATATTTGGTTTTTTTATAATTTTTGGTATTTGTTTTGTACACGCTTTCAATAATGGCCAGATTTTTTTGGAAGAGTGAAAGATAAGGCGGGCGATATGGAACGCCTTCTAAAGGAGAAGGATAAACACGGTGGGTATCGTTACGCGGGTTCGATATTTTTAGGTGAATTATTTTATGATTTTTTTTTTAAAACTACGTGCTTTATCCGGTGTAGCAGGATAGGAACCTTGTGCCAGGACACTCAGTTCACTCATTTCCACATAATTCGAATTCGTCTTGTGTTTTGATTTATCAGAGTAGGGAAATGAGAATAATTTTAAATATAATCATACCCCTGAGTTGGAATTTAACCCACAACCGATCATGTTTACTGGTGTCGGTGAATTGCGCCGCGATGGTCTCAATTTTTTAATTTTATAAATATATATTGTTATAAGATATATATAATATTAATAATTTATATCAGGTCTTCTCGCCAAAATGAAGGAAGGTGCTGAAACAATGCAGACCAAGTTACAAGCGAAAGCGGAGCAGTTGAAAGGTCATCTAGAACAAAAGGGTGAGTACTAGATGTATTTTATTAAATATAAAGATTTATGGTGTTTCCAGACATTTTATTATTTTTATAATTTTTTTGTTTAAAGCAAATTTTAGCTTAGATTAAAATTTTAAGTTACAAGCGATATGGTCGAGGAAGAGAACAATATATATGTGTGTGTGTGTATATTTTAAATAAAATAAAATAGTGAAGGATTATTATTATTGAAAGATTATTTTTCATCCTAACGTAACCAAAAATTCAAGACACAATTTTTTAATTTACGTATTAGTTGGCGTAACTCAACGCCACGTCAGTAATAGTAATAGTGTTATCGATGGAAAGAAACTTAATATAAAGATTCCCCCAAATTGGGATGTGAACACACAACTATTTGTACAATGGAACAATATCCAACTGCAAATGTAGACGTCATCAAAGGTAAGTGGTATATTATAATTTTATTTTTGTTTTTTTTTTTGATTTTAATAAATTTTGGGAGTTTTTTTTTTCTATCATAATATACTGTAACCATAGTGATAGAGTTTTGTACACAGTAAACTAAAACTAAAGTGAGTCTATCGAGAGAAAAGTAAATAATGCTACTTTTCTCTTTTTTCTTCATATGCGATTAGACAAGGATAAGTATAGGTCGCTCATGTACCCTCTTTCATTGTTAGTCTGACTGTAAACGTGATTGGTTGTGAGTTCGATTCCCACTCGGTGGAATGATTATATTCAAATTTTATTTTCATTGCTCCGCTCTGGTAAAACAAAACGCAGCGTTGAGTTTACCACTCAATGGAAAGCAATCAACGGAGTGTCTCGACACTAGATTATATTTGACTTGGCATTTTAGACATACCGGTTTAACGGGGTGCCCATGCTTCCCTTACTCTCGTTATAATAACTATGACTGAACCCTCTTAATATTATATACCGATGGAATTTCTAATACAGTTGTATGTATTTTCACGTAATATTTGAACTTAAAGGTCAATTTATTATGTATACTAACGGCTTACATGCGGCTTCGCCTGCGATAATTATTTCTGTTTTATTTCAATATATACATATTTAGTTTTGTTTGAACTGCTTGAATCACTCAGAGCACCGTATCATAACTGACACTGACAGGGATATGTTCAATAGATAATGTATGAAAAAATAATTATATTGATATTGAGGCCGGTCGTGGCGCAGTGGGACAGCGTCTGACTGTAAACGCGATCGGTTGTGGGTTCCATCCCCACTCGGGGGAGTGATCATATTTAAATTATTTTCACTTTCTCGCTCAGGTAAGACAAAGTGCGGCGTCGAATTCCACCACTCAACACGCAATGTCTCAAATTCGGTGGAAAACGAAGTATGGAGTGTCTTGACACTAAGTACTTTCTGTCTACCCTGCTATGCGGGATAAAAGCGTGAAGCTAAAACATATATGTATTATAAATATTGGAACAAAACTTTGACTTTAAAGAAAATATGGTGACTAAGATTTATCTACTGTAAAACCCTTTCATAAAATCCTATTATCAAGACACTCCGTACTCCACTTTACGAATTCGCGACATTGCGTATTAAGTAGCGGAACACAATGCCGCGTTATGTCTTACCATAGCATACATTTCTCCTAGCGGGAGTCGAACTCACAACTGATCGCGTATACGGTAAGACGGTGTCGCGAGTTTTTATTGAGTAATAACCTTCTACGATATATATGGTCCTATAGTTTCTTTTATTTTTTCTGTTTTATGTTTAAATAATATATTTCAAGTGTTTTATTTTATTTTTGGTTTTATTATTATTATGTCGGTAAGATCAAATTATATTATTCATATTTCACCAGTAAATAATTTGCCCGGTTAGGAGAAAATATAATTCCAAAACAAAAACGCAATGTATTAAAAAAAAACACCGAGCAACGCTCAGTCATGGAGCAAATTTATGGAGTGCATATTATTTACGTTAATTTGTTTGTCAATTCACCCAAAAATACAGGTAAATCAATCATTCTATTTTGATTTTTACTGCGATATAACAAAAGTGGGTGCTCTATAACTTCCTCTGATTCACCCTTAACGTTTACAGAAACGTTTATTTCGAAACTGTATTTTGTGCCTTTGTCTTTGTCGTTGTCTTTATCGTTGCCTTTGTCGTTGCCTTTATTTCCTTTGCCCTTGTTTCCTTTGCCCTTGCCTCCTTTGCCCTTGTTTCCTTTGCCCTTATTTCCTTTGCCCTTGTTTCCTTTGCCCCTGCTTCCTTTGCCCTTGCTTCCTTTGCCCCTGCTTCCTTTGTACTTGATTCCTTTTCTTCTTATGTCCTTGTATTTATTTTTTTGTGTATTATATCTCTTTTTTTCTTGTCTACCTCTCCCTTCCCGTCTTCTTTTTCCAGATCGTCTTATCGATCTGCTTTCTTCTTCCAATCTGTTTATTCCTTTTTCTCTTTCTATTCCCGGTCCATGTACATGACTTTGTGCCAAATGTCCTGTGGCATTCAATTTAAACACCCTTCCTTCTACGCCCGATGTTTTATTAGAATTCTGATAAGGTCCTTCGCTTTCTTCTACATTTCCAATATATCCCACATCCCCCTTCTTGAAATTATGTGAATCGTCTTGTTCTTCTGGCGGTTGCACTTTGTGTGTTAGTCTTGTTAAATGTGTTTCTCTTTCATTTACTTCCTCATATTGGACCGAATGGTGCCATAGAATGAGCGCTGTTAGGAAAAAATATGTTATATTTCCTAAATAAATTTACTATTAATAAGATCTTTGATTTTCGCGATTTTTATACATTTTAAATGAAACTAGTCCGTGAGTCCGTGGTCACAGGCAGTCTACCTGTGACCACGGACTACTGTAAAGTGTTCGAAACGTCAGGTGTCCAAAATGTATTTTCGAATACCAGAATATACGCGATTAATCCGGTTAAAATAGTTTCATTTAAAATTTACTATTATTTATATGTATTAATAAGCTGATGGAAAACTTTATATGCCATTTGAGAAAAATATGAAGGTAAATTAATTAAGCAGCATTTGTCTTTTTTATACATCATCATCTTTATATATATATATATCTATATATATATATATATATATATATATATATATATATATATATATATATATATATATATATATATCTACCTGTGACCACATATGTATATATATATCAATAATAAACACGATCTGTTGTGGGTTTGATTCCCACTCGGAGAAATTGTTATATTTAAAATTATTTCCACTCCCTCTCGCTCTGGTAAGACGTCTGGACATTTCCTGTCTACCCTGCTATGCGGGATGAAAGCGTGAAATAAATTAAAACTAATAATAAACTCACTCAGAAATGTAAAGAAAAACCTCTTCATGTTTCTATGGCTTAGGTCTAAATATAGAAATATTCTTATTAATGTTTACATACCAAGACTTTGAAATTAATTTGTTTTAAATTTATACGCATTCTTCGATTAGTTTGGCAAATTACAAATTAATTTTCTTGTGTTGTTTTAATTATATTTTGCCTTAACATATTTTTCTTAAAAACATTTTTGAAAAAAAAAAACGAATAAAATTTGAACACAGCGCGATTCGAACCCGAGTCCCTTGGATACTGTCCAAGCGTTCTCACCGCTAAGCCACGCGTTCCAGCGGCGTTGAAATTCTTATACATTTGTTACAACTTATTTATGTTGTTAGCATCTCTGTAGAGAGATTTTTACAAATTTCTGCTACTTAAAGATTATTAAGAAATAATCGTTTAACAAGAGAGATTGCTATATTATTTTAATATTTACTATTTTTATTTCTTCTCTTCTATAGATGTTTAAGATCTCAAATTTTTGTGTACCGTTTTTCACACTGTACCTACAGCTATTACTGAGGCGGTATTTCCATATTTCTAATACCTTCATTGTACAACCAACAACCAACCAAATGGTACTTCATTAGAAATTCAAGATCTCTGTACCTTGTATGTCAATGGAAAGTGTGCATCACACTGAATAACTTTAATTTTTTTACTTAAGCGGGATTGTCTTATTTCTTATTGTTTTAACATAGCGCCTTTTATATATATTATATAATATTTCTTATACTTACAGTATAGCTTATTATATTTATTATACTTAGGAAAAAGGAATATATAGTTTCTCCATATCTTCTCTTACGCCTTCCTCTTCTTTTTGAGTTAATTTTGATTTGTAAATTTAATGGATGGGCTTGGTTATCTGGTATGCGTGAAGTAGATGATGTATGATTTGTGTTGTGTGACGTTTGCTGCGGTACTGTTGTTGATGGAAGTGATGTAAAATTTGTTCCGTGTCTCGTATTGTGTCTCGTCTCGTGTGTACTTAGTGTGTTGTTCACAAACACAGTGTCCCCTAACAACTGAGTATGGTTGATGTGTGCAAGGCTGCTTGTTTTTGTATAATTGTTATATCTATTGTGGTGTTTAAATGCTATATGTATCTCTGTAATCTTTTACTGATCACGCCTGTCGCCCCCTTACCTCCCTCAACATCAGCTTTTTGTTATTATTCTTTCTTAATTGATAATAATTTTCTAGTTTTTATGTCCATTGTCTTTAAAACTCTATTTTTGTAATTAATTATTCCAAAAGAGTAATTTAGAAATTGTATCGCATACGTATTTACTCCTATTATAATATTTCTTGAGCTTCAATGTGTGTTCAGTAATTTTTTAGTTCTCTGAAAATATTCTTTTGTGACCTGTTCCCTAATCTGACTATGTTCTATTTTACCTGACTCGTGTACCTCTAAATATTTATATATTCTTCCTATCCCTAACTGTTGTATAAACAAATGTATCTCCGCTCAGTAGAACATATCCTTCACCTGTAATATTATTTCTATGTCCTGCACTAATGTGTATTGTATTGCATTTATCTAAAACGAAGCTCATACCAATATCGTTTGTAAATATTTCTAAACGATCTATTAAAACTTTTAAATTATTTCTATCATTGGCATATATCTTTAAGTAATCTATGTATAATGAATAGTTTACCCAGAAGCTATCCTTGAGTTAGTAACCTTTCATTTGGTGTTTAATCAGAATGAATGATATTGGATTAATTGCCAGGCAAAACAAACATGGAGATAGTGTCTCCCTGAAATATGCCACGTCTGATATGAATCAGATCAGTCGTCATTGACTCATGAAGTCCTCGGGCTGTCATAATTACTTTCCATCCAGGCATCGCAATTCTAAGGAAGGTCTTTATCATGGTTGGACGTCTGTAAGTGTCAAGGTCAGAAGCCATTCGTGCGATACGCTATCAAATGCCTTCTGATAATCTATCCACGCCATGCTCAAGTTCTTCTGAGATACATGTGCATCCTCTAAAATTGCCTTGTTAACCATAAGGTGATATTTACAACCCCGAGCTCCGTGTCGGCATCCCCTCTGTTCTATTGCCATTATATTGTTTTCCGCGCAGTGTTTATACAGTTGATTTGCTAGTATGGATGTTAGTAATTTGTACATGCTAGGCAAAACAATCTATTGGCCTCCAGTTTTTAGCGATTTCAGTATTTTCATTTTTTGGTATTAAAATAACTTGTCCTTTAGTAAATCACTCTTCTAACTGTTCTTTACGGTCTATAATATTGGTAAATATTGTAGCTAAATATTTATGCGTACTTGTTAGATGTTTTAAATAATAATTATGTATTCTATATATTCCTGGAGTTTTCTAGTTTTTCAATTTTGTAACTGCTTGTTGTACTTGTTCGATTGTTACTGCTTCTGATTCTG
This sequence comes from Dryadula phaetusa, assembly GCA_032432895.1. Taxonomy (NCBI): domain Eukaryota; kingdom Metazoa; phylum Arthropoda; class Insecta; order Lepidoptera; family Nymphalidae; genus Dryadula; species Dryadula phaetusa. Next base: position 1,974,502 of record JAOYRS010000082.1, read on the forward strand.
TTGTGTTCATGTTTTCTGATGAACTATCTATTTCTTCTATCCATTTTGCACTTTTATTATATTGTACAGGTTCAGACAATACGGACTTCCAAAATTCTTTTACGTCATGTTTACTGAGGAGTTTTATATCATCAGTTGCGTGATTGTTTCCTAAGCTTCTATATAACCTTTTTTGAAAAAACGTATAAAAATTTGAACGCAGCGGGATTCGAACCCGCGCCTCTTGGATACCGTCCAACTTGGACAGTATCCAAGAGGCGCGGGTTCGAATCCCGCTGCTTTCAAATTTTTATACGTTTTTTTCAAAAATGTTTTCTAATGCTAAGTGTGGAATAACACTTTAAAAATAGTAAATATTTCTATATAACCTGTGCCCATTTTCTTTAAATAACCTATTTTGCTCTTTTCTATTGTTAACTTCTTCATATCTTTTTAAATCTGCCAGGAAGTGCTTTGATTTTTTTGTTTCAGCATCTCTTATATATTTTCCGATGATTATCATTTTGTATATTGTATTTATTGTTTAATTTAGTTTTTATATTGTTCATTCTTCGTGTATTGACGTCTCTGCCAATTTCTATTACATGGCCTAATTCATTTCTATATTTTTCAATTCTATTTTTTATTCATTTCTTTCAAAGCGGGTCTGATATTATTTTAATAACATTTTTAGAGTCACTATTCTTGCTTGGGCTTCAGTAACTATTATATTTTGGGTAAGTCGGTCCGTTAGATTAATTTGTTCTAATGATGGTTTTTTATTGATTTGAGTTTCATTATGAGTGATGTTGTGCAAGTTAGAATGTGTGTTTGTTTCTATTGCTAAAAATATTTCTACAGTGTGGCTCGCTGTTTCAGTGTTTTCAGTCACCTTGCCCTTAGCATTATCTTTTATACGGTTCAGAAATTTTTGAGATAATATATTTTGTTTTATTATTTTACGTGTCTGGATTGAGAGTGTATTGCCACTAAATTTATGGATCTTTGAATTAGTAGGATTTCTGTATCTAAATATTGTATATATTCTATTGATGTATCCGGGTCCTTGAGTTTTTGCCTTATAAAAACAGTACATTAACTCCTTCTCTTCCTATTTCGACCATTTTCTTCTTTTGTCATCCTTAACTTGTTGTATGATCTCTCCAGATGAGCCAGCAAAGCATTCAATAGGCACTGACGCTTCACTCCGCACTGTTCCCTCCCCACCCCGTTTTTCGGCTGTGATCTTCTTCGGGTTGCCCGACTCTTACCCACCTGTTCAGCAAAGAGCCATTGACGGCTTGCATGCTGTCACGTCCAGCGTCAGCTCCAAACGTGCCCCGGCGTTCACCCCAGGATAGCGACCCTATACGTTTATCAATATTGAAAGGCTCCATGGTTAAACGGGTTACCAGAGCCACGTTAGCCACGCCAGTAATTACGCATTGTGTGTCCGCCTCCGATGTGATCTGATGGTCGATCCGAACAAGTGGTTAGATTTTGGGGGGGCATATATATTACATATTATATCATATTTCTTATAGCTTAGCTGATTAGAGTTCATAATTCTACACCAAGTGTTCCACTTTTCGAAATAAAATATAAAGTCCTGCCCCTGCGCTTAACATTTATAAAAACCTAAAATTTCATCCAATTCTGTCCAGTACCTACAAAGATGTGCGATATATACGCGCATGTATATTTTTAGTGTTGTCTTTTGAAAACTTTCTTTTATCGTATGGTATTTGTTTTATTTCAGCCAAAAAAATTTGTTCTACGTTATTGTTAATAAAATATATGTCGACGCCGGTCGTGGCGCCGTGTGAGCGTTTTACTGCAAAACGCGACCGGTTGTGGGTTCGATGCCCACACGAGGGAGTGATTATATTTAAATTATTATGAATTGTTTTAACAAAATATTAGCGTTCCGCATTTACTTTTCTATATACGTATGTCACAATTAGTGCCAAATTTCATACTTCTGAGTTCGCGTTATTTTCGTAGAAAGGGGTACAAAAATTTAGCTTCACGTAATATAAAGATACCACGTAAAAAAGTAGACACTGACAAGTAGAGAAACATAGTACAATAAGTTTTTAATTATTTGTCGGTTTACACGTCGTGTTCAAGGCGATCTACATTCATAAATAATTTGTTCGATTTTATTGTGTAAACATACGGTTGCTTAAAACGTTGAGTATTTGCTTACTTTAAATTCGTGTACGTTCGGTTCCATTTTTTTTTGAGTCGAAGAAGACACACCTACCTGTGACCACAGACTTCTGTAAAGTGTTCGTTATGTCGCGTGTTAAAAATGTATTTTCGAATAACAAAATATACGCGATTAATCCGTTTAGAATAGTTTTATTTAAAATGGGTAAGTAACACGAAAATTAAAGATCTTATTAGGTAGAGATTTTAGTTTTAAGAGAGACCTGAGTATCAAAATACTCCGTTCTCCACTTTCAACTCAAAATCCAGATATTAAAAAATATTTTTGAAAAAACGTATAAAACTTGGACACTTGGATTTGGACGGTATCGAAATGGCGCGAGTTCGAAATCCCGCTGCGTTCAAATTTTTATACGCTTTTTCTAAAATGTTTTCTAATCCTAAGTGTGGAATAACACTTTAAAGTAAAAGTACTAAATATTAAATTAAAATAGCAGTCTCTCTTGTTAAACGATTATTTCTTAATAATCTGTAAGTAGTAGAAATTTTTAAAAATCTCTCTACAGAGATGCTAACAACATAAATAGCGTTTTAACAAAAACGTATAAGAATTTCGACGCAACTAGCAGTAGAATGCATGGCTTAGCGGTCAGAACGCTTGGACGGTATCCAAGAGGCGCGGGTTTGAATCCTGCTGCGTTAAAATTTTATACGTTTATTCAAAAATGTTTTCTAATCCTAAGTGTGGAATAAGACAAAAAATAGTAAATATTAATCTAGACATTGTATGTTGAGTGGTGGAACTTGAAGCTGCGCTTTGTATTACTTTGTGTACAAATATGAAGATATTATATGTAATATATATATGTATATATTGAGGCCGATCGTGGTGCAGTGGAACAGTGTTTGACTGTTAACGCGATCGGTTGTGGGTTTCGATTCCCACTCGGAGGTATGATTATATTTAAAATTATTTTCATACGATCTATTCCCGCCACTCAGTCTCAAATCGGCGAAAAGCGGAGTACGGAATGTATTGACACTTAAGTAATTCCTGTAATGTTTAAAATTAAATGCCTTTCTTCTTACTACGATGGTCTAAATATTTCAAATTAATGATAATAAGTGAAAAAGCTCGTGAAAGTGGTAACTTGTATGTAAACCCATGATAAACCTACGCCCTCACCAAGGTAGTCTAGATTCAAGCAAACAAGCTCGAACCGCCGTACTACCTTATCATATATATATATATATATATATATATATATATATATATATATATATATATATATATATATATATATATATGTATTTGCATGTTATAAAAACATTAATAACTATTTTATTTATTTATTTCTATACGCAAAATAATAGAAGTGTACATATCTATAATAATAATTGAAATAGATATTTTTTATTACAAGGTTAGGCTAACAAAATGTGATGAATCCCTATAAATAGTAAATTTAATTTTGAATTTTGACAAGACATAATATATTTGTGTGTGTTAATATGTGTGTATATATTAATATAATTGTGTTTAATTATATAAATCACACGTAACCTGCCCCGTACAAAAACATACACACACATATTATTGTAAAATTAAATTTAAAATATCATTCTGAACTGGAAGAGTCGGAAACTACTATACTGGCTGTTGATCGTCGGTCGTCTCGTGATGTGGTCAGTTTTGGCGGCTTTGTGGTTCTTTTTGGTGGTTTTTTTGTTGGTTTTTTATTTGGTTTTTTTGCTGGTTTTCTTATTTTTGTAGGTGCTTTAATGTTCGGTAGTCCTTTTTCTATTTCATTATAAATTTCTTCAATGCCTTTTTCTACTACTACTCTTCCACCTGCTTTTGCTACTTCTTTTATTACTATTTTAAATATTACTCGTGCTAGTAATGAAATACCTCCTATGAATCTTCTCCCTACTCTAGAGGATACATTATAATTCTTTTTTCCTGTATCATAATCTTGTACATTTCCAATATCTCCCACATCGCCCTTCCTGAAATTATGTGAATCTTCTTGTTCTTCTGGCGGTTGCCCTTTGTGTGTTAGTCTTGTTAAGTGTGTTTCTCTTTCATTTATTTCCTCATATTGGACCGTATGGTGCCATAGAATGAGTGCTGTTAGGAAAATATTTGTTATCATTTTGAGATAATTATACATTTTTTTTTAATTTTTTAAATAAATTGAATGATTCTACAGATTTCTATGTATTATTATTTGAAGATAAAACTTAATTTGCGTTTTAAGAAAAGTGTGAAGACGAATTTAAATATTTGAGACAAATCGTGGCGTAGAAGTGTTTGACTGTAAACGCGATCTGTTATAGGCAGAATTTCCACTTGGGCATGATAATTTTTAAGTTATTCCCCTTTCCTCCCTCTGGTAAGACAAAGCGCGTTTGAGTTCCGCCACTCAACATGCTCGAAATGTCTCGAAATTTTTAAAGTATATGTGGGCAAAATAGTCATATATTTTGAAATAAATATTACATACCGCTGCCAGCATTTTAACTTTAAAACAACGGAACAAATGAAAATATTTTATATATAATTTATGTGAATATCTTTCGTAAATATTTTTGTACAAAATATAACCAATAGCAAATACTCACTCAAAAATATAAAGAAAAATCTCTTCATTATTTCATGGTTTAGCTCCAGGTATATTCTTTGAAACTAAGGCTTCGAACTGAAGTTGTTTTAAAGTTATAAGGCTTTTTCGATTAGTTTGACAAATTATAAATTAATTTTTCATGTTGTTTTAATTAATTTCTTTGTGCCTAAATTAAAATATTTTTCTTAATTTTCATGCTTATTCCACGATTTGTAATATTGGAGATCTTTGTCCACAACAGGTTTATATTAGAAACTAAATGACCCCCGCCACTTCGTCTGCATCACGACAGCGATTCCTATCTCTTCTCAATTTTTTTAATAGCCTTAGACTCCAGAATAAATAGACTATACAACACAGTACATTTTTTTTATTTGAATAAATGTTATTTAACCTTATTCGTTACTAGTATGGTTCTCAAATCGGAAGTGTATCACAATCGTTGGTGTCGACAGGCGATACAGATATGATGCCCTTTCTCATAAAGTTCCCCGCACTAAATCAATCAGTTTTTGTTAATTCTTGTGTCTCCTATTTAAATTTTTATTTTAATATAATAGATATATGAAACTATTTTAAACTGATTAATCGCGTATATTTTGGTATTCGAAAATACATTTTGGACACCTGACATTTCGAACACTTTACTATAGTCCGTGGTCACAGGTAGACTGAGATGGCATTCGTCTGTCAGTTGATACAAAAATGAATTATATCAATCTACCGCCATCTGTTTCTTAACTGCCTCGAGTACTGCCCTGGATTCTTGCAGAATCAGCTGACTTTATCTTTGTCTCTGGTGTGGTGGGTTTGAGACTTAAAATTTTTGATAAGTGGGTCCCAGGTGGTAGAGTTTCCAACCACCTTCTCTAATGAAATTTGAGTGATTTTGGATTTCAATAGCTTTTTGGATCATTCTAGGAATATACCTACTTTTCCTAGAGAGAATATGTGGCTTATGAAACCTGATGTAATGATTGGACTTATTTATTCACACACAGCTGATTACAATACATGCCTATTCTTGACATCGGATATGTGTTCCTTTACCCTAACCCCAATGCTCCTCTTTATTTGACCAATGTACGATCGCCACTGCCACAGTCTAGTCTGTATACACCTGCACACTTCAAAGGAATGAATGACTAGAGACAAAGACACAGTCTTGAGCAGACTGCAAGAATCCAGGGCAGTATGCAGAGCAATTAAGAAACAGATGGCGGTAGATTTATATAATTAATTTTTGTATCAACTGACAGACAAATGCCACCTCAGTCTACCACGTTTTACTGTAGAGTGTTCGAAACGTCAGGTGTCCAAAAAAATGTATTTTCGAATACCAAAATATACGCGATTGATCCGTTTAAAATAATTTCATTTAATAGTGTAAAAATCGCGAAAGTCAAAGATCTTATTATATATTAGACATAATAGTGTTAAATTATAAACTAACATATTAGGAAAATATCATTCAATTTGATTTGATTTAGGTTTAGGTTATTGTTATTTATAATAGTGTAATTTCCCTCTCTTTCTCGATCTCCTTTGAGTGTTCTTTATACAACGTGACATTGGCGAAGGGATTAGTGCCTTCGGTTCCAGTATTGGGTGCAACACACCTGGCTTCTTGCTTCCTAGTTGTTTGGCATAAGCACATATAACACAAATACATTATTTTTTTAAGAATTGTATAATTTTTGGAAACCTTACCCACGTCTTATCATTGCAAAAATGCCCTGATTAACATCCCTAGGTACTGACAGTAGCAACTCCCCGGCTATATTTGAAAAATTTTACCCCTTTTTTAATTCAAAGTTAGTCTTAATATTGTTAGTTTCTTGACTCTTTGACCATTCCATCCATTAGATCATTCATTTACATTGACTGCAGCCAATGTACTTCAACAATATACATTACTGATGATTGTCTTCTGGTATTCGTAGAGAAAATATAATATTGAACCAATAACCCCCATCTGGATAATTGTGACTACTTTAAATTCGGTTCCAAATAATTAAACAGTAAATTGCTTAAGACATGCTACGACTGCTAATGTTTCTCAAGGAATGGAAGCATTGTTCCTCCGCTTTGGTTTGGTGACTCTGGAAGATTCTCACAAAGATCTATTATATTCATAATGTCCGTCTGGAGTGATGAATGGGGTCAATCAGATGTCAGAATTGTCGGATGTCAGAATAGGTACTTGATATTCAGATGTCAGGTGTAGTGATGAAACGTATATCTGGCCAGACGTTATCATCGATCAAAGATATTGAAAATTTATCTTTTAATGTTTGCGATTTAAGGTTTTATAGTCGACGCAGACTTAAGTCTCCATTCCTTTTGATGACATGCATTATTTCAATAATAGAGTATACTTTTTCCCTTGCAGGAAATGAAAGTCTATTTGGCCTGTATCTATCAATATTATACTCAAATAGAGTAAGACCCAATTTTTTTAATGAAAGGGTGAAACAAACACGAAAGTTATTCAGTACTGAACAAACTTTTTTAATACATAATATAAATCTTATCGTATTTTATCTGACCAATACTTATGGGAATACGTGTTATTGTATTTACTTCTTTAACAGTAGTATTTATAGGTGCATCGGGAAATAACTCATTACGGATATATTTATATAGCTCTTGGCAATAGATTACTTTGTTTAATCAAAAAGAGTTTAAGAGCGTGGCTTTTTTTATGGGTTGAATTTTGTATGGATGTTTTTAGCTTCACGTTTTTATCTCGCATAGCAGAGTAGACATAAAGTACATAGTGTCAAGACACTCCGTACTTCGCTTTTCAGTGAATTCGAGACATTGTATTTTGATTGGTGGAACTCACCGCCGCACTTTGTCTTTACCAAAGCGAGGAAGTAAAAAAAAATAATATAATTACTCCCCCGAGTGGGGATCGAACCCACAACCGATCGCTTTTACAGTCAGACGCTGTCACACTGCGCCACGACCGGCCTCGATTGCGTAGCTTATTAATATTATTAATATTAGCGATGGTGGAACAAATTATTTATCCTACTACTGTTTCATATATTTTTTTTCAAAAAATCATTTTATTCAGTAACTATTTGATTTGGCCAAACTCATATCATCATATTGTCATTATCAACATAATCATCTTACACAACCTAAGAATTATATAGCTATTTATCATTATTTTTTTTTAATTGTTATTGTATAGCTAATTATCATTATTGTTTTTTTTAAATGGATGCCATATTTTATTTATTGTCCATTATTTTGAGTGCCAAATAATCAAAAAATTTCTTTGAATGAATATAAATTGTATAAGGAACTTGCTAATATCAACCAATGTTCTACATTACTACCGGGATTTCTCACTTCTGAATGAATAAATTATTTATTTATTCATTCAACTACTAAATTGGGTAGCTAGGAGTAATAATAAAACAAGATTTTACATCCCAGTTGTCAAACAAAACTATCAAAATAAAAATCTTTTCCTTCTAAACTAAAGGTTAGAATAAAGTACTATAATTTATTTATTGATTATAATAAAACATTTTACGCGTTTATTTAGTTTATTAAATATTTACTGTGTTCTACTTTGTCTAAAAAGTCAGATGGTATTTTAAAATCTAAATTCACTTGCGGCTCTTCTTTACTTTGGCCATTTTTTTCTTTTCCTTTTTGTATTCCTTTAATTTTTGTGTCTACTAGTACTGCCCCTCCTAGTGCTGATATTTTTTTTGCAATTTTAGCAATTATTTGTTTTCCTACCTCATGCGACAAACCTCGTATATGAATTCCGAGCGCTCTTCTTCCTACGCTGGATGGTGCATTATAATTAAGTGCAGAATTAGGCCGAATATTTACTGTATCATAGTTTTCTATATTGCCAATATCTCTTACTTCTTGTTCTTCTGGCGGTTGCTCTTTGTGTGTTAGTCTTGTTAAGTGTGTTTCTCTTTCATTTACTTCCTCATATTGGACCGTATGGTGCCATAGAATGAGTGCTGTTAAGAAAAAAAATGTTATTAATTTGTGATCATTATACATTTTTTTTTAATTTCGTGAATAAATTGAATGATACTAATTCTAATTCAATGTTAATAATATATATGTGAAGAAAAAACTTAATTTAAAGAAAATAAAGAATTAGTAAATAAAAGAAAAATATAACGACGATAAGGACGAATATAAATATTTGAGACCAGTCAGCCAGTCGTGACGCAGTTGGGTAGCGCCTTACTGTAAACGCTACTGATATTTATATTATTTACATTACGTCTTTCTGGTAAGACAACGCGCGGCGTTTAAGTTCTACCATTTAACACGCAATGTCTTGAATGTAGCGAAAAACCCCGTATATATGTCCTAAAATTAACTACTTCCTGTCTACCCTCCTGTGTGGGATAAAAGCATGAAGGTAAAAACATGAACATGAATTTAGATTTTTAAAGCATATCTGGACAAAAATGTCATGCATTTGTAATAAATTAACAGAATAAATATTGCATGCGTTACCAAAATTTTAACTGTCAATTTCCAAATATTTTAAATGATATCTTTGAGAGACAATCGAATTCAGTCAGAAATATCCTCACTGTACCTCGGCTTGGAAATATTTTTCTACAAAGTATGCTTATATAACCAATAGCAAATACTCACTCAAAAATGTAAAGAAAAATCTCTTCATTATTTCATGGTTTAGCTCCAGGTCCTTGGAAATATGATTTGAAACTAAGGCTTTGGACTGAAGTTGTTTTAAAGTTATAAGGCTTTTTCGATTAGTTTGACAAATTGTAAATTAGTATTTCATGTTGTTTTAATCGATTTTTTTCTGCTTATATTAATGTATTTTTCTTAATTTTCATGCTTATTCTAAATTTCCATGCCTGCCCAGAATTGGCATGCCTTTCCCGACTTCAGGTCTATATCAGACACTAGATGCTAATAGTATAGTAGTAGTAGTATAGTAGATCAGTTGAATTTTGTATAGGTGCAAACCCAAATCACAACGCATAATTTCGCCATGTTTTTTTTTTTAGAAAAATGAGTCAACCGAGCAGAGGGGCTATCAAATAATAATTGGTCACCCTCGCCCATGAACGTTCACTTCATTAGAGTTTTGGATGCCGTTCTTGGGATGGAAGTACTATACTATCTCCTTTCACTTCCATCTCAAGTCCAGTCGGTAGCCAGAACTGTCGAAACCACTACACTCCGAGGTAAAGGGTACCCATCCCAAGGATTTCCCGGAAATAGGGAAAGCTGTCTTACATGACATCTAACCGGAACACATCATCATATATTTGTCGGATCGTTTTTGTTATGATAGTCGCGAGCCCGACGGTGGATTAACATTCTACTACAAAATTATTGGGATACCTGCCTCGTATGGCTGCCGAGCAGCTGAGGGAAATTGTGTTACACCCGTCCCCCTACAGGGAGAATGTTATAGTCTGTCCTTGGATTCGATAATTGCTAACTGAGCCGCTGGATTCGAATTTGAACCAACAAACCTTGAATAGTCGACTTAGAAGGATGCCCATGTACCCCGTAAAAAGGGTGCGTAGTTTTATTGCACGTGTTGTTCGACGCTGTAACTTGCCATGATTATTTTTAAATTCTTGAAAAAGCAATTATGTGGTCCGCGAGCTGTTGAAATCTACCCGTCCTTATAAATCCTCCCCTATAAACTCATACTTTATGACATATTTTTTCATCATTTTTAAAATATTGATGAGCTTTTTACTTTTTTCACGCTTTCTATCCCGCGTAGCAGGGTAGACAGAAAGTACCTAGTATCAAGACACTCCGTACTTAGCTTTCCACCAAATTCGAGACATTGCGTGTTGAGTGTTGGAAATTAACGCCGCACTTTGTCATACAAGAGCGAGGAAGTGAAAATTATTTAAATATAATCATTCCTCCGAGTGGGGATCGAACCCACAACCGATCGCGTTTACAGTCAGACGCTGTCCCACTGCGCCACGACCGGTCTCTTGATAAGCTTATGCACAGCAATATTCAGCTTACATTATATAAAGACATATTTGATAGGTATCAAGAAAGTAAGCCTTTTACTTAAAGTATTGTAAACCTCACAACTTGAATACTGTAACAGCAAACAAAAAAATAAATGTATCTCTATACATACAAAGCCATATTTTAATGTTAAAATAAAATTATTCGAAGCTAATGTAGTTTTTCTTAGGTTTTTTTGCTTGAACTTTTAGTTTGAATAATTCAGATTTTCCGTTCTAAGTGCATATTTTTTAATCTGTATTGAGTAGTTATCTTAAAAAAAAATGAAATGAAATCTATATTAGTAAGATGTATTTTATATTTATTATTGCTAATTATATATAGATTTGTGTATGATAGCTGTTATCGTGGTGTGCAAAGTGTTTCTCTTTATGAATATACTCTCCCGTAAACATTTGATAAAAAATAAAATTTAATATAAATCTAGAACACTAAATGGAAAAACAAGCTAAAAAAATTGTATTACTTTCAACAAGTCAGTGCAATTTTTCGATATATTGATTTATTGATATAAACATACAAGAATTCTACGAAAATCATGTTACTAAAATACCATACGCCTCTTATGAAGTGTTTATTTTAAAATGTTTTTTTTTTAAGCTAAATAGTAGTTATTATACTTTTGTTGAAACATTAATTTTTAATCACACAATATTTAGCTTCTGGCTGTGACTTCGGTGACTTCTGGCTACACATAGCCCAGTTGGTACCTCAAGTTCTCTCATCGTCGAAAAGTAACAAGAAAACAGACCTCTGGTAGGGTTCCATCACCCAGTAAATTTGAATTTTAACAATTTATTTGAAAGTAAATTTCATGAGGTACGTTCTGGGTTTTTTTGGTCTGGTCTAGCATAACCTGTCTGTGTTATTTATACTCCTATGTCGTTTGTACGTACACCTGGAGTTAAGCAATGTTATCAAAATCAAAATATTTTTCAGTCAAACAGGCTCTTTTGTCAATTAACATAAAAGCCTGTAATTAACATTTCAGTAATGTTAATATAATGTAAGAGCTACAGTTACGTTGCCGGTCTTTAAAATGGAAATAAGCGTGCTTTTTGAAGGTGTTTATGTCTTATCTACCTGGAAATACTGCTGCACGTAAATCATTCCACAGTTATGAGGCACGTGGGGGAATATTTCCACCAAACCGTACAGTAGTAGGAGGGCCACGTAATTAGGTGCCATGGATGATATTTAAGGTTTTTACGTAAGGTGCGGTTGACGAATTCAATGGCATGAATCAAGTCAAACATTTCTTCGAAACACCCAATGCAATATGCACTACGAACGTCTCTATGCAACGCCAAAGTGTCAAGCCTTGTACAGATGATTGGGTCCCCAACGACTCGGGCGGCTTTATGTTGTATGCGATGATTTAAACTAACACTGAGGTGCACAAGGTCGGCCCTATACAGGGCTAATTAGTGTTTAGGTTTGAAGTACTCTTTCGCTCTGCCGATGACAGCCTATTTTCTCGACGCCAACTCGGCCTTGCTTTCCAAATATGCTGATATCGGGCGTGAATTTAAAGGGGATATTCTCGAAAGAGTTTTCTAAGTGGTTAACGCGGAAAATAACTTTTTAAATGGAACAGATAACGTGCTGTGAAATCTCAAAAACTCTAAATATATAATTTAAGCGTATTGCGTAGGGACCTGATTCAGAGATATTGATGCCCCTTTCTTCCCACAATTGTCATTTCTCTTTAAGTGAAATGTCCAATTTTTATAAATCAAATAGTAATAAGTAAATAATAATTTAATATTTAATAGAATAAAGTTTAATATAGAGATATGAATGGTATCGTTTGAGAACAAAAAGTAAGTCACAGGAAATAATAAATAATGGCATAGAATGGGAAAGATAGTTCTAAATATAACTTTTGATAGATCTATGAATAATAAATTTAAATAAAATAATAAAATATATAGGAAAGTATGAATATAATAATAAAATGTTAATATAATAATAAAATGTATAAGAAAATATAAATAGAATATAGAAAATAGCTTCTTAACTGGAATGATAAATGCGTTTTGAAAATTCGAAACTCAAAACAATCAATCGCCGTCACGTCTACTATGTAAGGAGCCCCCCTTCCCCCCTCGCTCTGCAGTCGCCCACTACGCTGCGCGGGACTACATACGCAGAGTTATTTTATTACTACATTAATTAATTCCGTTATATATTTTAAATATGCGATATCTTTGATTTGATATTTTTGCGATATCCGATTTTAATAATTTAAAAATTATTTCACAGGTATTGAAATGATCTTTATTTTAATATAGTTTAATGGGGTGAGGATTAATACAGAGATATGAATAATGTGATTTGATTCTTGTAGCATTTTTTTAACATTTCAAATGTACAAAAGTAGTTATAGTGGTATAACTACAGTAGTTGGACATGTGGTAACGCTAACTTTTTTCTAGATATTAATACGATTTATATTACTGTTGAACATTTTTTTGTTCTATCACCAATTGTATTTGCAGCGCACGCGATGATAGATTTTTATAGCTACTTTTACATTATTGCATTTTTATTAGGAATATCTATTTGTTTTGAAAATATAATATAGTCTATGCTATATGCTACTCAGTGAAAATGCAGCTTTCTAATGGTGAAAGAATTTTTGAATTCGGCTCAGTAGTTTTTGCGTGAAAACGTGAAAACCATACAAAATTTTCCTCTTTACAATATTAGTATAAATATATTTTTCATGAAATATTAAATCAAACTTTGTTCTGTAATTTTTCTTTTAGATAATTTCTTTTAGATAATTTTCCACAAAAAGATAATATAAAGTATACATTTTTGATCATTTCTGAGTGGACGAAAAAGCTTTTCTTTCTAAAAAAACTCGTCTTTTCGTATCGTTGACTATTCTCATTTCTGTTTTCCGGAAAAACTGACCTTACATCCTTGGTTGCCAAGTCTATGTCCAATAAATGGATATGTTATACCATCTGCCAACGATGTAGCAGACATCGTATAGCTCCTTTGACATCTCATCGATGTAAAACAAACTTGTCTAGGTTTTTTTTCAACTAATTGTCTTGAAGGTCTTTTGGACCTTCATCTAGTGTTTGATTTAGTGATCGAGAAATATATATGTAAATAAACACCTAACCTAAATATACAAACATTTTAAGTAACAATCTTTGTAACTTACATCATGTGTATCTAGATGCTTATGCCGGTTGTGGCGCAGTGAACAGCTTCTGACTGTAAACACGATCGGTTGGGGGTTCGATTCCCACTCGGGGGAGGGATTATATTTATATATATATAAAACGAAAGTGCAGCGTTGAGCGCCACTACTCAACACGCAATGTCTTTAATTCGGCGGAAAGCAAAGTACGGAGTGTCTTGAAACTAGATACATTCTGCGTACACTGCTATGCGGTATAAAAGCGTGAAGCTAAATAAAAATGTGTACCTATATCAGTGTTCGTTTGCTTCGTTCATTGCGTTGTGCCAAATCACTTCGTTATTTTAACAATTTTTACTTTTCTCATATGAAAATTGAAAATTTCACTTCCCTGCATGTGGTACATGGTGGTTCCCTGCATATTAGCAAATTCTCTTAATCGTTATTTTATGATTAAAAGAGTACGGAAATTACATACTGCTGTGCTGTTTGTGTTTATTATATTTATCTATTAATAATGCATTATGTTAATAATGCATTATGTTAATAATGCATTATATTAATAATGCATTATATTAATAATCCTAATTTTTTGCTCTAATATATTTTTTTGTTTCAAACGTATAATTTCAAGATTTTTAGAGTTTTGTGTTTTGTATTTTTTTTAAAAAAAGTTTAGCTATTCGATTAATAAGTTAGCTGTTGAATAATACGTCAGTAGGTAAATGGAATGATGGAATTTGGCATAGTTAAAGTTTAAATTAAGGAGATTAGCGGAATGCCTATATATTTTATAATAATGCATTAAAATACATAAAATTAATAAAATAAATATTACATAGACCATCTTTTATTTAATAAAATTTCATTTGAATACTTCATACGTGATATAATATTACTTGCTACTCGCTATACCGATAATGACAGGTACGTCTACTTCTTTATAGGATCTTTTACCCAGGTATAGTAATCGTTTTTCTTCAGAGCTATCAGAGCTATCAGAGTTTGAACTATCGTCTGACCCATCTTCTAAAGACCCACCTTTACCTCCTTTTCCACCTTTCCCACCTTTCCCACCTCCTCCACCTTTCCCACCATCCCCACCTTTCCCACCTTTCCCACCTTTCCCAGTGCCCTGTATCCCATTTTGACATATGATTCCTTTTACCTTACATATATCTTTTATTTCTGTGCCTTTTTGACATTTATTCCCTTTATTACATGTTCCTGTTCCTCTGTCATTTCCACCCTTTCCACCTTTTCCTCCCTTTCCCCCTCCATATCCTCCTCCGCCTTTCCCTCCTTTTCCTCCCTTGCCTCCTCTTATTCCGCTTCCTCCTTTCCCACCCTTTCCACCACCTCCTGCTTTTCCTGCCTTAATTTTACCTGGGTGTCTTGTCACTTGATGCCCTTTATTTGTCGACACGTCCAATACTACAGTAGGTTTTCTTACGGTGGTTGTTTCATTGTTATTCTCTTCAAGTTCAGACTCATCAGAAGCATATATAATATAATTATCGGTGAACCCTACTCTGGCTACATTTTTATTTTGAACCTTATGATTCCACAGAATGAGTACTGTTTGGAAAAATATTTTTATTAAATTGTGATATTTATAAATTATTTTCGTTTATTATACGTCAAGTGTCTATTACACACTTTTAAAATAGTAAAATATTATAATAAAATAGCAATCTCTCTTGTTAAACGATTATTTCTTAATAATCCTTAAGTAGCAGATATTTGTAAAAATCTCTCTACAAAGATGCTAACAACATGAATAACGTTGTAACAAAACGTATAAGAATTTCGACGCAGCAGAATGCATAGCTTAGCGGTCAGGGCGCTTGGACGGTTTCCAAGAGGCGCGGGTTCGAATCCCGCTGCATTTAAATTTTATACGTTTTTTTTTTCAAAAAGTCAGAGCGAGCAAGTTATTGTATTTTCCATTTTTCGTTTTTAATCTAGAACAACAGAACAAACGTTTTTTCGTTTGTTACACTACCCAAAGTGCTCAAAACAAAAAGCGCATCTGTTAACAAAACAAAGGGACCGTTAGATCATGTTAATCAAATATTAGCAAAATCTTAGTTTATACTTACTTGTTTTATTTGCTATCTTTTATACTTTTGACATCTTATTACTGGAGTGGGGAATCGAATTCACGACTATATTAGGTATTTAGTTATATAGTTTATACTTACTCAAAACCGTCAGAAAAAATCTCTTCATGATTTCATGCTTCAAATCGAAGCGCTTAGAAATTTCCCTCTCGTGAAACTAAGAGTTTGTAGTTAAATGGTTTTATAATTATATGAATTTTTCGATTAGTTATCCAAATTATTAATTAATTTCTCATGTTGTATTAATTATTTTTTTTCTTAACGAACGTATTTTTTTGTAATTTTCATGCTTATTTCACGTTATTGCTTTGTATACCTTGATATATATATATATATATATATATATATATATATATATATATATATATATATATATATATATAATCTTTTTCTTCTGCAGGTCTGTGTTCATTGTCGGCACCACAATAATAATGTATTTACCATCTTATTTATATTTAGATACTCCACTTTTATTAGTTAAAGGGTGACCTTTTGAAAGCCTTAAGCGCTTTTATGAAAGTGGCTATACTTTGTATTTAATTATATATTTTAAATTTAACACCTTAGTCCTTCTACTCCAAAAAAAAAACAAATTCAAATTTTGGCGTAATAAGTTCATCCTTTCTGGAATAGGATTCTGGTAATTGAAAGAGATGAAGAGAATGCAAAATTATGGTAGATAGAAAGAAATTAGAACAAGTGAATGAGATAAACCATCTCATTCACTTGTTAGAATAGTATTCCTTTCCGCACGCAAGTATATTAATATAAAATATATGCAAATGCGGTCTTGTACTGGTTCAAGTAACAAACAAAAAGCCTTTGGGATCGAAATGACTATAATAATAATAATAATGAGGAAGTAAAAATAATAAAATAAATATGGTAAAACTTATCATTGCAAAGCAAAATTTTATATAGGTATGGTTGTAGATATTATATGGTTATTACATATGTTTGACATATATAAAATAAAATTATATATATCGAAATAAGTACGAGTCGAGGCCGTTCGTGGCGATCCCCACTCGGGCAAGTGATTACATTTAAATTATTCTCACTTCTTCGCTCTGGTAAAGACAAAGAGCGGCGTTGAGTTCCACCACTCAACACGCAATGTCTCGAATTCGGTGGAAAGCCAAGTATGGAGTGTGTTGAAAGATAGGTAAATGCTGTTGAGCTGAATTCTCTTCGTTGGATACGCGGAGGCAGTTTAGCTGACAGAATATGCAACCTAGAGATACACTGAGTGGCAGGCATAAGCGATAATGGCATAGTAAGAATGAAGGAGATGGTAAGAAAGATATGAATAAAGCAAAGGTAAACAATGTGAATGACCAGAGGAGACTACGGTTTACCTTCAAAATTACATTATCGACGGTACTAGAGGAAGGTCACGTAGAAAGCATGAAAATCCTTGAACTGCATACCGTTTTACTGTCATGGAAGTCACTAGGTGAAGTGTGTAAGCCCTATGCTCTCTGACTACCTCGCTAGGGATAAAGCTTGAAGCTAAAAAAAGAAATAGTAGGTATTAAGTATATAGGTAATATAGGTCTCTAATGAGAACATTGACTCTGTGGTATGAACAAAGGAGTGACTGAGCTATATTTTTGTGGAGAAGGTATCAAAACATCGGTACCTGTGTATCAAGATACTATTCTTCTACTACTATTATTCTTATTCTATAGAATCACTCCACTAATATATAGGGTATATAAGTTCCTTACTTAATAATTAATTTCTAAAAGTACCTTTAGTTTTACAAATACATATTTGTTTTCATCGTTACGTTTATTTTTTTTTTGTTATTTTCTTTACAAATGTCGTGTCACGTTTCAAAAAGTTCCTTAGAGTTATGCATTTTTTTCATAAAATTAACCGAAACAGTACAGCCGTTCCTGTGTTATAATGAGACTGACAAACGTTATTTCATATTTATATAAACATATCGATGGAAAAAGTATCGTTTAAATAGTATATACATATATAATTTTACTTCTTTAAAGTATTATTCCACACTTAGGAATAGAAAATTTGAACGCAGCGGGATCCGAACCCGCACCTCTTGGAAACCGTCCAAGCGCTCTGACCACTAATCCATGCGTTCTACCGGCTGCGTCGAAATCCTTATACGTTTTGTTACAACTTATTCATGTTGTTAGCATCTCTGTGGAGAGATTGTTAATAACTTCAACTACTTAGATATTATTACGAAATAATCGTTTAACAAGAGAGATTGCTATTTTATTTTAATATTTACTATTTTTAAAGTGTTATTCCACACTTAGGATTAGAAAACATTCTTATACGTTAAATTAAATTTTTATGTGTTTTTAAAAATGTAATAGTCGTGTAGTGTTGTAACAACTATGTATTATATCATTATTATATAGGCCATTAACAAAATAGTTAGTAATTCGTGCACTCGTATAATGAATTCTCCTTTACATTTGGCAGTGAGATTGCAGGATTTCTAGATTCGTTAAAAAGTATATAATTAAAAAAATATAACATAAAAACAAAATAATACTATAGTGAAAGTAACAATTGTAATGCTTCTACGGTATTATTGATATTTTTTTATTTTTTAACTTCACGCTTTTGTCCCGCATAGCAGGGTAGACAGAAAGTAACTAGTGTCAAGACACTGCGTACTGCGTTATCCGCTAAATTTGAGATATTGCGTGTTGAGTGACGGAATCCAACACCGCACTTTGTCTTACCAGAGCGAGAAAGTGAAAATAGTTTAACTATAATTAAGTCTCCGAGCGGGAATGGAACCCACAACGGATTGCGTTTGCAGTCTGACGCGCTGTCCCACTGCGCTAGACCGGCTACCGAGTGATAATACTTCCTTACTATATGGATTACGGTTGCTTCTTATAAATACATTTCTAATGCCTTTTTTGTAGTAACTAAAACTAAATTAAATGGTAAAAAATATATATTACTCTATCTATATATATATTCTTGGCAAAAACTTTTTTTTCTTTTTTTTTAATTTTTAGCTTCACGCTTTATCCCTGGCGGGGTAGTCAGAGAGTACGGAGCGCCAAACGCTACGGTCCTTGCATGCCTCTTTCGCCTCGTCCAAAGTCGTTATCCTCTTCATACATGCCTTTCGGGGTGTTCTCGTGCTTATTACGTGACCTTCCTCCAGTATCTTCGATACTGTGTTTTCGAAGGTCAACCAAGGTCTCTCCCGATCTCTCGTACCACTCACCTTGGCTTCATAAAACTTTCTTCCCATTCTTTCAATGTACCTAAACCACGTGAGCACGTAAAAACTTTAATTGGGGATTTTATTGATCTAATGGAAACAGTTTAATCGATTTAAACGCTGTTTTGTGTAATTGTATTTTGGAAAACTTCCCTGAACAACTTGATAGTGTTTATTTCATTACAATCGGTTGATAAATGAGAAATATGTCTGAATTTATTTTATTAAATAATATATGATAAATTTATAGCAAAGACAAGCAAGGACAAATGCTTGTTATTTTGTGCAAAGTTGAAAGTCCATGGAAATAATAAAAAAAAGTAATTAAGTCATTTTCATTTATTTCCAACAATATTTCTGATTGAAGCCTCTCTTCAAAATATATTAAATCTTCTAGGAGTTAACGTCCTCTTATGGGTTTGGGTATAAAAGGAAAATATAGAAACACAGCGCTCGGGTCGAGATCCAATTTTAATATTTGAACTTGTTTCACCCCTGGCGCTTTATCACCAGGACTTCTCACCCAACCGAGTCCACCTGAAATAATAATAATAAGCTAGCCAGATGTTGCTGGGCTATGTAATAATTGGTTGATGACGAAGCCCAAGCATCTGGGAGAAAATAACATGTAAAAAATTTTTTTTTTATTTTACTCCACGCTTTTATCCCGCTTAGCAGGGTAGACAGAAAGTACCTAGTGTCATGACACTCCATACTTCACTTTCCATCGAATTCGAGACATTGGGTATTGAGTGGAGAAACTCAAAACGCCGCACTTTGCCTAACCAGAACGTGGACGTGATAAAAATTTAAACATAATCACGCTCCCCAAAGTGGGATTTAAACTCACAACCGATCGCGTTTACAGTGAGTTGCTGTACCACTCCTGCGCCACAACCGGTTTAATTTCATAATATTATTTACAAAAATAGTAGTAGTACTTGGTTTAGTTGGAACAATTTTTAAAAGAATATTTGTTCCGTCCCCCCCAGATTGTTTCTTCCGGTAACCTTCATGGTATGGAACGTCTCTGACAGGATAATCATCATCATCATCATAGTTTTGATTTAATAATCCATTATATCTTGCTCTAACATTAACAGATGTATTATTACTCTTTGGTAGAGTTTTGGGTGAAAATCGATCGATTTCTAAACCACTTGTGTCTTGTGATTGGCAGAAATGGATGGAGATCGTTAGAACTGAAATTAAATTATATATATATTAATAAGTTTCAAGTTGGTATTGAATGTTCGATTGCGGAACACAACGTCGTTTTGTTTTAACAGACCAGTGGAAAGTCTTATAAAATATTTTAAATTTAATAATTAATAAAAGTACATGTTTAGGATTAGAAAACATTTTTGAAAAAACGTATAAAAATTTTGAACGCAGCGGGATTCGAACCCGCGCCCCTTGGATACCGCGGACGGTATGTTTTCTAATCCTAAGTGTGGAATAACACTTTAAAAATAGTAAATATTAAAGTACATGTTGTTAATGTTGATTACAACCATTAACTATATTTTGTCGTTATTATATTGTATTTAGGACTTATATTTATATATATAATAATATAATTTATTTATAAATGGCGTCTGACTGTAAACGCGACTGGTTGTGGGTTTTATTCCTAGACGGGACAGTGAATAAATTTGATTTATTTTCACTTTTTCGCTCTGATAAGACACAGTGCAGCGTTGACCACCACTCAACACGCAATGTCTTGAAATCAGTGGAAATCGAAATACGGAGTGTCTTGACACTAGGTACTTTCTGTCTACCCTAGTATGCGAGATAAAAGAGTGACGTTAAAATTCGTAAATGTGTCTATATATAAAAAATATATTCTTACCTATAAACGTTAGATACGTCATAGTTCTGAGACGTAAACTTTGAGAATTCTGCAAAATCCAACTTAAAATCGACACAATCGACTTTTGCATTATTATTTTGAAGCGTTTAATTTAACACGGGGTATATAATTGATACATAAATCGCGCTTTTAATTAACTATTCTAAAAAATTATATAGAAAATTAATATTTACGACCTTTTAGTATAAACCTATGTATATAGTATAGCATTACAGTGTTGGAAAAAGATAGAAAATGGGACAAAAATTGGTTTTGTTTGTCCATAAAGGTCAAAACAGTTGGTTACACTGGCCATAGCTATTCACACACTATCAATATTCCCGGTTTTATTCTATTGGATGACCAACGCACCGAACACTACCACTTATTATAAAGTGAAAATAACTTAAAATAAATTACAGCGGCAATTTTTTCCTATTTTCTTTACAATTATCCTAGTACCGAGCGTTAAGACCCTCAGTGCTGCTTTCCGCCAAATTCAAAACATTTTATGTATTGAATTGCGGAACTAAACGCGGCGCTTGGTCTTACTAGAGCGAGGTAATAAAAATAATTTAAATTTAATCATTGGCACTAGTGGGAATCGAACCAACAACCGATTGAACCGTTTAAAGTGAGACGCTGTCCCGCTGCACCACGACCGATTTTACTATTATATCACTACTATATTAAAAACAAATGAATTTACAAAAAATATGAAAAAATAAAACACTGCAGAAAATTTCTTAAATTATAATAAAATAGCAGAAATAGTATAGATTAAGGACATTTGTGATCACTTTCATCTCAAAGACTTTAATATTGCTGTACTTTTTAAGAAAGTAAATATGGACATCTAAGGTAGATGGATATAGAATTAAATTTTAACAACATATAGATGAAGAAAACTTGCTTAGATTACTTGAAGACGTAGTAGAAGCATAAATATCGATTTTTTTTAACGTAGAAAGTTTACTCGGGTATGACATGCGCTAAAATATCAAAGCCGTGGATAGTGCATACTTGCATTTATTAACTTGCACAAGAATAGACAATCAAATAGAAATCTTACTTTATACAAGGAATCTATATTAAAAAAGTTCAGTTTATCAGTATAGCTTACTATTTTTTTTGCTTAAAGCAATTTAA
Source organism: Dryadula phaetusa (assembly GCA_032432895.1). Classification (NCBI taxonomy): domain Eukaryota; kingdom Metazoa; phylum Arthropoda; class Insecta; order Lepidoptera; family Nymphalidae; genus Dryadula; species Dryadula phaetusa. The sequence continues at coordinate 1,996,823 of JAOYRS010000082.1, forward strand.
CTGATAAAGACATTTTAATGGAATCTTCTTTGTAAGCTTTTCTAATATTTTTTAATTATTATTTTAATTTGGATTCCATAGCACACTGCAGTGTTCGAGCATTGAAAAAGGCTATTTTGGTTTCCAGCTTCCTATAATAATCTTTACAGTTCTTTACAAACGTTTTAGAGCGCTTTACCGATTGCAGTATCAATATGCACATTATATATTATTTCTAACTTGTGATCTAGAGAACCACCTAGCCCGTGAACTAGATTTCTCCCTCTCACTCTCTCTCTAAGAGAGTAGTCTAAGTTGAAAAAAACCATATTCATTATCATTTATAAAATATAATGTAGCAGAAATTTGTAAAAATTTCAGTACAAAGATGCTAACAATATAAATAAGATGTAAGAAACGTATAATAATTTCGACGCAGCCAGATGTAGAACGTATGGCTTAGCGATCAGAGCGCTCGGACGAGAAACAAGAGACGCGGATTTGAATCCCGCTACGCTCAAAATTTTTATACGTATTTTTAAAATATTTTCTAATCCTTAGAGCGGAATAATACTTTACAAAAATAATAAGGTCAACGGAGTGTCTAGATTATAAGGTGTCTGTCTCACACTTAATACCGCTTAGCAGGGTAAGCTATGTGGGATAAAGTGTGAAGTGTAGTTTGTCATTTACACTTTTATATCACTTACACTTTTGTTTATTCTCAAAACAGATATTTTTTATAAAAGAAAATGATCAAATTTGTTTTATATATTATTTAATAACAAAAAAATGTATGATTCAATTTCCACAAATCTATAGAGATAGTAAGAGTTTTTCTTGGGTTTTCTATCTGTGAGTTTTCCGGGTCACTTAGTAATAAAATAACAAAAACTATTTTGTAACACTAACCAACTTAATCTACTTATTATTTTTGGAATCTATTCATTATTCAACATATGTGTATGAGTGAAAAGCAACAACGGTCGAATGAAATTAAAATATTCTTATAACATTTTATTAAATTTGACAATAATACTTAAGTTATTATAAATATATATATATGACGAGCTGTGCCCGCGACTTCGTCCGCGGGTAGTTCAACATTTCGGGATACTTATTCGATAATTGTAAAATAAAAGTAGCCTTTTTATTACAGCAGCTACTTGCCAGTCGAAATCCTGTCAAAATTGGTTTAGCCATTCTGGGGATTAACCGTAACAATCGGACATACAGACAATATTCGTAAACTATCATATTTTCGTGTATGTACCGAGTATATACACATATGCATTTAGTAACAGGAATTAATACCAATTCTTATTTATTTGTATAGATTGCAATAATTGTGTTTGCAGTGAAAACGGTTCATTTTGAGAAAGAGATAGAGAGGCAGATTGTTTTTGTAGATTTGACTGGAGATGTACAAATAAGGAATCTTATACGTCTTATACTCTAGGGTTACGATTGCCTGTCGATAGAAAGGGTTTGGTTATTGTATTGAGTACAGTGGCAAACCCAGTTCTGACAACATTCTTAACAACAAACGTTAGAACAGTAAATAATGGGAGGGCTCGTTTTTCTAAATTATTACTAGATATTAACCGGTCTGGCTTGTATATCCAATGATGCATCACAGATTGATTCCGAAAATCTTCATAGCTTTCATATTTGACATCTCCACTTTCGAAGGAATTAAGATGGCGTTCAACAGGAACTATCGGCTCTCTTCCCATGTTCTCCTCACTTTCAATTGTTCCAGCCAATTCGTGAACATCACGAAAGTTTTCAGGACTTTTATAGTCGACGTTATTTTCGTTCTCAGATTTGTCTATCGCCACTGAAAGATCTCTTCGGTTTTCATTAGTTGCAAAGATCACGCTATCCTCGTTATAATAATCATCGGCGTTTCCATGAGATTTCCGAAGACTTTCAGGTTCTCTTTTTTCTTTGTGGTTTGATCTATCCAATTTTTGTGGTAGTTTCTGAATATCTTCAACGTTAATGTATGCTTGTAGACAGCTTTGGGTGGTTACAGATAAAACTGTGAACAAATAAGTTAATGTTATTACTGTGATTCTCTTTCTTTTAATATTATATATTATATTTAATCAGTTAATACGCGTGAAGTACAGAAAATATGGAAAACTAAAACATGGAAGGCAACTAAGATGAGCTGACTTCTGGCTTATAATTGAATCAGACTACCCGATTTTAAACGGCCTAAAATCCTCGAATGGTTTTCGCGTAATATCTCGCATTCTTCTAGATTGCCTTTTGCTCCAGCTTTCTAATGATCTTGAACTCTACATAAGGCGACTGTTCTTCTATTAAAATTCTTTAAACACTTTATTCCACATTTTTCGCCCAGTATTTTAGTAATTACACACAAAGTATAAGAGAATTGTAATTCTGCAGCTTTAATAATTTTTAAATACTTTATTATTATATTTTTGAAATTGGTATTATTAATACATACCGATTATTATCAATGTTATAAGCATTTTGATATCGAGTTGATTTGATTTGCGAAGAAATTGAATGTGCGTGAAGACATTGAAGTACTATACACTTTTTATGTTATTAAAATGAATGATTATAATTCTATAATTGGTTCGATGGCTAGTTAATTAATATCCAAGTGTTACTAGGAATTAATTACTTATCAATATAACCGTTTTCGTGTACGAATCACGTGTAAAATACGCGTTTCCTTAGCCACGTGTGTGTATGTATGTCGCTATACAAGAGTGTATGTCAAACACATTGTTTCCCATATGTTTGACACATTTTTGTACAGTACACACCAATATTTTATTAATATTTTATTAATATTTTATTAATATTTTATTAATATTTTATTAATATTTTATTAATATTTTATTAATATTTTATTAATATTTTATTAATATTTTATTAATATTTTATTAATATTTTATTAATATTTTATTAATTTTGTGTATTTCAAATATATTATTATAAAAAATATTGATTTACTGCACGTTACCATATATTTTTTAACTAAGGCAAATTTTCTTTTCGTAGTCGGTTTGTTTGTTTTTCGTAAAAAGGGAGTCGAAAGATTTTCTATTATGAAAACAATTAGTTTACTGAGTGTGTTCTGTATACAACATAACATTGGTGAATAGTTCGAGGCGATATAATTAAGGAACTTACTCCCGGAACTTTAATCTCGCAGGGTAGACAGAAAATGCCTACTGTCAAGACACTCCGTACTTCGCTTCCGCCGAAGTTGAGGCATTTCGTGTTAGTGGCGTAATTCAACTGTACATTGTCTTCAGAGCGAGGAAGTGAAAATAATTTAAATATAATCACTCCCCCGAGTGGAAATCGAGCCCACAACCGAAAGCATTTGCTTGTCAGACGTTGTTCCACTGCGCCACTACCGGTCACTTTTCTTCTTGTTCTTCGCGCCCTTATCAGGTCGTCATCTGACCATGTGAATGGACAGCCGGGATAGGTTGGCACCACAGTCGCAAGAATTGCGATCCTGCTGAATGCTTTAGATGCAAGCAACATCATGCAAAGAGAAGAAGGAACTGAACTGTATTATGAGAAATGTATATAAGCCACAACTATTCCCCCAAGAGGTAGTCGAACCTACAACTGATCAGGCTTACATCCAGACGCTGTCCCACTGCGTCATGATGGCCTTAAAAACTTTATATATTAACACTTGGTATATTTATGTAATTGTTTCTTTAACTTGTGAAACTAAAAAAAAAATTGTAAAACTTTCGTCTCTTCTTATCAAAACAGTTTCTTCGTTATGTCATGATTCAGACTATTCTTAAGTGTAATTCGCACGTTGGGAAAGAAAAATCTCACTCGAGAAATATAAAAATGAGGCCAAGTTCTATACAAGAAGTAAGATGCTGTTTTCTAATTTACAGTGTTTCCCAATAGGAATGATAGGATTTTGATAGCTCACAGTCGCCATCTTGGTTGTTTAACATTTGACTTTTGTGTTGTTTGATGTTCAGTAATGTTTGCCATTTAATCATGAACAAGTTCACATTACCTCAACGTTTGGAAATCACCCAAATTTTCTATCAAAATTCGAGAAGTATTGTCTCTACTCAAAGATAATTTCGTGCTAAATATGGTCGTCATGGTGCACCGTCTGAGCTCGCTATACGTCGCATAATGCAAAAACTGGAAAGTGAATATTCTTTGCACGATAGTAGACTACCAACACGACATCGGACAGGCCGTAGTGAAGAAAATATTACCGCCGTATCAGCCAGTGTCGAAGAAAATCAAAATGTTTCCGTTCCACGACGTGCACAAGAATTGGGATTATCCAGAAGGACAACCTGATGAATTTTACGTATGGATCTTGACCTACATCCATACAAGATTGTGTTGGCACAAGAACTCAAGCCAGCAGACCATCGATTACGTCATGAATTTGCTGATTGGGCGCTTGAAATGATGGAAACGGACACCGAATTTCAAAGGAAAATCATCTTTTCAGATGAGGCTAACTTTTGGCTCAATGGTTATGTGAACAAACAGTATTGTCGTTACTGGAGTGAGTCAAATCCAAGAGTGGTTCATGAAACACCATTACATCCTGAAAAATTGACTGTTTGGTGCGGATTATGGTACTTTTTCAAAAACGACGAAGGTCGTACTGTTACTGTCAATGGCGACCGTTATCGTGACACGTTGAACGATTTTTTTTCCTGAAGTGTATGAAATCGATGCGGACGACATTTATTTTCAACAAGATGGTGCAACATGCCACACTGCAACCGTCATAATGGATTTATTGCGTGATAAGTTTGGCGAGTCGGTTATTTCTCGCAACGGTCCTAACAATTGGCCACCATGATCATGCGATTTAACACCCTTGGACAATTTTTTGTAGGGGTTGGTTAAATCTCAAGTGTATGCCAATAAACTACCTACGATTTAAGACCTTGAACGTAACATTCGAGCGACTATAGCGGCCATACCAGCCGAAATGCTGCACCGAGTCATCGAAAATTGGACCGATCGTATTCACCAGTGCAAAAAAGTCGTGGCGGTCATTTGAACTATATTTTGTTTAAATCATAAATAGCATAAAATTTCCTATCAAATAGCCATTGACCACGAAATCCAAACATATATTACATGTTTTATTTCAATTTCAAAATATATCGTTCGTATTGGGAACCCTATATTTATTAGTAAATATAAATTGTTTTAGTATGCGGAATACTTTTAGAATATTAATATTTTGCATGTATCTAAATACTTACGTATATTTTTGTTAAGGACAACTTATTAGGAGTCTGGATATTGTTTCAAATTAAAAGAATTATCTTAAATAGTATTATATTGTTAGCAAATTTATAAGTTACTACAAATATCCATTCTTCTAAAGCGTTAGGCATACGATAATGTTAACAATATATGATAAATTACTTTGATTTCCTTATAATTCTATAATCGCTTTTCTTGAGCTAAAACAGTCAGCTTAAAATATTGGAATAACAAAATACCACATCAAACATTTATTGAAAACAATTATAAGAAAGTTGTGTTCGTATTATTAAATATTTAATTGATTTGGTTAATGTTTAGAGCGTGAACCTCTGTATAGATATGTACCTACATATTACATTTAGTCATTTGAATGTAGTATGTAATGTTAGAAATGAAATAATTCCGTGGAACACAGTCAAAACTGACACACAAGGTTAGTTTTGCCAAAGGAATTGTAGAAATTGGGAAATAAAATCTTTAATTCTAAAAAGATTGAGCAAAGGTTGGTCACCCATATACATATAAGCAGCTATTATTACTATTCAAATAGTATTAATGTAGAGAACACGGATATTTTCTTGATATAAAATAATAAGAGCGCGCCATTGATAATTGTATCAATTTCCTGTTAGTTTTTCTATTAATTCACCAATTGCAATTTCGGCAACTCCGCCCATAATAGCCAGAATCAATGCTCCTGGTAAGACTCTCTTTTCCAATTGCTTCATGTTATTCAATGAAGGGTTAACTTTCCAATTACGTCCAACTGAATTCTGAAAACTTGCATGTTTTTGATACTCTACTTCATCTTTTTTAGGGGAACCCCGAAGATATTTTAAAGTCTCCAATGGGTCCTCCTCCTCCTCCCTATCAGATACATTAGCTGATTGGGGAGAGTAACGCAATTTTGTATGCTTTTCGTCTTTCTCAGATTTAGATTTATCTAAGTCTACTGAAAGGCCATCTCGGTTTTTAGAACTTTCTATATTCTCCCTGTCATCATTATGATATTGATGGACTTCTCCTTGAAAATTACGCAAATTTTCATGTTTTTTATACCCTGTGTCTCCTTCATTGTCAGGCTTATCTGATCTTACTGAAATATCATCTTGAGGTCTAGAATGTTCTACGTCCACTCTCTCACCGCTGTTAAATTGATCTACGTCTTCCTGAACATTCCGAAGATTGTCTAGTAGCGCTTTTGATTTATCTTGTAAAGTCCGTATACCTTCATAACTGGCTGTAGTGTCTTCATTAGTAGAGTCGCGCGATCTTTCTTGAAAAACTCGAATAGCTCTAGGATCAATATAACCAATGTTCCCTTCATTCTCAAATGAACTCATAGTTTCTTTATCAAGACAAACAATTCCTCTGTTAGTTAAATGTGGGTAGCATTTGGTATTAATAAACTTTTGAAGAGAATTTTGGGTGGTTATAGTTAAAACTGTCAACAAATTGTTATTATTATTGTTATTATTATTAAAATAAAAAAAATATATTTTTTTAGTTGACAAACCAATTTCAAGGTTGATTATATATTTTTTTTTCAATTTTATTCCTTACACATGTCTACAAACCTAACTATAAATCGTTATATTAATATATTATTTAATAACGTTAAATAAATAGAAACATTTTATTCTATTGACTTTGAGCTTAAAATTTATTCAAATGTCTCGATTGAGGCCGGTGGTGGCGTAGTGTGACAGCGTTTGATTGTATTGTGTTTGGTCGAGGATTAGATGCCCACTCGGGGAAGTGATTATATTTAAATTATTGTCGTTCTGGTAAACAAAGTGCGGCGTTGAGTTTCGCCACTCAATACGCAATGTCTCGAAATTGATGGAAGGCGAAGTACAGAATGTTTTGACGCCAGGTGATTTCAGTTTACCCTTCTACATGGGATGAACAGTGATCCGATGGAGATACAATATTTTCATACCATGAACCCAATGTTCCGACTGCATCATCCTATGTCGACCTAGTCAGTATACATACATATATATATATATATATATATATATATATATATATATATATATATATATATATATATATATTATTAATACAAAATTAAAAATCCATTTTAAATGCTTACCGATTATTATTATCATCGATATGAACATTTTTACAATTTTCAAATATTACTTTGTCTTTATGTACTTTATTTATTTTCTTATTGTTCCTTTCTAAAGTTTCATGACTTAGTGTACCTCTGAAATAGTGAAATGCGATTCTAGAGAATTGTATGTTATTAAAGTAGTTGATAATTTCTTTCATTTGTGTAAGGTTAAATCAATTAAGAACCAAGTGTGGATGTTAATGAATTTATGTAAATTGTTGTGAGCTGTTAATTGAAAATCTTAATCAAATGGTCATAATTACATGCATGAAAGGGGCTGATTGTTCAATTCTGTTTAGCTTTACGCTTTTTTATCCTAGACAGGAAGTACGTAGTGTTAAGATACCCCGTATTCCGCTTTCCATCGATTTCGAGACATTGCGTGTTGAGTGGTGGAACTCAACCGCGCGTTTTGTCTTATATGATGAGAGAGAGCGATGGAATGAAAATAATTTAGGTACTAGACTCAGTCAGTAGGTCAGTCTACCTGTGACCAGGGACTACTGCAAAATGTTCGAAACGTCAGGTATCCAAAATGTATTTTCAAATACCAAAATATACGCGATTAATCCGGTTAAAATAGTTTCATTTAAAATGTATAAAAATTGCTAAAATCAAAGAGCTTCGATCGTTATACATTGTAATAATAGTTCATAAAATGGCTATGACGATGAATTTATTGTTATCGTATTGTCATAAGTGATAATCTCTTTGTTGATAATAAAATTATTTAAACCTAAACCTATTGCGTTATTTATCATATTATCATCTCTATATAGAGATTTTTACAAATTGTTGTTTATACGTTTTTCGTTTTTTTCAAATATATTTTCTAATCCTGAGTGTGGTAACACTTGTAAATATACTAATTATTATTAAAGATTAAGTTAACCGTTATTTAATCTTAAATTTGTTATTTCTAGAGCTGTTTTTTTTATTCACTGTGACGGTATAACGTTCGTCAGATGAAAATTAATATTTTTTTTGTAAAGATTTGTTCTGATAATATAAAAACTATTATGCAATTTTCCAATTATATTTTATTTGTGTGTGTTTTTAGGTATGTATATTAAAATTTAAAAATTGAAACTATTATTTGAATTTTCACACAGCAGATATTTATTTAGAAAATTTGGGACGGACGGAAAGTAAAGTCAAGTATTGTCAATTTCTGTGTTTTATTTACACTTTGGCAGTGATGGCGTGAGATTCACTTATTTACAAAGAGAGTTACGTTGAGACCTTTGTAGAAATCCATTGAGCAATCGGTTTCCATTGGAACAACTGTTTGGCAATGTCCATTGTTGGTGTGAACATTGCCAACGCCAGTTGTCTGGTTTGGAAGTTTCCTTGACTTGGCAGTCGAGATAACTCCCAAAAGGTTACATCACTATTTAGTGATGTGTCAGGTCATATTGATTTACCAAGCGCGGATGCCGTGGAGACCGAGACCTCCGATGGCGTAAGGGGCGGCGTAAGGGAGACCACCAGCGAGGGCCAATGGGGCGGCGATGGGGCTGGCGTAGACACCACGGGCAGCAGCAGCGACTCCATCAATAGCGGCGGCTTGAGATTGGGCAGCAGCTACGAGGTTTTGAGAAGCAGCAACGGATCCCCAGTAGGCGTTTTCGTGGATGTTACGGTTGGCTTCGGCGACTTGGCGGACTGCTTCAGTGTTGGCTTGGATGACGGCTTCGGCGGCGCGGGCCTGGCCTTCGCCGACGGCGCGGATGGAGTCGCGGGCGGCTACGTTGGCGTCAATGACGGCGGCTTGCACGTCACCGGCGTTGGCGCCCAACAACAGGGGGGAGATGATGGCGCTAGCCGAAGCATAGCCGAGGATGGCAACGAAAGCGATCTGTTGATAAATATGACTTGTTATTAATCCTATTATAGATTTTGATTTAAATTAAGTAGTTCTTGCAATATCTCTGAAGGAGTAGATTTTGGAGAACTAAGTGACGAATATTTATCACTAACAAATCAAGTTATTAATAAAATCTATATAACTTTGGATATAAATCAACTCGTTTACACGGGAAATGCCTTAATATATGCTTGACATGGTTTAGTTACGCGAATTGTGCCTTATGAGGAATACATTGCCTAAATTGTATAACATGAGGTGAACTACGGTTATATAATTGTAAATATGTATATAATATATTTGTATACGAATTTTTAAACAGTGACACCACTCAGGTTGATGATAGTGACAATTCTCAAAATCTTACTCGGTTCCACAATATATACAAAAATGGAATGTAAATACACTTTTTTGTATTAAATATAATGTATTTGTATTACGTCATTAAAAAAAAATGATGATTAATTTTTTTTTTCATATAAAAATCGGCATAATTTAATAGTTTGATTACAACAACAATCTAGAACTTATAACAAAAAACAAAGAATGTAGACATACAGTTTAGTTGACTAGTGCGTACTTATAGACAGTGGGTTCAAATACCGCCTTAATATTTGTATAAGTAATTCAATTATGAATAATTGTTTTCACACTTCAAACAATTAAATGCTGTCAAGAAAACCTGACCTTGCCAATTCAGCGGAGCCTTATTGGTTTCTAGCCTTACGAAATAGTACAAGTATAGTTACGTTCTTTGAATTGAAAACGCGTTTTGAATACAAATTACGTACTCAATTGTATGTTTTGATACTGTATTCTTATATGTAGCTTTAATCTTTATCCCGTTTGGCGGAGTGGTTAGAAAATCTAGTGTTAGTCAACATTTTTCGAGTGGAGTGGCGAAACTCAACGCCGCGATTTGTTTTACTCGCGCGAGTTGAATAGAGAACGGTGGTTTGTAATAGTTATATGAGAATTATTAGTATTTTTTGTATAGATAGTCTATTTTAAAAAGAAATACGTTTTTTTTGAATTTTAAACTCTCCTCGACGAAAAAACTCTATTCTCTCTGTTTTTTTTATTTATGTCATGTCTCACATCTATATATTATGATCTTTGCTGTTATCCTTGACCACTAAGTAGTGGTATGCATAGCGCGTAAGTAACCCGTTCAGTTATTAACCCAAATGATTCTATTATAGACTTAATTATGTTATAATAAGACTGAATTTAGTTTGAATTGTAAAAAATGTAAGTAAGCTGTTTTACCCTTTATCGCGTAATGTAGTCAGAGAGAATATAGTATTAAGACACTTCGTTCGCGGCTTTCTGTATTAATTACAGTTATTGCGTGTTAACTGGCGGAACTCAACGCCGCGTCTTGTCAAATCGAAGCTTCAACCAATCGCGTTTACATTCAGATACTGTCCCATTGCGCTACTACGGCATTTTTTAACAAACTCCTTTGTAATATAGATATTGTTAGAAGCCGTTTCCAAGTTGAAATATTACGAAAATAAGTGCGTGCGGACGAGCGTTGTAATTGTGATTTTTGATAATGCCTGTCTGTTACCATTTTTAACATATTTACACGGTTTTCGTACAATTTGCTATGGATTTCTTCACTTAGATGCGTTAGTAAAAGGGTTTTGGGTTCGATTCCCACTTTTGAAAATTATTGAATAGAATATATTAATTTTTTTTCCATTTCTATTCCCTGGCAAGACAAAATCGAGTCCGCCACTCAACATGCAATATCTCGATTTCCGGCAGCAGACAGCAGAGTGTCATGACACTAAGACTCTGACTAAGTGCGTTTGCGGGAACGAAAATGTGAAGCTGTTTTTTTAAAAATAGCAATTCAGATAGATATTAATTTCTAGAATAAATTAAGAATTTTAAGCATTTTTTTAACTTACTATCTACATTTTGTTATATATATTATTTTAATGCGTGGATGGAGGAGTATGAAATTTGGCACGGTTATAGTTTATATAGAGAAGGAGTTCACAATGGTTATAGTTGTAGTTATAAAGAATGCCTTAAATTATTAAAATTAATATTAAAGCACATGTACAAACAATTTGAGCTTAGCCGGAGAAATTCATCGAGCAATTATATTGAATATGTCAGGATTGTAAAAAATGATTAGCTCAGAGCAAAAGTGCTAATTATATGTACTTTTAAATTATTACTTTATTATTTTTATAAAATAAACAAGTATATATATATATATATATATATATATATATATATATATATATATATATATATATATATATATATATATACTTCCTTGTAAATCGTTATTAAATCACTTTTGCACTGATTTTTTTTATTGTCAATCGTTGTCAGATAAGCGTTATCACTGATAAGGTGTTCTTACCAGAAATCTCATCTTGCACTTCTTGTTAGACTGCTGGTGAGCTACTGAATGCTCTACCACCGTCAACCACGTCTTTTATACTTGGCCATATTGAAAGTGTATTGTGTGTATGAACGTATATATGTATGTATGTATGTATGTATGTACTTGTTAAATAATACACTGAGGCGACATTTTGTATGAAATGTCAGTGTCATGTGGGGTTCTTTTTTTTAGTGTTTTTTTTTATTTCTTCATTTCACTTTTTGTAGAAACGATGTCAACCATGATTGAGCCTTTGTAATTTTTTTTTGTAGATTATATTATCAATTGAATATATTATATAATATATTAAACGATATACAGTCTTCGTAATAAATATAGATCTTTTGTTGGGTTAATAGGAATATTGGTGTAAAATATTTGTTTTGATTTCAAGCGATTTGCATTTTTTTGGTACTTAAGTAAATAGGTTTTTTTTTGCGTGAGTGGGACATCGTCTGACTGTAAACATGAATTGTTATGGATTCGATTCCCATTCGCGGGAATGATTACATTTAAAATTTATTCTCATATCGCCGCTCTGGTAAGACAAAGCAAAGTAATTGTTTCTGATTACCCTGATGTGTGGGAGGAAGCCTGAAGGTGTTAAGAAAATAATTATATATTAATAAGGCAATCATGTGCAGTTTTTGCGTGTGTAACTAGAGGCGATGGTCTAGCTTCAAATCCCATTTGGGGGATAAAATCCATTTTGTATACGACTGCAAAACAAAGTCCAATTTCGTTCAATTTCGTTTGTGATTTTTGTATATGAATTGGAATAAAGAACAGAATATTTTGCTACAAAACTGTTTAAACATACCACAAATCATATAAGTAGGTGATGTTATATGTTATTCTATGCCTTTAAGAATATTGGGATAAGCAAAGAGAACCTAGAGTAGTGTCAAGACACTCCACTTCGAGATTGGTAATTAAATACTTCTTGCGAGTGCGGAGAAATGAGAATAACTTAGTTAATATTTTTCTCCCGAATAGGAATCGAATCCGCCACCGTTTAGAGCGAGACGTTGCCTCACTGCGCCACTGGTGACCCTTGTCATAGGCTTGTTTTTAAATATCCAATTATTTTTTTTGACTCGAGTGAGAATTGATAATTGATAATTGTTTTTAACCTTTTAATTGTGCAATGATGGTGTCAAATAATGTTTTTTTCTATTATAGTTATTAATAAAAGCAATTGAGTTAGAATTTTTTTCATACCTATAATAATGTAATTAGATTGTAGTATTAGTGGCACGCTTTATCCCGCATAGCAGGGTAGTCAGAGACAACCTAGTGTCAAGACACTCCGTTGACCGCTTTCGTGACGAGCTCAACGCCGCGCTTTGTCTTACCAAAGTGGAGAAATGACACTAAATTTTAAATATAATTCCCTTGAGTCGGAATCGAACCCATACCCCAAACCTATATTTTCTATGTAAAAGGATGCCCAAATTATTGTTAGTACCTTTTTAAAATATGAATTGATTCAACATACCTTACATTATTGTTATAATGACATATATACATTATATACATAGGTGCGTAGTATTGCTTAATTTCTTTTTCTTTCTAAAGCTTTCGTTGATGTCGTTTGTTCCCCTTATAGCAGAGAATTGTGTGTCAAAATACTCTACATTTTGCTCAATAAAAGAATTCAATTCATTTGTTTTATTATATTTAAAAAATTAAAAGAATTAAATATAGTCATTTCACAGGAGGAATTGAACCCAGTACCAATCGGGTCTACTGTCACATGTTGCGCCAAGGTGGACTGATGGATGTTTTCGGACGTTTCATACAACTAAATTCTGCTAACCTCTTATGTGTGAGGCTATAAAAATATATTATTGAATTTGAACCTGCTATATACGATCCGTGTCTATGCCAAGCCCTAAATATTTCACGAAGGCAGCAAAAATGTAACAAACGGGTTATATTGCAGTATAAAATTAGTCTAGAATTTTAGTGAATTGACCTCGGAAGTTTACTTGAAATAATTTAATAATATTGCGTGTTTTCTTTGTTTAAATAAAATCGCAGTGAACGCTTTTATACCGCATAGCAGGGTAGACAGGAAGTATCTAGTGTCAAAACACTCCGTACTCCGCTTTCCATTGAATTCGAGACGTTGCGTGTTGAGAGGCGGAATTCAACGCCGCGCTTTGTCTTACCATAACAAGGAATTGAAAATAGTTTATACATAATCATTCCCCCGTTAACAGTCAGACGCTGTCCCAAAAAACACGACCGTCTGTATAAACGTTAGGTTAGTTTAGTATTTTTGACTAAGTAAGTGTCACTGAATAAAAGGCAAGTTAAGAACGGAGTGGTACGAGAGGTCGGGGGAGATCTCGGTTGACCTTCGAAAACACAGTATCGAAGATACTGGATTAAGGTCACGTAAAAAGAATGAGGACCCCCCGAAGGGCATGCATTAAGAGGATAATGACTGTGGACGAGGCGAAAGAGGTATGCAGGGACCGTAGCGTTTGGCGCTCCGTGCTCTCTGACTACCGACAGGGAAAAGCGTAAAGCTAAAAAAAACGGAGTGTCTTGTTAGACAGTAAATGGAAAAAATAGGCTTACGAAGACATGAGTGATGAGATGATAGATACTGTTAAAGCTTATTTTTTTATAATATTTAAGATATTTGATTTTCCCGATTCTGATACATTTTAAATGTTAACTATTTTAAACGGATCAATCGCGTATATTTTGATATTCGTTAATTTTTGTATCAACCAATACATAAATGCATAACGACCTCAGTCTACCTGTGACCACGGACTACTGTAAAGTGTTCGAAACGTTTGGTTTCGAAAAATGTATTTTTGATTACCAAAATATATGTATTAATTCATTTAAAATAATTTCATTAAAAATATTATTAGGTATTTTGAAGTAGGTAGTCAGTCGGTTTGTCTGTATATCAAGACTAGTTAGATAGCCTAGTGTCAAGGCACTCAGTTCACTGCTATTGAGGTAGTTATTGTATTTCATTATTTTTAAAATTTTAATAACAAAGACAAAGGACACTTGGGATAACCATTTTAAAATTCGTTTGTTGTTTCATGTTGAGTGTTTTGGCACTCAGAATTTGCACTCGTGTCCGGAATGGATGGCATTATAATATTGTCAGGCTCGAACTATACGAGTCTATTGTCTATGCCAGGACGACAGACAAAATAGTTATAAGTGTGTTCGTTTTAGTTTTCTTTTTTTTATATATGAACGACTTGGTCAAACGACTTCGTACGCATGGAACTTAATACATCTGGTTTTTTTTCGATTGCGTAGCATACTGTTGGCTCTACCGGCCTTGACAGGGTCACCAAGTTTTGGAGAAGACCAAGCTAGAAAAGCTCGGTCGGCGGGGACGGCGTGATGAGCGTGTGCGCTTGCGAGTGTGTATGTATTTAGCTATGTGAACGATCTTAAATATCGTTAGCCAGTATAATGGCGTCAGTTGTTTCTGATAGAACGTGTCGGGGCCTGCGGGTTCCCCGTTCGATAGTTTGCGACAGTGCTCTTTGATTGAGTCTAACTTAATGTCTCTGAGGAGATCTACATTGCGCATGTACCACGGCGCGCCTGTGGCCATGCGCAAGAATTTCTTCTGAAGGACTTGAAAATGTCTGAGATCCGTGTATGCGAACACAACACTGGTATATGTGAAAAGTGGCCTGATACACGTCGTATACTGGCTTTCTGTCTTTTGGCGCAAATCAACGGATATAGTCTACTGAGGACGAAAGCCGCTTTGCGGTGGACGTAATCGATTTGAAGAACAGTTGACTATCTAAAACTACTCCTAGGTATTTGGTGGATTTAGCCATCGGAATTGATTTGCCTTGCAATTTGATTGTTGGCATTATCTCGTTCCTACGACGAGGGAAGAGAAGTGAGACGCTTTTCTCGGGGTTTACCTCTATGCGCTATTTAGTGAGTTCATTTAGTGAGGTTTAGGGCTAGATTTGGGTATGTCATGGGTGTACAATATGTTGAGAAGCGGAGATAGAATGGAGCCTTGAGGAACTCCTGCTCTTATATGATGAGGATATGATCCCTTCGATCCGATAACGAAAAGAGCGGTTGTGTTGTGCGGATATGCACTAGCCTGTCTGGAAGTTGTGCTTGAAGTAGTTTATCGATTAGGCCAAATATTTCTAGATGTTTATTGTAATGTATGTAAATGTAATGTTTTTTTAGTAATAGTAACCTTAATTATGTTATTTTTATATCTATCTTATTATATTAGCTATCTTCCTGTGAAAGACCTATCGAAATCGATTCTGCCGTCCCAAAGATTAGCCGGAACGCACAGACAGACAGATAGATAAAAATTAAAAAAAAACAAGCTGCCAATGACAACTTCCGCATTTAAGTTGTCTGGATCTTTATTTAATGTTTTTTTAATTAATAATAATAATAATATAAATTTCTCCTTATTACATTAGAAATCTGCCTATGAAGTTCCGTTAAAATCGATCCAGCCGTTCCAGAGGTTAGCTGGAACAAACGGACGGATAGATACAAATTGTACCTAAAAAATATTACTTTGGTATAGGATTATGTACCATGTTTACGTAGAATTTTATTTATTTGTGTAGATATATATGTTTTATTATGTTTTTTTTTGCTCAGCCTTATACGTTAATTAGTAAACGAAATTTTAAATTATTTAATGTAATCACCTGTACGATCTAAATTGCAAAGAAAACTACACGGTTAGTACACATCGTTCATGGGCAAGCTCTTTTATATACTTGTTGTTAGTAAATTGTACCTAATAGCGCAATAAGCAAATAATATGTGCGATGGTTTTAAGTTGGAATTCTACTACGAATAAATGTCTTTTTATTATAACTTTACGCTTTCATCCTTCATAGTACAGGTTAGATATTAAGTAGTCTTAAGACACACTAGGTACTCCGCTTTCCGCCGTATTCGAGACATTGCGTGTTGAATGGTGGAGCTCAACGCCGCGCTTTGTCTTGCCTGAATCGAGAAAATCTAAATAATTGAAATATATGCATTCCCCTGCGTGGAATCGAACTCATAATCGATTGCGTTTACAAATATTTTTTTTACGAGAACTGATTAGATAATACGCTGTGTCATGTCACTCCGCTAAGCGATGTAGTGAAGTAAATTAAATAGATGTTGTTAGACATTATTACGTTTAATTTAATGGAATTTAAACACTAACTAAAGTTTTTGAGTACGGCTGAACTTAGGAAGGATATATGTAACTTCACAGTTTGTCATTGGAAATAAAAAAGTTTGATTTTTTTGTTTTAAAAAGTTAATATTTGGACGAAGCGGAATTCGAACTCGTCCCACTTAGAATCCGTCCAAGCGCTCGAACCACTAGGCAATGAGTTCTACATCCAGCTGTGTATGTAATACGAATTATTTTTTTAATGTATTCCTTTTTGTTGTGTGAATAACGCTTTAAACATAGTTTTGAAAAATATTAACGATCTATTATATAATAATATGTTCACCATAAACGTTGTCATAGCAACGCGTATGTCACTACATAAACATATAAACGTGTATATCAATCACGTAGTAGTGTGTGTTACATTTATTTTATTAATTTAACATATTTTTATTCTGCACTTCTTCTCTATACAAATTATAACTGTGCCAAATTTTCAAAACATGCTGCCAGTCGAGGCGCAGTGTGACAGCGTCTGACTGTAAACGGTTGTGAGTTCGATCCCCAGTCGGTAGAGTGATTATATTTTCACTTCCTCGCTCTGGTAAAGACAAAGAGCGGCGTTGAGTTCCACCACTCAACACGCAATGTCTCGAATTAGGTGGAAAGTGATGTACGGAGTGTGTTGACACTACCTGTCCTGTCTACCCTGGTATGCGGGATAAAAGCGTGAAGCTAAAAAATAATAATTCTCTCCTGTTAGCGTTATTTTCATAAGAAGGGGTACAAAGTATATATTAATATGTAGATAATTAAAAATACATTGGTATGTTACATTTTATTCCGGTTCTGGTCGAATAAAGCCTTAAAGTAAAGCCTTTCACAATTAATATTGACAGTGAAAGTTGAAATTTAAAATTTAAATTCGCTCGCCAACATTACAAGTGTATTTTTTATGTGCCAGTTAAAATATAATTTCTGTTAACTAGGATGAGTGTGATAAAAGGAACATACGTTTATTCGGGAATTATCAACAATGATTGCACTTTGATATAACGAACCCCCAATATAACGATTTTCTTAAATTAACGACATTTTCGATACCCCTAGAATTTTTTTAAGAACACATTTATCAATAATCTTTTTATAACGTATTTTAAACTTTTTGGATTACATAATAGAACGTATCATTTACCTCTATATAACGATTTTTGTTACTATAACCACAACATAAGAAATTCTATCAGTTTTTTTTTAGTATAAAATTTAATGCACTACTGATTGGGTCTGTACCTTTTTTTTAGCTTCACGCTTTTATCATGCTTAGTAGGGTCGATAGAATGTACCTAGTGTTAAGATCCTCCGTACTTCGCTTTCCATCGAATTCGAGACATTGCGTGATTAGTGGTGGAATTCAACGCCGCACTTTATCTTTTACCAGAGGGAGGAAGTGAAAATAAACACTCCACCGAGTGGGGATCCATCCCACAATCGATCGCGTTTACAGTTAGGCCTTGATAATAGGAATTATTTTCTATGTCACTTCAGTTTTGTAATATCAAGGTTGCACTTTATTAAAAAAAAGCAAGTAAAAGCAACATGCTTAACATTGTTATCTCTGTTCGTCTTGAAAAGGATATCAGGTTCATATATCCGGACATATGTGCAAGCTTTAAACATTTTTATTATATTGTTTGTGTATACAACTATATTATAATGCTGTGGTAAGGTAAAGCGCGGCGTTGAGTTCCGTCTGCAATGCCCCGATTTTTGGGTTAAAAGCAGTGACTGGTGTGTCTTAACACGAGAAACTGAAAAATACTATGTTCATATACTTCATTTAGATTTTTTTTAGGTTCACGCCTTATTCCTCATAGTAGGTTAGGCTTAGAGAACCTAGTATAAGGCAGTCCGTTCTCCGCTATTGTGTATTTAGGGGCGGAGCTCAACTCCGCCAGGATGAGCTCCGCCCTTCGTCTTGCCAGGGTGGGGAAATGAAAAAAATTATTTCATATAATGGTACAATATAAAATAAGAGTTAAGACGATAATAATAAACGGGTTATAGAACTGCTACTTATCGAACGTTAAAAAATCTGTCTCAAATTGACATTTTAAGTCGCTTGCCTCGTTCCTCCATTACACCGTAGCGGGTATTATTATATGAAAAAAAATTTTTTTTTCGAAGTAATTTTTTTTGATAAAAAATTGTTTGTGTTTAACTAAGAAGAAATAGAATAGAAATATTTCCTTTGTAGAATATATATATATAGGCATTTGTGAGATATTCCAATTCTACAGCAAACTAACTTTTTGTTTCTATAGAATTGTGCTAGATAGCGGAACTCAACGCTGCATATCGTTTGATTTGATTCCCCTATGTAAGGAAACTACTATTAAATATAAAACTGTTCTGCGTTTTAATGAGTATTTTTTAAAGTACATACACTGTAATTTGAAATTTGATATGTAAGTAGTTTTTTTGTAGGATTTTCTTTTTTAAAAGTTTTTTTTTATTCTTTGTATTAAATAACACTTTGTAAATAGTAAAAAAATAATATGGAAATATTTTTTTAGTACAAAATTTGCTTGTATATTACCAAGAACAACATGTTTACTTTGTAGAATCTATATATTTAAAAATGTACTTAAAAACGTTTATTAGTATATTTATTAGACGTTTGTAAGAAATTTACATTCTATAAAACGAAATTTGGTATATAAGCAGTATTTTTAGGGTTTTTTTATACTAAGTATGGAATACTTTGAAGATAATAAGAAATATTTAGAGGGCGTTCATATTAAATAAAGCAAATTTTTGCACCGCACAGCTATGTTTTAAAATTAACTACGAATAAAATAGCAGCACTTGTCCATACAAGTGTATTGTAATAGAAAGGAAATATGTCGAGCCACTCCACTAATAAATGCCTTTTAAGTAAAAATATAATAATTCTAACTTTACCTAGAAATAGCAAATCAGTACTGCAAATGACATAAATGAATTATAATGTACGAGTAGCCTGGAAATATATATATAAGAAAATTGTAACTTGCTGTCTGTGTATGGAAGATATACGAGAAGATATATATATTGGGGGCATTTATCAATATTATAGAATCCAAAAAAAAATGTTTTTTTTTTTTAATTTTATTCTGTGTGTTTGTTTGTTCACGCTAATCTCAGAAACGGCTTAACCGATTTAAATGCAGTTTTCACTATTGTATTATTCGCTAACTTTTCCTTAATATTTGCTATTTTTTTTTATATCAATCGATTCAAAAATAAGAAATTTATATCGATTTAAAGTATTCTTTCGTTAGTCGCATCTATCGACATCTTTCTTACGCGAACGAAGTCGTAGGCAGAACTAGTCAACTATAGTTGCCAATGATAAGGTTTTTGTATCAATCTATTACTATTACATACATTGTATGTTGTATTGCTTTAACATGTTACTATTAATTAGAAGTGGATAAGAAATGTATACTTGTATTCTTATAATTAAGCTATTTAAATTACAATAATAACTGCTAGGCAACTTTAGTGCAGTGGAAACAACGTTTGGCATATTCGATTGGTTGTGGATTCGATTCCCAGTTGGAGGAATGGATTAGATTTAAATAATTTTCGTTTGTCCCCTCTGCTAACTTTATGCGCGGTGTTAAGTTTCGCCGTTTAACACGCAATGTCTCGTAACAGAGGTACGTTACAGAAGATCGTCGTTGTCAACTAAAAATGTAATTTAAAAAAAAAACAAAACACCATAAAACACTTGACAGAGGCCAACTGCTATGGTGAATTTTTTATTGCATGAAAATTAAATAAAAATCAATTACAAATATTCCGGAAATCGAACCGGGTACCTCGATTATGTTAATTATATACGTATGTACATACATAAAGGCAATATCTGCGCCATTTACAATCACAGCTAACCTTGTGGGTGCTGACACGTATCAAATCTGTCGGTTAAGATATCGAATTTATGAATACTATATTTAAGAACAGTGTTCTGTTTGGTATTTTATTTAGTACTTATTGTGCCCCTACTTTGTCAGAATTCTTTCAAATTTCATATATATTTTTCCTTTCCCCGTGAGAATATCGATAAATAATGACATGACAATTTATTTAAATGAAATTGTTTTAAACGGATCAATCGCGAATATTTTGGTATCCGAAAACACATTTTTGTAAACCCGGCGCTTAAAAATACTTTACAGTATTCTACCTGTGACCTGTGTTCAATAAAACCTTTTTTGATATATATATATATATATATATATATATATATATATATATATATATATATATATATATATATATATTTATACCGTACGCCAGCATCTGACTGTAAACGTGATTGGTAGTGGGTTCGATTTCCACTCAAGGAAATGATTATATTTAAATTATTTTCATTTCCTCGCTCTGGTAAGACAAAGCGCGGCGTTGAGTTCCACCACGCACTACACGCACATTGTGTGTAGTATTCTGCGGAAAGCGGAGTATTGAGTGTCTTGAGGCTAAAAAATTAACAAAAAAACTATTTGAACCCAACACTTCATGCTTAAATTATTTTTACTTCGTCACTATGAAAGACAAAGCGGAGCGTTGAGTTCCGCAACTTGCAACGCAATGTCTCGAATTCAATCGAGAAATGGCGAACGGATGTTAACACTAGGTTCTTAGACGTTGACGGGAAAGGGCGTTAAGTTACGTTCCATACCGCTTGTTACACGACGGTGTAATAAGTGGAATTTTAAACGATATTTGTATGTATTATACATGCATTGTAATTACTCTATATAAAGTACACTACAATTTTTCATAGTAAAGTAGCATGAGGAAACGAAAGTGGATATATTATTAAAAGGCTAAATGCCATTTAATCATCCGCTCAAGGATAACTTCTATCCCGGTGTCGTATTTTTTTTTGAGAAGCGTTTCGTTCTATCCGCATGTAGAAATTGAATACCTATTGTGAGTCTTGTTGTATGTTGGTTTTGTTTATTTGTCAGTTCTAGAGGCCTTGTTGGTAACCTTAGCAACGCGTATGTTACTTTATATTATTAAAGTGTGTATCAAGCGTATATTGTTTAATTTTATTAATTAAATGTATTTTTAATATGTGTTTTTTTTTTTTGTAAAAATATTGACTTTCTGTGTATTTTCTCATCCTACATGGTTTCCGTTTGCCTTGTATCAGGTACTGTTACCCATTCTCTGTTTTAATTTGGCATTGTTTTTATTTGGAACTTGTTGCATAATATAGTAGTTTTGTATGATTGATTTTAACTTTAAAAGTGAGTTTTTAAGTACTTTTTTAATATATTTTTTGTTTATACTAAGATGACTTAATACTTTAAAAGTTTTTTTAGCTATACGCTTTTATCTCGCATAGCAGGGTAGACAGGAAGCACCTCGTATCCAGACACTCCTTACTCCGATTTCGTATACTGGCGGAACTAAACGCCGCGCTTTGTCTCACCAGAGCGACAAAATGATAATAATTTATATATAATCATTCCCGCGAGTGAGAATCGAACTCACAACCGATCATGTTTAATATACTACGCCACTGTGGCATCTAACCGCCTTATTTAATATAATTTACAATAGTATATACATTACCTCTTATACATACATATTCATGCTTGTACTCGTAAAAAAAAACAATTATCACTCAAGGTATTGGCTGTCAAAGTCGTCTAAACAACAAACGACTTGAATTTTTTTTATTTAAATTACAGTAGCAAATATAAACTACAATATTAAGGTCGTCGTGGCGCAGTGGAACAGCGTCTGAATGTAAATGCGATCGGTTGTGGGTTTGATTCTCACTCGATGGAATGATTTTATTTAAAATTTTTTCGTTTCTCCGCTCTGGGAACACTAAACGTGGTGATGAAAACTGAGCGTCTCAACACTAGGAGGCTATATGGAGTTGCTATGTAAATTAATATACTTCTTATATATATTGGTATAGAAGAAAAGCGGAGAACGGAGTGTTTTGTCACTAGGTTGTTTATGATAAGATCTTTTCTTGGCCAATAAAGATAAAGCAAGAGAAAGGACACTCCTAATAAAGATAAAGGAAGAGTCAAGACACCTCGTAATTCGCTTTCCACCAAATACCCGAATTTGAGACATTGCGTGTTGAGTGGTGGAATTCAACGTCGCACTTTGTCAATACCAGAGAGAGGTTGTGAATATAATCACTATCCTGAGTAGGGATCGAACCCACATACGATCACGCTTACAGTCAGACGCTGTCCTACTGCGTCTCGATCGGCCATAGTGTGTGTGTTACATTTATTTTATTAATTTTATACATTTTTATGTATTCTTGAAAAAAATGGTACCATTCTGCCTTCCTTCTCTATATAAACTATAACTGTGCCAAATTTCATAATAATTTGTTCTTGAAACTTTTGGGAAAAGCGTTATAAAATATCTGGTTCACGTATTAATATATATTTATAAAAACATTGCATCGTATTCGAACCCAAGACCACTTAGCAAAAGACACGTGCCAACGACATAAATAAAAAAAAACACCTGGTACTGACATACCTGACATATTCTAACTAAAATAGATTTATTTATGCGGAATTTTTATTAATCACTTACATTGATTCCAGTGCATTCCGACTGCATTTTTGTATCTAAAAAGGTAAAAAGTCATATAAGAAAGCTCCTTGTCGCTACCTGTTGAGTTAAGGCATCTATTAAAAGTAGTTTTCTATTATAGTGTAGTGGTAAGGTACGGGTGTATGATGCAGGTCGTAGATTCATTTAAATTGTTTATTTTGTAAAGGATTTTGATGATATCTTAGTCTTAGAGCGATATTGTCTGACTGGAAACGAGGTTTGTGGTGTATTCGTTTCTTCGCTTTGGTAAGACTAAGCGTGGGGTTAAGTTCCATTCAATGTCTCGATTTCAGACACAGATACAGACGCAAAGCAGTCAACGGAATGTCTTGACACTAGGTTGTCTGTGACTATCCTATTTTTTGGGAATATGTGTTATATTTTCTTTAAATATAATTTATGTACTCATGTTAGACGAAGCGTGGCGTTAAGTTTCGCCGCTTAACATGCAATGTCTTGATTTTGGGCGGAAATCAGTCAACGGAGTATTTTGACACTACCCTGTTGTGTCTGACTACCCTGCTAAGCGGCATAAAGCGTGAGGCTGTATGAAGTAAAGGAGATATTAGATACCAGATATTTAAACTGTACCTAAGGTATAATTATATTAGTCTCGAATCAACCGAGTTAAGTGTTAACTGACTTACGCTTTTTTAAAGCTTTATAAAACTATAACGCAAGCCATATTTGATTCACTACCTAGTGCCTGATTGACCTTAAATAAATCGCATGTTTAAATATTTAACTATTCTTAAAACGTTATTTCACACTTAGAATCAGGAAACATAAAGGTTAGCTGGATTTGAACCCATGACTTAGCGGTCAGAGAGTTTTGACGTTTTCCAAGAGGCGCGGGTTCGTTAATTTTAGTTAAAATATATAATTATATTTTAAATGAAAGTTACATTTATTATAAAACAGATTACACGAACACGCAGATGTATCGAGTCGGTTGATTCTTTTAAAATAGATTTTATTTAAAATTAGCTGTGCCTGCGACTTCGTCCACGTGAATACTGACATCTTTATAATTATAAATTGAAAGTCTTTATTACTTTAGCTATATATATATATATATATATATATATATATATATATAGCCATATATATATATATATATATATATATATATATATATATATATATATATATATATATCCAGCCCTTTCAGAGTTTAATCGAAACAGACGGATCGACTAAAAGTAATTATATAAAATATTATTTTGTACCTTGTATATTATATACATTCATTTTGTAAAAACCTTTTATTTTAATGTTACAAACAGACACTCCAATTTCATTTATTTGTATACATTTGTAAAAGTCGCTTAAATCAAAGATCTTAATACAATATGGCTCATTCACGACTAACTGAGTAAAAAAATAAGTAAAAGATGTTTTTTTTTAAGTCAGAAATCTAGGCACAGGTTTAGGCTTTTATTATCTTGAAGATATCTACTTCGCAAGTAACAATTAGCACTGGGCATATAAACCTCTTTATAAATATTGAATACATTCAATTTTACAAGCAATTTATCATAAATGATATATAATTCTATATTAAACTATTAAACCAGTAATATTGAATAGTAATTCCAATGTGCACGCGTATACAGTACAGCAAGTAGGAAGCCGCGCCCAGTACATTGTCTGTTTAAATATGGAAAGCTGTATATCTTTACGCTTATAGATATAGGTGTTCAATTCACGCGTAAACAACGCGTTGCCTTAGCAACGTGTATGTTTTATAAGTTTAATGTGATTTACTACATATTAGCATTTCGCACTTCTTCTATATATAAGCTAAGACTGTGCCAAATTTCATACACCTCTGTTCATGTCATTTTGGTAGAAAAGGGTACAAAGAGTTCGCTTTACGTTATTATTATAGATAAGGTGGTGATTAGACACTAGCTGACAGTGTTGATAGTCTTCTTACTAATTTTATAAAGGCAAAAGTTTCTCAGGATGTATGTTTGATTTGGATGGAACTTAACGGTATTATAGGTTGTAAATCAGAATAATATATAGACTATAATTAACATTTTTTTTTTGTGATTTGGTCATAATATAATGATACATATCAATTAAGTCGAATAAAAATCCATTGGAGTTACAAGCATGATGCAGTGTAGGATTATTTGTATTAAATAGTTCTAAATAAACACCCGGGATAGTATATATCTATTCTTTATGTGGAAGCCATTATAAACGAAATAGTGAACTATAAATTTAATTTAATTTAATACTTTGTTACAATGCATATTTTAGCATATTTATGAAACCTTTAAGTATTTAATATAGATTAACTATGTCTTTTACAACAAGTGATTTGGCCGAATATATTAAAATTATAACGATATGACTGACTTGAGCGCCATAAAGTGCCTAATAGATGAAGACTCACGGCGTGGTGGAGAGAAATTTGTGTGATAATGTAACGATAAATGTCAAGTACAAATATAGTTTTATCAATATTACAATGCGGGCGAAGCCGCGGGCGAAATCTAGTATAGAATAAAACTCGTAAGGGCTGTGCCGCAATAACGCACATTAGCTCCCGACTAAGACCGAGAATTAGTGTTATTTTTTATATACACACTTTTATGTTATAAAATGTGTTTATTATATTTGTTATATGGAATTGTGTTTTGTTAAAGTTTATATTGTAATAATTTAGCACTAAATTTTGTATCTAGAAATGTATTTAAGTATTTATAAATAAAGAGAGTGAGGCCGGTCGTGGCACAGTGGGACAGCGTCTGACTGTAAAGTGACTTCACTTCCTCGCTCTGGTACAAGACAAAGTACAGCGTTGAGTTCCACCACTCAACACGCAATGTCTTGAATTCGGTAGAAAGGGCATTACGGAGTGTCTTGACACTAGGTACTTTCTATCTTCCCTGCTATGCGGGATAAAAGCGTGAAGCGTGAGTAAACCATTACAATGGTTTAACGGAATAAATGTAAAATGTATATTATGTGTTGAAGAAAACAAAAAAATATCGTAATAGTTACATTTGAAATTTATTATCAGTTCTTCGTACTGATAAGACAAAGTGCGGCGTTTAGTTCTGTAACTAAGCAATATTTGTAATATTACTATTTGAGGAGAAAACAGTAGAACATGGTATGAGAAAAATAAGTTATAGAGAATTGAACCTACAAAAATCGTGGACATACAAACAGACACACATATTTTGCTTACTGTACGTTGTATAAAAAAAATATAAATAAATATTAAATTAAACAGATCAATGTACAGTAAAAGTAGGTAATATATATATATATATATACATAAATACATATGTATGTTTATAGAACACAATTACCGCGCCCACGGCACTAGCAATGATCTCGATGTATTTCATCAGAAATTTTCGTTTGCGACCTTTATGCAACTAGTTAGTATCCATTCTGACTTTCATTTATGTTGGTAGACCTGCATTTTTTTCATTTATTTTTTTTATATTTATTTATATTTTTTGGTTGGATTTGAACCTGACACTTTGACACTCTAGTGATATCTAATTTTTCTTGTCTTCTTTAATGTTTTTTTTATAGTGTATAACGGAGTGTCTTGACTCTAAATTAATTTTGTATTCAATATATAGCTGATTAACGGTTAAATTCCAATAATATTATGTAAACTATAAGTATTTAGTAATAATATATGTTAAATATAAAAATAAATCTATATTTCTGAAGTCATATTATAATATTTGCAATTTTTGAGTTCGCCACCCAACACGTAGTGTCTCAATTTCGAACGGAAAGCAATCAACGGAATATTTTGACACTAGGCTATCTCGCACTATCCTGCTATGCGGGATAAAGCGTGCACCTGATTTTTATACTAAACTTAATGATTTGTATATTGTTGCAGCGGCCATTTTGTTTTGATAACAATACTAAATATATATACATATATCCACTGAAGTATTAGTAAAGTGGTGGGTCCACGTTTTGCTTTACCAGAGCGGAGAAATGGAATATAATATAAAAATGAAATAAATTTTAAATATAATCATTTCCCCCGGTGGGAATCAAACTCACAACCTATAGCATTTACAGACAAACGTACAAAATTGTCCTACTACGTCAGATTGTTTCAATATTTAGTCTAGTTTTAATACAAAAAATATATTAAACTTATTTTCATTTTCTCGCTCTGGTACGACAAAGCGCGGCGTTAACTTCTGCCATTCAACACGCAATGTCTTGAATTCGGCGGAAATTTAGAGTACAGAGTGTCTTCACACCAGGTACTTCCTGTCTACCCTGCTATGCGGGATAAAAGCGTTAGGTTGAAAAAAAAAAGCATAAGTATTTTCTTTCTACAACAATGGAAACGCGCTCAGGACATACCGTGACCATTCGTAACATAATTAATACATTATTTAATTATTTATACGATGCCCTCGTACGTTGTACAGTGCGAGTAGACCTTCACTATTTCAAGTGAATTGTTTATATGTCAGTTTTTTCGCTTTTATTTTTACGTCTGTTTTCATAGATGCCCCGAAGGCACGTTAACTACGCGTTGTCTTGGCAACGTGAACGTCAAACACTTGGTAGTGTGAAGCAAAATCTTTGTATCCCTTTTTACGTAGATTAGTCTAACTGACAGAGCACAGCGTCATACTGTAAACGCGATCGGTTGTGAGTTCGATCCCCACTCGGGGGAATGATTATCTTTAAATTATTTTCACTTCCTAGCTCTGGTGAAGATAAAGTGTGGCTTTGAGTTTCACCACTCAACGCTTCGAATTTGGTGGAAAGTGAAATACGGATTGTATTGACACTGGTACTTTCTGTCTACTCTGCTATGCGGGATAAAAGCGTGAAGCTAAAAAAATTAAATTAACAAAATAAATATAACACACATTACTATATATATATATATATATATATATATATATATATATATATATATATATATATATATATATATATATATATATATATTTATTTATTTATATTATATATATATATATATATATATATATATATATATATATATATAGCGGACCAATTGCTTATATTTTGGTATTCGAAAACCATTTTTTAAAACCTGACCACTATTATTTATTTTTTTATTAAGTAGTTATTGAACCTGCAACCCTCGTTTGCATAGAAATATTTCAACTGTCATGTTGTTTATCATACTTAGCTAAGATGTTTAAAACCTCATGGCAAAATGATAAAGAAAACCTCTAAAGAATTCTTTAACTTCCACCAGAATTCGAGACGAAGCATATTGAGTGGTGGAATTCAACGCCGCGCTTTGGTTACTACAGGGATTTTTCATGAGACACATCAGGCAAAAAACGAGCTCTCAATTATAATCAATATATGGGTGGAAATCGAACTCACAACCAACGCATTTACTATCAGACTATGTCTGTCTATGCTTCGACGGCCTTATAAAATCTGATTTAAATCAACACAATATTAGGAAATTATGAATTTATAGCAAGGATTCGTCGCATGCCGTCTTGCTTCATTGTCCCGGTCACCCACATTGGTACGTGCCAAGAATTGTATTCAGTATAGAAAGTGAATGTTATAATAGTTTTGTTTATATGAATTTACCTGTTTTTAAGTACTTCTTCTTGGATTTTCTTAGGTTTTTTTTTAGGTTTTAAGATATTCAGTACTTCGCTTTCCGCCGAATTCGGGATGCTGCGTGTTGAGTGGCGGAACCCAATGCAGTCGGAATGCAGTATTAATGCAGTCTTACTGGAGTGACGAAATGAAAATGTTTTTATTTAATGAATATAATAACTCCTTCGAATGGGAATCGAACCCACAATCGATCACATTTATAGTCATATGCTGTTCCACTGCGCCACGACCGAACTCAAGAATTTTTTTTCACTTTTATATTAATATAGATGTTTATCATTTGTCTCGTAAGCTTTGCGCTTTAACGTGGGGTAGTGAGCTAAAACCGAGGTAGATATTGGACGTTGATCGGTTGAATTGAAATAATTCAAACATGACCGCTCCCCAAAGTGGGAACATAACCCACAACCAGTCACGTTGAAAGCCAGAAGCTGTTTCACTGCGCCACGGTTACCTCGAATTATTTCTCGCTAAAACGCTGCTAAAACTTGGCCAGTTTAATTTAAATTTATTAAAATTTCCTTATTTTTAATATTGTTGTTGTGTATTCAAATTCTTTCAGCCCTTTCCTTTGAAAATAAATTTATTTTCAATTCTTATTCCGTGTTCAATTTAACATTTCTGGATCTTTATTTTGTAATACGAAAATAAAAATAAACTTGGTTATCCTTCAATAAATTAGCTAGCATTGGTCCAGCCATTCCGTAGATTAGCTGGAACAAACAGACAGACAGACGGACAAAAATTAAATATTTTTAAATTGAGTAAAAAGCCTTTATTTTTAATATTACAAACAGACAATCCAATTTTATTTATTTGTATAGATAAACATTATATTATTATTATCTTTGATCAAAAACTAAGAAGGCGTTAGAATAACGCGTGAATGCCAACGTCTGGTTATTGCCACTAGCCGTATCTCATGACGAGAATATTTCAAGTATGTTTCATACAAATCGGTGTCTATTTTAGAAGCTTAAGCGTTTTAAATTTGTTTTATTAGGAAATCTTATGATGGACATTGTCCTCTTGTAATTTGCCTATTCCCAGTCAGGATAATTTCCACTTATCAACTTTGATAACACAAAGAACGGCGTTAAAATACGCTGTTCAACACGTATTTTACACGTATATTTGATTTGCAAGATATAGCGTGATTTTTTTAATACACATATCAAAGTAACAGTCTCCTTAGCTCTTTTTTTAGCTCTACACTTTTATCCCGCATATCAGGGTACACAGAAACTACCTAGTGTCAAGACACTCCGTACTTCGCTTTCCACTGAATTCAACACGTTAGTTTTGAGTGGTGGAACTCAACGCCGCACTTTGTCTTTTCGGCGGGAGGAAGTGAAAATAATTTTAAATAGAATCACTCCCCCGAGTGGGGATCGAACCCACAACCGGCGCCACGACCGGCCTCAACCACTTTAATTTTTATAATTTTCTATGATTAACTTTTAGTTTAAAACTGCCCGAATGTCAAAATTATTTGAAGCAAGTAGATAATATTGCGTTCCACGTCCATACCTTTCAACTGATCAGTGTCACGAGCACAAGCATTATCATTTGTTAAGAATTTGTAATTATATGAAAACTCTTATGCTATTATGAACAAATGGTTAATAAACTAATAATAATAATAAAGAGGCCGGCCGTGGCGCAGTGTCTTTCTGTATATATATATATATATATATATATATATATATATATATATATATATCGAAGCAAAGTGGTTTAAGTTCAGACTGTAAACGTTGTGGATTCGATTCCTACATAAATAAATAATTATATTTAAAATTTATCTTCATTTCTTCGCTTCGGTAAGATAAAGCGCGGTGTTGAGTTTACTACTAAACACATAATGTCCCAATTTTGGGTGGAAAGTCAACGGAGTGTCCTGACACTTGGTTGTCTCTGAATACTCTACTATGCGGGTAAGCGTAATGCTGTTTTTACTTAAACAGTTTTAAATATAACAAAATCTGAAGTTTTGATTTTAATGTATTTAGTGTTATTCATATTGTATGAAAAATATATAATTAGAAACCGAGTAAGCAAGCAAGCAGCGACTCCCAAAAGGCGCGGGCTTGAATCCCACCACATACAAATTTTGATATTTTCTGAAAATTGTTTTAAAATTCTTAGTTACCTTAATGTAATTATTGTTATTTCAGATAGTATTCAGACAAACATTTTTTTTTCTAATATTACTGTTGCAGAAAATATATTAAATCAGTCTATTTTTACTTTGCCTACTGTCAATGTCTTAAAAAGGTAAAAAAATTATTATAAGATAAGATGTTTGTGTATGTTAAGTAGACTGCTACTTACCATAAACAAGAGCCATACAACCACTGGGGTGTAAAGAGTTCCGACTGTAAATGTGATCCGTTGTGTTCGAATCCCACTTGGGGAGTAGATTATATATAAATTATTTTCACTTCCTCAATCTGGTAAGATAATGTGCTATGTTGAATACGGAGTGTCTTTACACTAGAAGGTTATACTGAGTATGTAAATTAATAAAGTTCCTTTACTCTACACGCAATGTCTCATATTCGGCGGAAAGCGGAGTACGGAGTGTCTTGACACTAGGTACTTCCTGTCCACCCTGCTACGCGGGATAAAAGCATAAAGCTATAGTCTGATAGTGAGTGTAAAAGCGATTGGGCAGTTCTATTGCCGTAGTAGGGTGTTATATTTATTTAAATTATCTTCCTTTCTCCGCTCTAGACTGGTTGACTTGGAGCGGAGTTCAGCTCCACTACTTTTTTGTTTATTTTTTCATATTTTACATTTTTATCTTGCAAGACAATACTTACTTCTTAGTGTAGGAAGGAGTTTTTAGTCCTTCATTAGAAACCTGAAAACAACTAAAATACCACTAATAATAGTTTTAGTTCCATTTTTTAGGTGAAATTAGTTATGACTGATTCACTATTTTAACTGTAACATAACATAATGGTAGTAGGAAGCCGAATATCCATTTAGTATGAAATTAAATATTACATGTTCCATGTAATTAATTTAGCACACGATTTGCTACCGTTATTGTATTATTCTCTATACAATTTCAAATATTTTAAAAGCTTTTAATTAGAGCTTAAATATTTAATTTCATGCTAATTTTATCGCAATTTATACGTGAAGGAGAAACTTTTGATTTATTTTTATGTGAATTATGTACATAGATAGAGTATTGATGAAATTTGGCATTTAAATTTGTATGGAGTACAAGTATGGAAAGCGAATATATTCATCATAATCTATTAGGTAGGTGTTAAATATTACACATACCGCCATGTGTTTGACATACACTTTTGTATCAAGTGAATTACACTGTTGACATTCTTTGCGTTAACGGGGACACTTGTGTTATAAAGAGTTTTTAGAAGAATAAAATTTATACTGTTATATTTTAATTAAAAGCAGGTGTCTGTTAATTACTACTTGGGTTTAAAAATCGTTTAGCAAAACCTACAAACTGGTTTTTTGTTTCGTAATACAGATTTTAATGGCATTGTGATAAATCAGAAGGCTGTCAACGTAGTGTCTCGACACTAGGTTATCTCCGACTACGATAGAGCGTGAAACCGCTATTCTAAAATAATACTCCGAAAATTCTTAAATAATTTTTATTACAACTATAGCCCGGTTATCACTGAAACTTGGTGATATTTAGGCTATATGTGAATTGGGAATGATCTGTATGCTGCTTGGTAAGAGAAAGGAGCTACCGATTGGTAACCGACAGCTGCTGCAGGCACCACAGCTAAGCCAGCAGGCACACCAGCAAGAGCCACGCCTGTCGGCAAAATGGCGGAATTGTAAGCTTGGATAGCTAGATTTTGAGCCTTAAGAGCTTCATCAAGGGCGGATTTGGCACTGGCTAAAATATCTTCCTTCTTTTCACTTTCCATCTTTTCAGCAGGCTTTTCTTCCGATTTCACTATAGCTTCCTTCTCTTCTTTTTTTTCGGAGATAGCTTGGCTTTTCACAATTGCTTCGGGTTTAGCATCAGATGCTGGTGCAGCGTCTACTGCGACTCCTGATTCTGAGCCAGACTCAACGCCAGGAACAATAGCGGAAACGGCATCAGATTTGACTAATGCTGCGGCTTTTTCGGCTAACAAAGCAGCGTTTCTTGCTTCAGCGACTTGAGCTTCGTTCACGGCTTGCCATTTCTTCTCTTCCGCTGCCCAGAAAGCTTCCTCAGATTTTTCCTTGGCCAAATCACTGGACTCAACTACTCCTTCATTCTGGTTTTCAGCGGCATGTTCCGCTAATTCACGAGCTTGGTCAGCGAGTAATTGAGCCTGGTCAGCGATTTTTACCTGTGGATTGTTTAAACATTAGCTATAAAGTACACTTACTTTTATTGATTTACTTTTTTTTTTTTTATTGGTTTATAAAATTATATTATGCGCTTATTTTTAAAAGAAAATCAGTTTTTTTTAATAATATTTCTTTTATCCACATTTGAAATTAGAAAATGCCTTATAAGTAATATACCTCAGCATCAATGGCAGCAGCTTGTATATCACCAGGTGGTATAGTGGGTACCACAACCAGACGAGGAAGAGCCACTGCAGCGAAAGGCAGCGGCGCCAACAGTGAGGGCGCTGGCGCGGCAGCCACGCAGGCGAAAAGGGCACATACGATCTGAAAACATGTAAATTATGAAATTAATAAAAATCCACTTTCAAGCGTACATAATATAATTATACTAACAAAGATAACTCAGTTCTCCGACTACTGGCGCGGCGGAACTTAACGCCGCTTTTTAAACCAAAATATTAAATACAGACCTATGCATACTGTCTTAAATAAATAAAATATTTCAATATTGGTTCAATGTTCTCTAATAGTAGATCACGATTTACAAGGCCGGTCTATTATCGATTGCAATTTATATATATATATATATATATATATATATATAAGTACTACCTGAAATAGACATAAATAAAAATATCTAAGTGCAAACTGTTCTTATATATTGATAAATGGTTCCGTATTGTTATATATTTTTTTTTATAATACAAGCCTGACAGTAAACACGATTGGTCGGGGGTTCGATCCTCACTAGGGGGAATGATCGTATTTAAAATTTAATCTCATATCCTCACTAGAGACAACCTAGTGTCAAGACACTCGGTTAATTACTTTCCGCTTGAATTCGAGACATCGCGTGCTAAGTGCTGAACTCAACGCCTCAGTTTATCTTGGGAGAGCGGAGAAATGGAAAAAAATAATAATATAATCATTTGCGTGGGAATCGAACCTACAAACTCCGGCTTTTATGGTTAGTGGTCATCCCACTGTGCAGTATCATTCTGTATCATATAAATGTACAAAAAATAATTCTATATACACGCTTTACATATGGAACCCTAAAACTTGCCATTTTATAAAAATAAATATCTGGAATAATAATTAACAAATAAAGAAACGTCTAATATTTAATTAATGTATATATTTAAATAAGCCTAGTTAGCTGTTTGTTCGTTCTAGATGTATTGTAAGAGCTTTATTCGGGTTTTTACTTATGAAATGAGGCCGGACAGTAAATGCGGTCGGTTACAAGTTCAATTCGCACTCGAGGGAATGATTGTATTTAAATTATTTTCATTTCCTCGTTCTGGTACAAAGCTCAGTGTTGAGTTACGCCAAGCAAGGTCTCAAGTTCGGTGAAAAGCGGAGTACGGAGTGTCTTGTTGCTAAGTTCTTTCCGTCTACCCTTCTACGCGGTATATACGCGTGAAGCTAAACAAAAGATATATATATATATATATATATATATATATATATATATATATATATATATATATATATATATATTGTCTGTCCGTCTGCAAGCTAACCTCGAAAACGGCTGAACCCGTTTGTAAATAAGAAAGTTACATTAATTTAAAAATATTTTGTTCGGCAAAATTATAGCAAGGATCAAGTTCACGCAAACGAAGTTGCAGACATTCACTAGTTATACGATATACATCCATTGTATATATATTTTTAGCCTAACTTCGCTTGTGAAGTCGTCAGCTTTAAAGGGTTTTCAAAAAAAATTGGTGGAATTATGATCTATAGTATTTTGTCGAACAAAATATTTTATATTAATATAACTATCTTATTTTTACACCTACACCTATTGAAATAAAACAAACGTTTAATAAATGTTGCCAAAATACAATTCTGAAAGCTCCATATAAATCTGTTTAGCCCGTTTCGCGATAAGCGCGATATATGTAAAATAAGTAGTAATATAAAATAAGTGTAAGAAACATATAAAAATCTCGACGCAACTGGATGTAGAACGTATGGCTTAGCGGTCAGGGCGCTTGGACGGTATCCAATAGCCACGGGTTCGAATACCGCTGCTTTAAAATGTTTGTACAAAATGCTTACTGGTTCTAACTGGAACGCTTTAAAAATAGTAAAAGTTAAAAATATGCCCATTTTGATTACCATTACATTGATAACATATATAATAATATATTCTTCTCATATATCTTCCATATACAGACAGCGATCTGTTTTACGTTTATCATATTTATTGTCGAGCAATGCGGAAACGATCGCAGCAAAAAATGCAATTATCCTTTTAAAATGTGACGGTTTCTTTTTTTTGGCTCTAGTTTTTTGTTTTACCTGTTAAATTTTTATTTTTGAATGTAGATAAAAAACTTAAATATTTAATAATTATTTGTTCTATATTAGAATATCTATTTCTAGAAATGATGCAGTGATTTTTTCTGAACATTTTTTTCCGTTCGATTTACTTATAAATTTGCATACTTTAATTGCAATAGAATATCATTCATGTTCCTTTTGAATACTTTTTTTGACTAATGTATTTATTTTAAATAATTACCTACATATATATAAATACAGGTTGACTTAGGACTAGTGTAAAATGTTCAAAACTAAGTGGATTTAAAAAAAAAGTATACCAAAATATACGCTATTAATTCGTTTACAATCAGGAAAATCAAGGAAATTATTTATTATTTATATAATTTCTTAATCAGGCCAGTCAGCGCACAATATATTGATTTCAAGTGGAAAGCAGTGAACGGAGTGTCTTGACACTAGGTTTTTTCTGACTACCCTGCTATGCGAGATGGCGCGTGAAGCTGCTTATAGAGACACCTCTAGCCTTCACCTTCACCTTCATGCGAGCCTGGTACAACTCTCTTATTTATTTAATACACTTATATAATATATAAGCAGTCAACGGAGTGTCTTGACATTTCCATCTCTCTGACTACCCTGCCATGCGGGACGGCGCGTTAAGCTGCTTTGTTTTAGATAGGAATGTCATACTCCTTTATAAATACCAGTTTGAGGAACTGGACACTACTGTCAACTTATCAATGGAACGAACATTTGCAATTATAATCCATTCATTGAATATGCGAAGGCTACATATAATTATTCGTCTACTTGAAAATAATTATATCTTAATATACATATATAATAATAATAATAAAAAAAATATTTTGATATTTTACGATATATAGACATAGATATCGAGAAGCTTTTATACGTTCAAATATTTTGTAGTGTGAATTCGAACCCGACCTGAGCCTCTTTGAAACCGTCTAAGCGCTCTGACCGCTAAGCCATTTTTAAAGGTTTATTCTAAACTTAGGGTTAGAAAACTTTTTTGAAAAGCAAAGGTATAAGAATTTCAACACAGCCGGTAGTAGAACAGTCACGGTCAGAGCGCTTAGACAATTTCCAAGAGGCGCGGGTTCGAATCCCGTTGCGTTCAAGTTTTTATACGTTATTTCAAAAATGTTTTCTTATTCCAAGTGTGGAATAACACTTTAAAAATAGTAAAATATATTTACTAATTGTTTTCATAGTGTCATGATAAATAGTTATTCTAAGGAATAGTGTTGGCGTAGGGGAATTGGAAGTTCCTGTGGTCTAGGTAGTGGTGATCGAGGTGGAGGATCGTGAGGCTTTAGTAGGGCCTAGAGCATGACCGTAATGCTTAGGAAGAAAAAACGTAATTTGTAAAAAGCTCCGAACAGAGATGCTAACGGAAATAATTATTGTTTTTATTATTTATTTAATAACAATTTTCTATTATTTATTTATTTATTTTAGCTTCACGCTTTCATCTCGCATTACAAAGCAAACAGGAAGTACCTAATAGACATTCCGTACTCTGCTTTCCGCCAATTTCGAGACATTGCGTATTGAGTGGCGGAACTCGACACCGCAATTTGTTTTACCAATAATTTTAATAAAAACATTCTTGAGGCCGTTTGTGGCGCAGTGGGACAGCGTCTGATTGTAATCGCGATCGATTGTGGGTTTGATCCCCACTCGGGGAATTAATTACATTACGCAATGTCTGGAATTCGGTGGAATCCACAGAACGAAGTGTGTTGACACTAGCGACTTTCGTCTACCCTGCTATGCGGGATAAAAGCGTGAAGCTAAAAAAAATAAACATTCTTCCAAGTGGGGATAGAACCCACAACCGATCGCGTTTACAGTCAGATGCGGTCACACGCGTCATATTTTAGCTTTGCCTTTATTTTATATTTCTAAAATAAAAGTAGTTTGAATTATGCCTTATAATATCAGCCATGTTACTTAAATTATTTATGTATAGATATTTCAATTTCAAGATCCATTACATTTGTATAACCATTACTTAAGTGCCGCAGTGAGAGACGTCAATTAATTTTTAATGAGCATTAAAGAAGTACAATTTTTTTAATTTATTTTTATTTAATTGTCAATTGACGTCTGAAAGGTTGGTTGGAGTCAGTCAGTTGAGTTGGTTGAATGTTGGTGGA
Source organism: Dryadula phaetusa (assembly GCA_032432895.1). Lineage (NCBI taxonomy): Eukaryota > Metazoa > Arthropoda > Insecta > Lepidoptera > Nymphalidae > Dryadula > Dryadula phaetusa. Next base: position 2,034,749 of record JAOYRS010000082.1, read on the forward strand.
TATCAACGGAGTGTCTTGACACTCAGTTGTTTATGAATACCCTGCTGTGTGGGATGAAGCGTGAAGCTGTTTTTTTTTAATAATTTTATTCACGTTATATTATCATTCGGGAAGTGATTGCAACTCCTACATGCGCCAAGCAACTATGTTAAAATTATGCAATATTTAATGTCATATTTAATGAACGTTGTTAGAAATCAAGGAGAGCTTGGCCTATTTAAATAATGAATTATATTATCATTTATGAATATATTTTTATGGTTTAGACCGTGGTTAGGTTACGTTGGGCATCTGATAGTGTACGATAGTCTTGGGTTCAACTATAGACATTACCGTGGTATGTTTAGACAGAACGCAGGGTTGTTTATCGCCACCAAATACTTGGTCTTTGAATTTACTACAAGGTGGTGTGAAAAACTTTTACTAAAATTAAAATGGCTCTTCCGAGAATGAAATTTGACAAAGTTGCAATTTATATAGAGAAATACAATTAAAACAACAAAATAAACACTACACACACTTCTATGCGTTTGACACACGCTTGTATATAAAGTACACGTTGCTATGGCTATATATATATATATATATATATATATATATATATATATATATATATATATATATATATATATATGTGCCAGGTTACTTCGAAATATTTTATGTCAAAACAAGATTCACCCTTTATTCACCCGCATAGCAGGGTAATCAACCTCGTGTTAAGATACTTCGTGTACTACTTTCCGCCCGAAATCGACTTATTCACAATTGTTCCCCCGAGTGGAAATCGAATCCAATATCAATCGCGCTTACACGTATCCTCTAATCTTATTAAAACAATGGATTTCTATAGTAAATATAATAACAAGACACACAACTGAATGAATTTGGTTTATGCGACGGACGAAGGCGAACGAAAAATTTGAAGTAATTATAGTCGAATATAATTTTATAATGGCAATCTCTCACTGATGCAAAAATGAAAAAAATACGTTTACGGCGCTTGTAATTTGGGATAGTGTGACTAGGCGCTAAGTAGACGCTTAATCCTGTAAAAAAGTTCCTAAAAGCAGGAAAAGATCCTAAATCACCTTTAAATTCACTAGCGCATATGCAAATGAAAAACGTAGAAAAATTTAAACGCGGTGGGATTCGAACGCAGCGCCTGTTGGAAACCGTCTAAGTGCACTGATCGCTAAGTCATACGTTCACGCATGTTTTCTAGTACAAATTGTGGAAAAACAATTTTAAAATAGTAAAACAATGGATAACTTTACTTTAGAATTAAGAAAAATCCAAAAAAATGACGAACGTACAAAAATATCATACAAAATAATTACTAATATACACGTATGTATATATATATATATATATATATATATATATATATATATATATATATATAATATGAAAATAATATTATTTTGACGAATATTTAAAACATATATAATATTTAAGCTAAAACATATTAGTACGTATACTATCGCGGGAGTGATTTAACTCTCTAAATTATTTTCACATGGGCAGAACGCAGGAGAAACATTTCCTGTGTTTTTCTATATATAAAAACAAAAAGTCTTTTTTTATTTCAGAACCTGTTTTTTAATATATTTCAATAGTGTTATATAATTTTTTTTTACGAATACTTACTATACTTATCATAATAAACAAACAAAGTCTGTATGTTATTAGAAAATGGTTTAATTTTTTTCATTTTCGTAGGCAATGCAATTTTTTTTAATTGTAATTATCAAACTGCGTGACTTTAATTAGCCAAAACGTTTTAGTAAAATAATTTATATACTTATATAGTACTTATATATACAATACACAAAGACGTACAAAATTTATTAATATATAAAAAAAAAGGAATTTTAAAATAATAAAAAAATATTCCTTTATTGTTTGTATTTGTCATAAATTATCTATATAAGGCAAAGGCTCAAATCTAATCTGCCTAATTTTATCTAAATTAATAGAAATAAAATATTATAGATAAATAAAAAAAAATCTAAAACATATCACCAAATACCAAACGTCTCACCCTTCAACACAAACACTTGTCAAACAAAGGAATTTAAAAATATATATATGTATATAACTAACCAGAACTCTCATTGTAATGTCGCGTAGTGTACTGATTGCTGTCATCTCGCAAACCGTTTTTATATTCTGTCTATAATATAAGCTGAATACTGGATTTCTCAACACCTATATTATTTATTATTTAAAAAAAAAAAGTAAAACGTCAATCGAGGGCGGGATGGATGCAGGAAGCGCGATTTTTCAATGGATGCCATATAAAGAGCGTCATTGTAAAGTGGTGTAAGTTGTTTTTTTTTTAAATTCATTTAATATGAATCATTTAGTTATTTCTAAAATTTTTCTATAAGAATTGAAAAATTTTAGTGTTACATCATTTTGTTTTCTAACTTTTACTCTAGACGTTCGTAATCCAGTGGGATAGTGTCAGACTGTAAACGCCATCGGTTGTAGGTTCTATTCCCATTTGGGGTTACGATTATATTTAAATTATTTTAATTTCTTCGATCTAGTAAGGTAAAACGGCGCGTTTAGTTCACAACTCTCACTCAATACGCAATATCTATATGATTTCGGACGGAGAGACAGTCAACGGAGTGTTTAAACACTAAGTTCACTCCAACTACTTTGTTACCTAAGTAAGATAAAATATAAAGCTAAAAAAGAATAATTATATTTAAGGTTTTTAAGCTTTTTAATATATTTGAAATTTGATATACAATAATTTCACATTCTAACCGATGCTAATTACACACGAGCTGACCGTTCTAGTTTTACAAAAGAATAACACATAAAATCAATTATTTTATTTAGATTTTTAATAACTACAAAATACTTGTTCTTTTGATTTATGTGTAATGGCGTTAAACGACGCTTTGAGTTTCGCCGCTCAAAGCTTGACTCTTTATAAGAAAGATGAAATTTCAAAAATGTACCTCTGGTAGTTGTTCAAATATACCCTTTCCTTTAAATGCCTATGACTTATGCTTATTACCCCAAATATTTTTTTTAAAACTTAATTTATACAGTGCCTCAATACTTGCAGTTCTTTTTACCTGTAATTTTTTTTATGTTCTGGCAACTTTTTAACCTATTTGTTTTGTTTTACATAGAAGATATCGATTTTTAATATAAATAATGTTATATTTAAATCAAAATTTCATACTTATACTTGGCTTTTGCTATTTTAAAACATTCCAAATGAAACTTGGCAAAATATCATGATACACGCAATTATTTTGCTTAAAATTCTTCCATTTTTTTATAGCTTTACGCATTTATCCAACATAGCAGAGCAGACAGGAAGTACGTCTTGTCAAGACGTAAAGTGTCAAGACACTCCGTACTTAGGTTCCTATCGAATTTAAGGCGTTTCAAGTTCAGTGGCGGAACTCAACGCTGCCCTTTCTCTTACCAGAGCGAAGAAATAAGAATATTTTACATTCTAAATATCATATTACAAAATGTCCTTATTGGGGACTTACACTACTTTGGTTACTTATCGACTGCCTGATTTGATTGTGGTTTCGGTTGCGTCACGCTGGCGCCATTAAATACATGTTTTAGTACACGAATTGCTATGTAATTTATTATTATTATTATTATTAAATATTATATATAGTTTAAGAGTAATGATCAGCGTACATACATACATTACGTTTCAGGGAGATGTTTTTTCATACATATAGTGTCAATATACTCCGTACTTAGCTTTCCGACGTATTCGAGACATTGCGTGTTGAGTGGTGGAACTCAACGCCGCACTTTGTATTTGCCAGAGCGAGGAAGTGAAAATAATTTAAATTAATCACTCCCCTGAGTGGGGATTGAATTCACAACCTATCGCGTTTACTGTCAGACGTTGTCACACCGCGCCACGACCGGCCTCACCGAATTAATATTATTATTAAATATTATATAGTTTAAGAGTAATGAATATGCGTACATACATACATATATGCATACATTACGTTTTAGACGGTATTTTTTTGTCATATATGCGTATTAAAAAAATATTATTTAGTAAGATGATCTCGGAAATTCTATCACCTTAAATCAACTTATGAAAAATTTTAAAGTCTCAAATTCACCACACCAGAGACAAAGAAACAGTCAGCTCATTCTGCAAAAATCCAAGGCAGTACGCGAAGCAACTAAGAAACAGATGGCGGTAGATTGATATAATTATTTTTTGTATCAACCGACAGACAAATACCAACCCAGTCTACCTGCGACTACGGACTATTATAAAGTGTTCGAAATGTCAGGTTTCAAAATATGTATTTTTGAATACCAAACTGTACGCAATTAATCCGTTTAAAATAGTTTCATTTGAAAAGTAAATTGATACTCGTTTTTAGTATGATAACTAATGTTTGAAATATAAATTAACTTAGAGGTATTAGTAACCCAGTCGTTGCGTAAAATACACGTTGTCTTAGTAACGGCATATATATATGTATATATTTTTGTCTTTGCGTTTGTGTACGTTTATCTCGAAAACTGCTTAGCCGTTTAAAATGTAGTTCTCACTATTGTATTTTGATAATCTACCCTAAACATTAAAATTTTAAAAAGGTTCTATCAATTTCAAATGTTTTGTTAAAAAAATACCTGTCTTCTGTAAATTAAAATTATACATAAGTATATTCTTAAATTTGTTTTAATATGACAAAAAGAACGCATTAAACTGGTAAGACAAGGCGCGGCGTTGAGTATCGCTACTCAACACGCAATGTCTCGAATTCGGTGGAAAGCGGAGCGGAGTGTCTTAACAATAGGTATTTCCTATCTACCCTGCTATGCGGGATAAAACAAAGTAAGGTAAGGTATTTTGTTTTCAACAAGTGTTTTCTGAGTGGGCGGAAATAAAAGGAGAAATGATTTGTCATTCAACGCCTTATCACTTCCTGCTTGACGAAATGTTAGAGATGCGTAAATATTAAAAGTACAGAAAGCAAAATGGTTGTCTTGGATATTTTTTTTAATTTTTGCCTAAAATGTTATATTAATATATTCCTGGCACTGTGGTACAGTGACTAACACAAGTGACAGTGACTAACAGTTGTGTGTTCGATACACACTCGAAGTTTTTAGAATAATTATGTTTCAAATTTCTTTTCATTTCTCCACTTTGGTAAGACAGAGCGCATCGTTGAGTTCCGACATTCAACACGCAATGTCTCGAATTCGGCGAAAAGCGAAATACGGAGTGTCTTGACACTAGGTACATTCTGTCTACTCCCCTATTGGGCATAAAAGCGTAAAGCTAAAAGAAAGAATTCAAAACTTACAAGGTTTTAATAATACTTGTATGTTGACTTCTTGCGTAATTTATTAATAACAAATTGTTTGTTTGTTTGTTTTTTTTATTTATTAATTATATGCTATCAATTTGCTAACGAAATCATTACAGTAACGAGAAAAACCATAAGCAAGAACATGTTATAGATAAGTACATCTTAACAACGTAAATAAATTGTGAATATAAGAATTTTGATGCAGCTGGTAGTAGAACGGCCCGTAGTAGATGGCATAGCGGTCAGAGCGCTTGGACGGTTTCCAAGAGGCGCGCGTTGGAATCCCGCTGCGGTCAATTTTTTTTACATTTTTTATTTTTTATTTTCCATTTCTATCTGATACTAGGGTAGTCATATGAGAAAATAATTTTCCGTAACCCTCATAGCAGTCAGAGACGATCGAGAGTCAAGAGTCTCCGTTACACGCAATGTCTCCGTTTCCGCCGGAAACTGAGATATTGCGTGTAGATTGACGAACTCAAGATTGTACTTTGTTTTATCGGGGCGGAAAAATAAATTTTGTTTATAACCATTACCCTAAAGGGGAATCGAACGCAAAACCAATAGTGTTTACGTCATACGATGGTTTAATGGTTCAATCACTGTACCGAAATATTTATATCTGAAATTTGATTTAATTTTTTATTACGCAACTAAACTCTTTTTTTCACGTTTTTGTTTGGCGTAGCAGGATAGACAGAAAGTACCTGGTGTCAAGACACGCCGTTCTCCGCTTTCCGCCGAATTCGAGACGTTGCGTGTTGAGTCGATAACTGATTAAATTTATTTTGGTATTAAAATTTTATTAGAAAGCATAAGTACATAGCGTATTATGGATTTCTTTTGTAATGTCTTCTTCATATCTGTTTTTAAATAAAGCGCGGCGCTGGGTTCCGCCTTTAACCAATGCCTCAAGCAATGTCTCAAGTTCGACTTGAATGTAGAATCCGTAATATATTAATTATATATGGGCGGAGATCCACGCCACGGTTTATTTAAAAAAGAATATATATTTTATTTAAAAAAAGTACAGAACCCTCCATATCAAAACGGTAAATCACTCAATTTGAATACAATTTCCCTATTTTTATTATACAGATAATGAAAACCCCATTCAGTATTATTAAAGTTATTAACCTTTATAGTTATTACTTACAATATGGACAGACAAGGCATACATATATGTATATATTTATATATGTACATACATATATAGATATTTAAATGTATGTATATAGTTAAATGGACAGTCTAAATGTCACTGCGTGTGCTTTTTTAAACGATATACATTTGAATGTCAACAAGATTCCACGCATACTTGATACACTCTCGTCCTGATATAGATATTTTTTTTTTTGCTTCACGCTTTTATCCCGCATAGCAGGGTAGACAGAAAGTAGCTAGTGTTGCGTGTTACGTGACGGAACTCAACGCCGCGCTTTGTCTTACCAGAGCGAGGAAGTGAGAATAATTTAAATATAATCGCTCACCCGAGTGGAAATCAAACCCACCCATCGCGTTTAAAGTCAGACGCTATCCCACTGCGCCATGACCGGCCTCAATAATAATAATATATTAAATACAATTATATATAGAGATGATATTTATTTGTTTTTTCGTACTTTTTTTAGGTACTCTTTAGGCTATAGTATTATTAGTTCATTTTTATTCTTAATGAATAAAATACAATATTTTTTAAAAATATTTTCGCATTTTTGTTTAAATTATTAATTATTAATTGTAAAAGGTTATCCATTCTTGTAGGACTTGTGGGATTATGTTTAAAATTTGTAACCGTTTCTTTCTACTCTAATTAGACAAAGCGCGGCGCTGAGTTCGCCACACGGCAAGCAAAGTGTCGATTTTTTAAGCGAAAACAGAGAACTGAGTGTCTTGATACTAGTTTATCTCTGAAAGATAACGAGCGTGAAGCTGCTTTTTGCTTTTAATTATTCTAAATAATAAACACAAAGAGATACAATATTAAAATGAAAAAAAAAGTTGTTTTTTAATATTTTTTTCTTCCTTGTGTCCCTTACTTTTATCAATTTTTCTTACAATTATTTATTAACAATAATTATTTTCACTAAAAAGTTGGCAATAGTTGCCACAGTCTTTTCTTTGTCTTTTAAAAGACAAAGTGCGACGTTGTACGGAGTGTCTTGACACTATGTACTTACTGTCTACCCTGCTATGAGGGATAAAAGCGTGAAGCTAATAAAAAAAAAGTATTTTCATAGCAAAACTTAACCCTGAATTTAAACTAGTTAAAAACGTCATATAATAGGGTTTTATGACAATTCAAAAATATATAAAACCTTAAAGTCAAATGTATATGAAATAATGCTTAATTAAGATTTCCTTATACAGATAATGCTACTAACTTTTAAAACAGCTATAAAAACTCATTGCCTTTTATAGAATTGAAAAAAAAAGAAAGAAAATATATGTAGGTAAAAACTCATCAGGACGAGAGTGTGTACTGTGCAAAGGATTCTTAGAGCTCAAATAAATTGTTCAAACGTTTTTTTTTACCAATATAGCAGGGTAGACAGGAAGTATCTAGCGTCAAGACATTCCGTACTCCGCTTTAACTGGCGAAACTTAACGCCGCGCTTTGTCTTACCAGAGCGAAAAAATGAAAATAAATTAAATATAATATAATTAATCTCTTGATGGATATCGAGCCCATAACGATTCAATAGATATCTAGAATAGATAGAGAAGATACTGTTTATATATATTCTTAGCTTAATTAGACAAAGCACAGCGTTGTGTTCCGCCACTCAGTAGGCAATGTCTCGAAATTGAACAAAATTCCTTTTTTATATATTGTTAGCACAAAATATATAATAATATCTTAGAATATTTTACGGTCAATGACTCTTCTCAAGTAAATGATAATATATAATAAATGTTAATATGATTTGGGCTTCCTAGTTCATATTGGTTTTTACAAATGTATATCTATTTGTATTAAAGTAAGAAGTTTAAGAATTAAGATCATTCGTGATATGTGGCAGTGGGACGGTGATCGGTTGTGGGTTCGATTCGAAAAAATAGTAAAACATTAAAATTATTAACATTTTTTTTCGCCAAACAATTATTTCTTAATATTCTTTGGGTAGCAGAAATTTGTAAAAATCTCTCTACAAAGATGTTAACAACGTAAAGTTGTAACAATATTTACTATTTTTAAAGTGTTATTCCACACTTAGGATTAGAAAACATTTTTGAAGAAACGTATAAAATTTTTTAACACTTTTAAAATAGTAAATATTAAAATAAAATAGCGATCTCTCTTGTTAAACGATTATTTCTTAATAATCTTTAAGTAGTAGAAATTTGTAAAAATCTCTGTACAGAGATGCTAACAACATAAATAAGTTGTAACAAAACGTTGTATAAGAATTTTGACGCAGCTGGTAGTGGAACGCATGGCTTAGCGGTAAGAGCACTTGGACGGGGTACAAGAGGCGCGAGTTTGAATCCAGCTACGTTCATATTTTTATACTTTTTATAAAATTGTGATTTTCTCTAGCCTGACAAAACTTAAAAATTTATATACATAGTGATAAATCAGAAATTATTTACACCATTTAAAACCAGCGTTAAGTAAAATAAGTAATTTGAACTATGATAGCGTTAACATCTACGTACAAAAAGTATGCCAGATTCACTTTAAATGATCTTGAACTCTCGAGTTCACTCACCGCCTATGATTCATCTTCTCGACGTTTTTAGTATCATTATTTATAAAAACTATATGTAATGATTTAGGGGCCGGTCGTGGCGCAGTGGGACAGCGTCTTACTGTAAACACGATCGGTTGTGGGTTCGATCCACACTCGGGGGAGTGATTATATTTAAATTATTTTCACTTCCTCGCTCTGGGTAAAGACAAAGAGCGGCGTTGAGTTCCACCTCTCAACACGCAATGTCTCGAATTCGGTGTCTACCCTGCTATGCGGGATAAAAGCGTGAAGCTAAAAAAACATATAGTGATTTATACGTATAATAATTTTAAAAAATACTTTACAAGTCAAGTACTTACAGTTAAAAAGAAATTGAAATTAGGTAGGGTGGGCATATGTGGTCCACCATTTTGTTGCGGCGGCCATTTTGTAAATAGAGAAGTTATTTTGTGTAAAATTATTGTGTTTTTACGACCCTATGAATTGGTTTGGTTTTGAAAAATATTGATTACGATAATTTCTTAAAGACTCAAGATTCCAGGTCAAGTTAAAATGCGTATGTAAATTATTATAAACATCCCATTTTCTTAAGTACCTTTTTAAAAATTTAGCGTTAAATTTTAATAAATGAAAATTAAATATAACATAATTATAAATTTTTTGATAATTGTATTAAAAAAAACTACTTGTGCTCGCAACTTCGTTCGTTTGGAATTTGACTGAAATAAATGTAGCCTGAGTTACTATTTATTATATCGACTATCTACCAAGGGAAAATTTTCAAAATCCGTCCAGCCGTTTCACATATTGGGCGGAACAAACAGACAGACGTATAAAAAATATAAAAAAAGTTTTTGTTTTAATTTTAATGTCTCCATTAAAATTAAAACAAAAACTTTTTTTATATTTTTGGCGCGTGAAGCTGCTTTTATATGTAGTAAATAGAGACTATAGAGAGGGAGGGAACTCCTCTAGTTTCATGCGAGCCTGGTACAACTCTTTTATTTATTTAATACACTCATTTAATATATAAGCAGTCAACAGAGTGTCTCGACACCACGTTATCTCTGAATACCCTGCTATGCGGGGAGATGCTTATGTTATAAACAACATCTACGATTTTTCACATCGTCGATATTGCTATTTTAATTCATCAAGGCAAAAATGATTATTGTACTTAATAAATTCAGACTTTTTCCGTCCTTACCTTTTCCGGGCAGAAGCCTTTGTGTCACAATGGGACAGCGTCTGACTGTAAACGCGATTGGTTGTGGGTTTGATTCCCACTCGGCGGAACGATTATATTTAATTCTATTATGATTTCTCTGGTCTAAGACAAAGCGCGATGTTGATTTTGTCATTAAACATGCAGTGTCTCGATTTTAGAAGATAAACAGTCAACGGAGTGTCTTTACACCACATTGTGTCTCATTATTATGCCATCAGATAAAGCGTGGAACTACAAACATACAAAGTTTACGATTTCTTATTGTAGATATTGCTATCTTAATTCTTGAAGGCATAAATGATTATTTTGCTTAATAATAATATTATTATCAGTCTACCTGTGATCATGGACTACGTCTATGTCTAAAACACTCAAAATATCGGGTTTTCATAAACATATTTTCAATTTAAAATAGTTACACTTAATTTTTTTTTTTTTTGTGTTTTGTGACACATGCCACAATTTTATTAGTGTTTGCGCCTTTTTTGACATATCCTTTAAATTTTTAGTTCAGTTGTTTGTTCATTTGTATTGGTTTCTCTCGCTAGTGAGTTTATACATGATATTCAACCGGAAGGGTTGTCTGTTACCGGAAGGATCTGTTACAATCCTCTTCTTGAGTCCACATACGCTGCCAGCGCTTTTATTGCATTTTCGCCTCAGAGCGAAATTGCCATTTTAAAATGATATTCGACTATATCTACAGTAGTATTTGTTATCGCTGTGTCCGCTACTCTGTCTGTGTGGAATTGAACATCTCTGGATATTTGTTTTCAAGCTCTACGCCGCACTTTGTCTCACCAGAGCGAGCAAGTGAAAATAAATTAATATAAGCACTCCTCGAGTGGGTATTGAACCCACAACCAACGCATGGACTCTGTCCCACAGAACAGTCAGGCGCTGTCCCACCGCGCCACGGCCGACCTCTTTTTTTTATAATTCCAAAAAAAATAGTCTAAATTACTAATTAATAATATTGTCTTTCTGTAGGTAATGGTCCTAAAAGTCGATCATCGATCAGTCGTGTTCCAAAAATTCAAAAAAAAAAACAAAAAAAATAGTTGGAGCAAACAGATCGACAAACAAAAAATGTTATTTTAATATAATAAAAATAGGAAATAATTTAATATAGTAAAAAACATATATTTTAATATTTCAAACAGAAACTCGAATTCAATTCATTTTTATAGACAGGCTTAATAATTGATGGAAATTAAAAATTGAATTGAAAAAAAAAACTTTTCTATTATTTAATGCTAGTGACTTGCCTTATAACATTTTTTCTCGTATACCGCCGTCACAGAACTTAGTGGTGAGAAACTCAAATTGTCCAATACTAATTCGAATTATTTACAAAATATTTAAAAAATAAATATTATAATATTTATGGTAAATATTTAAATATCGTGAAATTTGAAATACCTAAGGACTTTTAAAAGAATATTTTAAAAAGACAGTAAAACCCCTTTTAATATAGCCATTGGATATAAATTAGTAAAATAAATTGTAAATACAGTATTTTTAATATAATATTTTCTTCCCTCTTAGAGTCTTTTTATGTAAGCATAGAGAGCGTAGTGTTTAGTGATAAATAATCCGTAAAATCAGACAGTTTTCGTACTTTTCTATGATGGGATTTGTGCAGAGGTAGTGTCACGCTTTATCTCGCATAGCAAGGTAGTGAGAGACAACCTATTGTCAAGACACTCCGTTGATTACTTTCCGCTCGAAGGAAAGCTAAGAAGAAATGAGAAATGGCATTCACAGCTAGTCGCATTTACAGTCAGCGTTCTCATGTGCAGAGGCTAACATACCATTTTGATTTTCTCCGCTCTAATACGACTAAATGTGGCGTTTAGTTCCGCCAGCCAACACGCAATGTGGTGATTTCGGGAAATTTTGAGCTTTACGCTTTATTATTGGCAAAGTAGTCGGAGAGAACGGAGCGCGGAGTGTCACGGTCTCTGCATACTTCTTTTGGTTCGTCCACAGTTATTAATCTCTCCGTAAAAACCTGGCTTAAACTATATTAATTTAAAAATAAAATAATATTAAACAGGATTTAAACTTGTAACAATCGTTCAACAAGGCATGTACCAACTGAGCTTCGATGGTGTCATAATGCAATTATCACTATGATATCAATTTTAGGTCAAACGTTTCCAAAATGTTTGTTACTTTTTTTCTTAAATTGGATTCCGTTTTATATAGCATTGATTGACCAATTGGTTTTTTTTTTTAAATGAAGTGAAAACTGTATTGTGATTTTGAATTATAATTTATCTGTATATTATATTAAATGCGTGAAGCAAAAACTCTTTTTACCAAAAAGGTATAACGTAATTTTTTTTAAACGTTTCTGTAGGCATTGCATTTCTACGGGTATTAGTTTTATTTGTGCGTTGCCTGTCAGTCTGTTTGTGAATAACGAAATAGCGTCATTATCTAGGTATACATATATATAAAATTGGACTGTCTGTATGTAATATTACAATAAGCTTTTTTTTACCAAATGCGTATATGTGTATATACTCGGTACATATACCAAAATATGTTATTTTACAATTTTTATCAGTCTGTTTGTTCCGGTTAATCTCTATAATGGCTGAACCGATTTTGATGGGCATTTGACTAGCAAGTAGCTGATGTAATAAGAAGTAACTTAAGCTATTTTTAATATACAATTATAGAATTAAACTCCACGCGGACAAAGTCATCATCTGATCCCTTTTTTTCGACCTTTGCCTACAGTTTGATTATAGTTTATATGCATGTAATATTATGCTAACCGCTTTTTACTACATATATATATATATATATATATATATATATATATACATATATATATATATATATATATATATATATATATATATATATATATATATATATATATATATATATATATACAGTACACATAACAAAATAACATTTTTGACAATTGTTCTCTGTCTGTTTGTTCCGACTAAACTCAGAAACGGCTTGACCGATTTTAATAGGACGTTCTCTCGCAGATAGGTGATTTAATAAGTTATAACTTAGGCTAATTTATTTTAGAATTATATATAGGAGGTTAGGGTAAACAAAATAGCCGTCCGTTTTTTATAGCACTTATAGAGACTGATTTGCTCGATTATTGAGATTTGTAAATTAAAATATTGTAGACTTGGTCAATCTGTTGCCACGGACTACTGTAGTGTTTGAAATATCATGTTTCCAAAGAGGTTATTTTTTAGCCAAAAATTACGAAGCGCCAAACGCTCCTGTCTCTGCATACCTCTTTCATTTTGACCTCTGTTTTTGACCTCTTCATACACGCCCTTGAGGGGGTCCTCATACTTTTCACGTAACCTTCCTCAGTATGATACTGAGGAAGATGCCTCATGCTTTTCACGTAACCTTCCTCAGTATGATAGTGTGTTTTCAAAGGTCAATCGAGGTCTCCCCCGACCTCTCGTACCGCTCTCGGTATTTTCGAATACCAAAATATACACTATTAATCTGTTTAAAATAATTTCATTTAAAACTTAATTAAGTTTTAAATGAAATTACACAATCAACAAAGAGCCAGAGATGTTAAATTACACAAGGGTGAAGTTGCAGGCATAGTTAATACCAAATGATCAAATTGTAGGATTTGCCTTGTTTCTTTTCGTAGGAGTAATAGATTTATGTGTGATTATTAATGATTGTTTTTTTTTAGCTTCACGCTTTTTATCCCGCATAGCAAAATAAACAGTAAGTACATACAATACATAGAGTCAAGACACTCCGTGCTCCGCTTTCCGTCGAATTAGATACATTTCGTGTTGAGTGGCAGAGCTCATCTCCGCACGTTGTCTTACCACATCGAGGAAGTGAATATAATTTAAATATATAATCACTCTCCCGACTAGTACTCGAACGTACAACCGATTGCCTTTACAGTCAGACGCTGTCCCACTGCGCCACGACCGACCTCTATTTGATTATTTTAAATTTTCTATATATATTTTAACATTTTCTTAGTAAAATCTTTTAAAAAATTCTTAAAGTAACTTTACTTACTATTTACGTTTACATCAATTCATTTTAAAATGCTATTATGTTTTACATATTCATTACTTTGTCGCTCGCAACAAAGTTAGCTTCATATGTAACATAAAATTTCGACGTCTCTTCTACCTGTATGAGTTTTCAAACATCCCAGAATAGAAGAAAGGTTTTGGTATAAAATTGTTCTCGAAAAATATTTTTGTTTAACTTCACGAGTTTATCCAGCATTGCAGGGTAGACAGAAAGTACCTAGTGTCAACACACTCCGTACAGAACGCTGCGCTTTGTCTTATCAGAGTTGGGAAGTGAAAGTGATTTAAATACGATAATTCCTCCGAGTGGGAATCGAACTCGCAACCGATCGCCTTTACAGTCAGACGCTGTCCCACTGCGCTACGGATAGGTATAGAGATGTTAACAACAAAAGCAAAGTCGTAACAAACGTATAAGGCTTAGTGGTTAGAGTTTAGTTGGATGGTTTTCGAGGGACGCGGGCTCGTTTCCCGTTACGAATAATTTCACGTCGTCAAATTTCTTAATCGATCGTGGTGCAGTGGGACAGCGTCTTGACTGTAAACGCTATCGGTTGTGGGTTCGATCCCCACTCGGGGGATTGATTATATTTAAATTATTATCACTATCTCGCTCTGGTAAAAGACAAAGTGCGGCATTGAGTTCCACTACTCAACACGCAATGCCTCAAATTCGATGGAAAACGAAGTACGGAGTGTCATGACACTAGATATTTTTGTATGCGGAATAAAAGCGTAAAGTTAAAAAAACTTATATATTTGATGATATATGAATAAAAATGAAGTGTATAATTATCGCACTCAATACATTGCGGAGAAAAGAGATATTAATCATTAAATTCTCTCTCTCTTTTTCTCTTTCTCTCTTTCGTGGTACTTGTAAAAGAGATATGAAGAGATTACACCTGACCTGACAGACACCTGTTTCATAATATTACAAAATTTCAACCATGCTATAAGATTAATGGTTCCATAGTAATGATGATTATCAAGTAATTTGTTTTACTGTAATTTGAAAATTAACTTAACAAAAAGTTGACTTAAGTAAGTCTGTTGAACTTAAGAAAGTATTAAGTAATTTTCAATTATGATCTGATAGTACAGTGGTTGTTACATGTTACTGAACTTTAGGTCGTCGGTTCGATTACACACACAAGGCCATCGTTTTCAATACGAATCCCATGTTGGATAATGATTACATCAAAACTATCTTAATTTCTGCACTCTGGTCAAAACAGAGCACGCTGTTGAGCTACGCCACTTAGCACGTTTAAAAAAAAATTTGAGAAAAATGAAGAACAAACTGAGATCAACTCAGTTTGTTCTCTATAGACCCTCTCTGACAAATTAACTAAGCATTGAAAAACGTGAGAACACAAGAAAAGGTAAATTGACATCTAGTAACACGATCTATATGTCATGGGTGTGAATCGAACCCACGACCTGTTAACGAGCTTAATCTAATTGGTTTACCAAAATACCATTATTACCTCGAAAAGCATTTGGATTCCAACTTTTTCCCTCATAGCAGGGTAGTTAAAGATAACTTGTGTTAACACACTCAGTTGACTGCTTTACGCTAGAAATCGAGGCGTTGCGTGTTGAGTGGTGACCTCAACGGTGTGCTTCGGCTTACTAGAGCGGCGATATGACAATATTTTTATTAAATATAATCATTTTCCCCAAGTGGGAATCGAACCCACAACCAATTGCGTTTACAGTAATACGATATACGACTGCGCAACTATGGTCTTACCTTGAAATAAATATAAATCATGACTTGAAATTATTATCTTATTGGAACTTATTTTTCACTAAGCAAAAAAACTCACGCTTCTTGGAGTTAAAAATGAAATGATTTTTTTCTTCGTTTCCAATCATTGTATTCTGCGTTTTTATTTTTATTCTAACTTTTGGTCTATTTCAAGGCCTTGGTTTACTTCCGGTAGTTTTTTTTTAATTTTTTTTTTCATATTAATTTACTATGAATATATATGTAGGCAGAAAGCCCTGCTTTAAAACTATATTTTTTGTGGTAAGTTTTTATATGGCGTCTCTTTACGCCGTATTATAATAATTATTTTTAATTGAATATATTATATACCTCCAAACAAATTGGTTTTTTGTTTCCGGCATTTTTTTATTTAAATTCTTTAATATAATTATGTATTAGAAATACATTATATTAATATAAAAAAATATTACCCACACACTACTTCTCATACATTTGGCATACACTTTTGTATAAAGTGACAAACACGTTGCTATGGTAACGCGTATATAATGCGTCAATTAGAGTACTAATATATATAAAAATTCTGTCTATTTGTTAATGTCTTATAAGTCGATTAAAAGAATAAAAGTTGGTTTAGCATTAAAAAAATAATATTCTTTTTTAATTCTGAATTACGTAAAAAAAGGCTAACATAACTAATTTATTATTATAAAATGGTAATATAATGTTTTAAATTGTTTTATTATTCGAAATTTTACTTATTTTAATTTGATATATGATATTTGATGTATATGTAATTCTTTGCATTTACATCAATAAACATAACGAATAGAAGAATTATTTATTCATTTTTAATGTAATAAAAACTATATAAATTAAAAGATAAACTACAGTATTTTTCAAAATGATATTCAAATCTTTCACACAATTGCAACTGACAAGGGACTGACAAGATTGTTAGTTTGTCTGTCAGTTTGTCAGTCAGCATGTCTGTCAGCTAAGACAAGAGGTCCTTTTGAAGGTTAAATTATAAAATGCACAGTTCAAAATGTCAACTCGGCATTACCAACAGTCTGTTGTGACATTTTAATGGTCTGGGAATTAGAACGTCGTGTGAGTATCTCGGTTATATTATTATACGTAATCATTGCAACTGGTTATTGCTTTTTTTTAAATAGAAAGAAAAATAAAACAACATATATTATAAGTTAATTCGTTTATTCACACATCCTCGCCTCTTGTCTGTACAATTTGTTTTTATACAATTAAATTACATTCCGAACATGAGTATTAAGATTTTTGGCTAAACACCTATCACAGTTTACCATCCGTGCGCGAGACCGTGTCCATGAGCGAGACCGCCGTAGGCGAGGGCGCCATGGCTGGCGTACGCGACTGGGGCGTGGACGAGGGGGGCGGGGTGCACCTGCGACAGGGAGGAGGAGGCGACGGAATGGCTACCGGCGAGGGCTACACCGTGTCCAGCGAGACCGTGTCCAGCGACCAGACCGTGTCCGGCGACCAGGGGGGCGGCCAGACCGTGACCGGCGTAGGCGGCGACGGGGGCAACGTGACCGGCCAACTGGCGGGCTACCACGGGGGCGACACCAGCGGCGGCACCGTCGACGGCGGCTTTGTGTGACTGGGCAGCGTCAACTGCTTGCCAGGCGTGGTCTTCGGCGGCGTTCACGGCTTGACCCTGGAGTTCAGCAGCCTGGTCGTGGTATTCACGGGCGGCGTCGACAGCGGCGCGGGCGTGGTCGGAGGCCTCGACGTGAGCGTCGATGGCGGCACCCTGGAGATCACCTGGAGGAATGGTGGGAACGACGGCATGTCCGACGGCGAGGGGAGCGGCGTGGCCGACGGCCAAAGGAGCCGCTACAGCCAGAGGAGCGCCATGGCCTAAAGCCAAACCATGACCGTGTCCCAGCAGCCCGGAGGCGTAGGGGCCAGCCAGCAGAGCGCCGGAGGGCGCAGCTGCGGCACAGGCGAGGACGGCGGCGGCAACAATCTGCGAAAATAAATCCACATTATCGACAATCCGATTTGGCACAACACTAGACAAAGCACCGCACTAGTCACGTTACACAACTGACCAGAACTCTCATCGTGCACTTCTGTTGTAGACTGCTCGAAGGCTACTGATTGCTCTGATTCCGTCGCCGCCCGTTTTTATACTAGCTGGCCGCGTGGTGTGAAACGGAACGCTTGAAAAAAGTAAGTGGCCGGTCTCAAGGGCGGGAAGGGTGCAGGAAGCGCGGTAATTTTGACTAATACCTGTTCGAATTTTGGTTTTTTCGCCTTAGGCCTTAAGTCCGATGTTTTTAATGAGTCGGACGTCGGCTGGCGTGTATTCATCCCAGTATGGCGCAATCCATCCAGATTGTACCGTAATCAAATCACCGTTAGTTGTTACGTAATGGAACATCAGCAGTGTTGGGTTCATGAAAGTATAATTTTCGCTATATAGAATTAATCGGCATTCGTTAATGATTCGCCTCGGCCGATGGGAAGTATAAAACTCGTGTCATTGAAGCTTAGCAACTTAATAATAACATCCTGTGACCTAAATTCTATTTAATGGTTTGTTTGTATATATATATATATATATATATATATATATATATATACCATAAAGATTTTTAACAACACCACCGTGACGGTGTTAAACGCATTTTTTCCCAACTTAACTGTTACAAAATAACTTTCTTAATTACTTTTTCTATTTGTCAGTACACAGTAGGTACCTTTGCCTTTATTTCTTTTTTCAAACTCCCAAAGTTAGTGGAAAATAAAAAAAAAAGCCAACTGTAACCGATTTGTTTACTCTTCTAAGAATTTACTTGTACTTCATTTGTAGGTACTGATGTTATAATAATCTATGGATACAAATAAATTTAATTGGTGTGTCTGTTTGTAATATATAAATCTTATAAGCCTTTATTTTAATACTAGAATAAAACGTGATATAATGTACTTTCTTTATAATAAAAAAAATATATGGAATTAGTTGAAAAAGTTTATGTATAATGCCGGGTCCACACCAAACCAACAAAAGAAAAACAAAACAGCAACTCAATGTTTCCCAACATTTTTGAAACAAAAGCGAAACATTTCGGCAACAATTTTGTTTTGTTCGTGTTTTCAACAACTTTTTGTTTTCCCGTCGCCTGGCGGTAAGATCAAAATGTTGCTGTTTTGTTTGTGTTTCTGGCAACTTTGTTGGTCTAGTGTGTACGCTCTCCACAGGAAGAAAACAAAACTTAAAATTTGTGGTTCAGTTTGTCTCGTGCTGTGTGCAAAATGACTTCATCGGGAAAAGCAATAAAATGGAGTGTTGAAAATACATGTAAATTAATCGAACTTTATAGAGAAAGTAAATTGTTATGGGATGCCCGACACCCTGATTATAAAAATCGTTATAAAAAGGCAGACGCCTTAAAGGAAATAGGAATATTGTGTAATGTTTCTTCAGAGGAAGTAGACAGAAAGATAAAAAACATCAATACCCAGTACCAAAGAGAATACAGAAATTATCAGTTATTGAAAAAATCCGGAGCTGGTAAAACTTTCGTTTCGAAGTGGTTTGGTTATTCACTATTAAGTTTCTTAAAAGATAAAAACAAGCCAAGACCAAGTGGGAATATAGGCGGATTATCGAATACACCGGTAGATATTTATTTATTTATTTTTATTTATTAGATATAAAATTTACATATATTTATGCATTATTTATTTACTTATATTTATTCATTATACATTCTATCATTTTATCCTTAAAAATCAGTACTTTTGCTCAATAGATTAACAAAATTTTAACTGCCATGGAACTTGTTATTAGTTATTAATAATTAGAATAATAAATCATTAAATCAATTAAAAAATCATTTTCCCCTAAAAAATCAGTACTTTTGCTCAATAGATTAACAAAATTTTAACTGCCATGGAACTTGACCTTGCTCAGACATAAAATATTCAGCAAATTCTTTTCTTATTTCCATAGCTTCTACAGATGATTTTCTTGCAGTCTGTTGTAGATTAAAAAACGACTGTAAAGTTTGTTGATCTTTTCTCCATGCGCCATCTTCTAGTGTACCACTATCAATATGTTCTACATCAAAGCTGTTTGGTGGATTATATTTATTTTTCGACAAGACACACCTTAGATAATTATGCAAACAAATGCATGCCAAAGTCACTTTTTCTACCTTTTCTGGTTGTAACAGCATTGGTTTGCGAAACACTCGAAACACAGACGCTAAAATGCCAAACACATTTTCAACTATTCTTCGAGCACGTGAAATTCGGTAATTGAAGACACGTTCTATTGACCCCTTATCTTGATGGCCGCTATATGGTTTCATAATGCATGGTTTAAGGGGGAAAGCATCATCTGCGACTAAAACATAAGGACTTTCTTTGTCCCTTCCAAGAAGAACACGTTTTTGTGGCAAATTTAGTTTTCCTTCAACCAATAGTTTGTAAAATGGCGTATTTTTAAAAACACCTCCGTCAGAGATTCGTCCTTGACAACCAACGTTTGCATACAGAAAATTATAATTTGCGTCAACAACAGCAAAAAGAACTACACTGAATGTTCCTTTATAGTTAAAAAATTCACTGCCACTGAATGTAGGTGCCTCGATTACAATGTGCTTTCCGTCCATTGCGCCTATGCAATGTGGAAAGTGCCAAATCTTGTTGAAATCATCGCTAACTTTTTCCCATTCCTCTTCACTTTTAGGAGTCTGAAATAAAATACAAATTAAATTTAATTGAAAGTTCTTATTATATATTTTTTTTAATATACATTTTTTTAATATATTTTTATGCAGTTTTTAATAATATACATTCTTTACTTTACAGGAAAGTGATGATTCAGACAGTGATGAAGAGGCAAAAGAATCCGAAACAAATGACGATGATACCGCTAGCGTCAGCCAGAGTACAAGTAATATGGGAGAATTACAAGAAAACTACGAAGATTTGCAGGCTCAAAAGGAAATTACTGATAAAAACACCAAAAGCTTAAAAGCAAAATCTACCACACCAAAGAAAAGAGTTCTAACCACTAGTGAGAAGCAAAATGCAGAAGTTTATGGAATGCTACAAGAAGTATATAAAAAAAATCAGCAAGGAACATCTGTACAACCCGATGATTTTGATATATTTGGTGAGCTAGTTGCTAGAAAAGTGCGAAAACTTCGTACTCCTTATGCGCAAGCTACTGTGCAGCATTTGATCAATGATCTTCTCTACAAAGCAGAAATAGGAGAATATGACCAACCAAAAAACACAGAAACTCAAGAGCAATTGACACCGTTCCTTCAATCTTCCAATAGTTCCTCAACATAGTTTTTTTGTCGGTTCTTCAAGCTCGGCCTAACCCAAAAACGTTTTTTCTTTTTTTGGTTTAGGAATAGAAAACCAGCTGCCATAATAAATAATTCATTGTTCCTTTGTAATTCCAAATTTCGAGCTCGCCACATTTTCTATCGGGATCACAAAGTTGACTGATTTTTGTTTTCATATGTGGACAGCAGTTGACAATTAGTTCCTGTTTTCGAAAACTTGCAGTTTTGTTGTGTTGCTGATTTGTTGGAGTTTTTGTTTTGTTGGTTTGGTGTGGACCCGGCATAAGTCTGAGTGTCTTGTCTGTTTTAAATTATTTACTCATCATTTAGGTCGTTCTGACAAAAACATCATCCTGTTTTTTTTTAAGCTTCACGCTTTTAACCCGTATAATAAGGTAGAGAGAAAGTACCTAATGTCAAGACACTCAGTACTTCGACATTGCGTGTTAAGTGGTGGAACTCAACGCCGCACTTTCTCTTACCAAAGCGAGGAAGTGAAAATAATTTAAATATTCGAGTGAGAATCGAGAACTCAACCAATCACGTTTATAGCCAGAAGATGTCCAAAAATACAAACAGTTACCGGATGAGTTAATAAAAACATGATTAAAATAAGATAAAACTATATTAACTACTTATAGATTATATTTAATTTTTTTTAGCTTAACGATTTTATCCCGGATAGCACGGTAGACAGAAAGTACTTAGTGTCAAGACACTCTGTACTACGCTTTCCACCGGAATCGAGACATTGCGTGTTGAGTAGTAAAACTTAACGCCGCACTTTGTCTTGGAACCAGAGCGAGTAAATGGCAACTTTACAATTTAAATTCTTATTTTACTTTCATTGATCTCTATATTTTTTTTGGTTCAACTAATTACTTTCGAATGTTCTACACGCGCCAGACGTCAAATACCTTAGCATACCTCAGTGCTAGTGCTCACCGCGTTGTAGAGAGAGGCTCTCAGTGTGTAAGACTTACGATACAGGTGTAGACTTGAGGGGCCCTTTTAATTAACTTTCTCTAGACTAACTCTAACTATTTGTCTAGCATAATTAGGATTTTTCTCATGTTATTCTTTCTATTCAGATGAAGAATAGACTTTTTGCAAGAATATGACAAATTTAATTTCCAAGAACTATTATTAGACGTATAGTAGTATATTAATACACATCAAATATTGTAAGATGAATATGCTCCACTTGCAACTGTCTGATTAAGCTGAAATCTTAAAAATCTAATATAAACTACGCTAAAAGTCTCTAAATTAAATGAAAATTGGACTTTTTTATGGTATATGATATTCTGTCTATAAATGCGATCGGTTGTGGATTCGATTCCCACTTGGATTATATTTAAATTATTATCATTTTCTCGCGCTAGTAAGACAAAGGGCGGTGTTATGATCCGCCACTCAGCGTGCAACATCTCGAATTCGATGGAAACTGAGTACAGAGTGTCTTGACACTAAGTACTTCCTGTCTACCCCTCTATGCGGGATAAAAGCTAGAGATTTAATACAAGTATAAAAGAATTATAGTATAATTAATTTGTAGTTTCAGGCTAAGGCACGAACGCTTTTATCCCTTTCATTTCACAACTGTACCATAACAGGTTAAATAACCTAAATATTACATTATTATAACCAAAATGGGTATAACTTGACAAAAATGTATTTTGAATAAATTCAAATAATATTTATTATTTTAAGAGATTAAGTAAATATATATATATATATATATATATATATATATATATATATATATATTATACGTATTTTGTTTTTATAATGAGCACCAAGTTTCATTTTAAAAATTTATTTGTATAGTTTAGGTTATTTTTTAAATCTAAGTTATGCCTCTTTATAATATATTATTACCACATCAAGAATTTCGTACTGGGCGTAGGTCTGTTGGCTAGGTCTCCGGAAATCTCGTTTCAACAATTACTAAACTAGACCTATGAGTCTATATCGAATATCTGCGTAATAAGAACTTGAATTGATATAGATGAGTATGGAAGTGGCGTGTGCGTTCCGCCACTCAACTCGCAATGTCACCAGGTCGGTAGAAAGTGTAGTACAGAGTGTCTTGACACTAGGCACTTTCTGTCTACCCTGCTATGCAGGATAAAAGGGTAAAGCTAAAATCACCTAATATAAGAGATAGAAATTATGTAAGAAACCCATATAAAGCTTGTTTCGTTTTTTTATATCTATACTATATAATAGAAGTAAGGCTTACTTTGCGTTTCCTAAAGACATCTATAACTTAAAACACAACAATTTCCGCTTTGCGTAGCATATTTTATACAATACTAAAATGTGTTTATATAGACACGTAATAGCGAAACACGGAGTGTCCAAATAGCGAAGTACGGAGTGCCTTGACACAAGGTACTTGTGTCAAGACACTACATACTCTGCTTTTCGACGAATTTGATACGTTGCGAGTTGCGGCCTCTAATTCTTATATATAATTAAGGAATTATAACATGTGTTTTTACTATAAACTTTTAGTATAAGTTTTTATTTAACTTAACTTGTTAGTTAGATATTTGGTGTAAGTAAATCTTGCAAACTTAATTTGACCTACTTCCCAGTGACCAATTGAGCTGAGATTTATAATGCACTTTATTTTTAAATACAATACAATTGTATATAGTCAGTCTTGTTAAATACAATACAATTGTATTCAAAATGGCTGCCGCAACAAAATGGCGGATTACATTTTTTTGTACAATCTATCTAATATATATGGTTTATTAAATGGAATGGCTTTAAAAGCTGAATACAGCAGTATATTTTAAAAATAAATTGGAAATCGGTCGTTTGTTTCCGATAACTTTAATTACGTTTCACTTGTTATCACTTCTATTAAAGTTTGTATTCATCGTGTAACAGTATATCTAACGCAATAATTTCATCACATGGGATAAACGACTCTAATTTAATAGTAGTTTGGCCTAATATTGCGTAAATTACAAACAATGAGTGATACATTAGACTTAAACGTGTACATTAATAATGTAAATTGGACTATATACCTATATGAATAGAGTTTTGTATCCTTTGGAGGTATTTGATCTATTTTAAGTTCTTATAACATTTATATGATAATATGCCTTATCTTTATAATAATAAGGCTTATATTTCAATGGTAAATAGGGGAAGGGTCAATAGAGACCAAAGAAACGTGACCCGTAATGTATGAGTCGTATGTATGTTTGTTTGTACGTCACGAATTTATTGTGACATTTCTATTAAAGAGATAGCTTTGTTTAGCTTTATTTATTATACACGTTGCAAGTTCTGTTGCTTGGTGTTGTGTTTTTTTATCTTTAAGCAGATTTGGTAGAGCACGTATGGAGAATCTAGTCAATCTAATCTAAATAATCTAGAATATAGTCAAAATGTATATAATTTGTTTTTTTTTACACAGTAAAATATCTTTTTCATTTAATTTAAGGTTACCTATAAGAGTTGTTTGTTTGTACGTCACGAATTTATTGTGATATTTCTATTAAAAAGATAGCTTTGTTTAACTTTATTTATTATACAGTTGCAAATTCTGTTGCTTGGTGTTAGTTTTTTTATCTTTCAGCGTCTTTTAATTTGATAGCACGTTTGAAGAATATAGTAAATCTATTCTAAATAATCTAGAATAATAGACAAAATGTATATAATTTGTTATTTTTTTTTTCTTTTTTTTGCGCCCTAAAATATCTTTTTCATTTTATTTAAAATTACCTCTTATAGAGTTGAATGTTAATAAAATCATTAATATTCATAATTTCTTTATTAAACAAGTTCCTTGGTAGTGATTTTTTAATTATTTATTCTTTTAACTCACAACGGACTAATGATCCATAACTTTTGCTTACATGTATTGTTTTTACCAGCCTTATCTAATCATAAAGACTCTAGTGTCTCTATGTATCACCTAAAAGAGTGCCGGTTTTATAATTATTATTTAGTTTCTAATCTAAAATTTTAATCAACTAAAATTATTCATTTCTGTATAAAAAATGTCCATATTGTAATAGGTACGTACCAACTACTTCGTTCGAAAATAGTCTACTTATTTTTTAAGAAAGGAATATTTAACTCTATGAAGCTTTATGTAGCTTCATATATTGTCCTACATAACAGGGTATTCAAAGAGAAGCTAGTACCTGAACTGAGGATGTTGCATATTGCTTGGCAGACATAATGTCGTGCTTAGTGTTATCAGAGCGACAATAGGAAAATAAATGCAGTTATTTTAAATAAAATCATTCCTCTGAAAGGGGATCGAACCCACAACCAAACGCGTTTACATTCTTAGCTATCCTACTGCGCTATAAAGCCCACTACATACTAACCATGTATATTAAAATAATATGAATATATAAAAAATTAATAAAGTATATTTATAAAGAAAAGTTCCTTCGAACTTGGCTTTATTTATTTATATTGCGTTCATATAAATCAAATCAATTATTCGTAAAAACAATAGTAACTAACATATAATTCATGTTTTTAATTCTTTCAAAATAACGACCTTCCTTTAAGCCTTGAACTAACAATTTTTAACGACTCTACCGTAAAGCGTTGCCACGGATGATTATCTATTTAGTTATACATGTAATGTGTTATTATATATAGTTTTAAAATTCTGTCTGTTTGTAAATATTCCATTACACCATAGTGGTTTGATAGTTCTGAATAAGAGTGGTTCCTGGTTAGAATTTCACTTGGAGGAGCAATTATACCTATTTACTAGTACTCGTAGGTAGAGTATGTAAATTTATACAAAAATGTATCTCAAACACATGATAATGTGTGTAATATTTATTAATAGTACACATTGTAATATTTATTAATATTTTACACACTACACACATTAAAGTAAATGGGAATATAGTTATGAGCGCTTTCTCTATATCAATTAAATCTCTGCCAAATTTTATACTAAGGTGAGTAAGTCCTAATAACTTCTGTAAAAAGTGTTCCAAGTTGCTAGTTTTACGTTATTAATTTAATAATAATATAGATATTTTCATGGTTTGATTAGATAAAACGGAGCTTTTTATTACGTAAATACTAGAGTTACTTACACCTTATCTTCATGAAAAGATGGTGGTGATGGATGGTGGTTAGGTACGTGTACTCCTCCTGTATACAAACTTGTGTCCTATATACAAAAAACGACAGCAAATGATGATAGCGTTGAAATAAGTACTTAAAGGCTAAAAAAATAAAATTTTAAGAATTAATAATTTTTTCGTAGGAATTTTCTTACAAAGATTAAAATTGATTTTTGTAATCATTTTCACAAAAAGTAAGCCATTATTAGCATCATTTTCTTAAAAATTAACTGTCTAGATCATTTTATATTTCTTACTACATTTTAATAACTCAAATGTACCAAATTTCATTGTTCTTTTCTCTTTTATGCATGATCTAGACATATTTCTGACTAGTCATCTGTTCTATTTAAACCAGCCATCTCTTGCCCTTTATTACAAATTAGAAAGACATCAACTGAACCGATTTGGATAAAACTTTAAACATATTTTTAATACAACCAATTTCTTATAGGAAAATTACAAATAGACATGACCGTGGGACATTCATATATTAAATTCGATACTATCACGCCTTATTATCCATTTAAGTATGTGTAAATACATTATGAAGCGTGGATTAGTGTTTTTTGTTTTAGACCTTTTGTTTGAACCATTGCTTATTGTTATTATTGTTTTATTATTTTTTGCTCTATTGTGGTTTAGAGTACGTTGTATTTGTGGGTTTTGATTCCATACGAAGAAATGTGTTTTTTTTAATATACTTTTCTTGGCGGCGGAGTGAAGGCCACTGAAAATTTTCTTTCTGACTTTTCTATATTGTTTTTGCTTAGAAATAATACTTAACCTATATTCTACTAAAATGTTTATGCGAGGTTTTCATAGCTATTTAATTATAATTTTTAATGGAACATTAAAAAAAAACATCATGTTCTGTGATAAATTCTGAAGATATAGCTATAACTGCGATTAGCCATTAATAATAATAATGATTATGTAATCAGTTTATATGAATAATCTACAGTTTGCTAAACTAAATCAATTTCACGAATATTATCAATACTTCTATTATAAAAGGCATGCGGCTGTGAGCGCGTTGATATCTTTTATATGGACGGAAGTGTTTTTTCATTGTTAATAGCCACATTTTTGTATTCGCGCATTATATTAGTTGTTAGATTTTTTTTGCGACACCTGACAAAGGAACGTGTATATATTTTTTTATTTTAAATGAAATCTATCAAATACTTTGCTTAATAAATAACGTGTCTTTATAATATCAATAATAAGTAAAAAAATCAGTTTACATTGATGGCCTCTTTGATCTTCAAGACCTCTTCTCTTTGTAACCTTGACAGTGAAATTCATTCGAAAGTATCAATATAACTGTATGCTTATTATTTATTTACTCTTGTTATATTGTTGGAAATAAATTAATAGTTCGTATACTTTTGTTACTTTATTTTTGAAATTAATTACTTATAATTGTTTCTGGTCCAAAATTTATTCCACATTTTTAAGATGAATCAAGATGTTTTCACCCTCTCCGCCCTCCGCTTTATTTTGATTTGAAAAATATATTAAATTATATTTTATCACTAACTTGTTTTTGCTTAATTTTTGCATTAAAACAAAAGGTAATAAAAATATTATTAGATGTTTGTCCACTTATTTTTCTTTAAGAGATAAGCATTTAAAAAATAATAATAATTTTTAAATTTGTGAATTAAATTTAATATTTTTTGACCTCACTTGAAAAAATGAACCCAAGCTTTTATATTTATATCTAGCAGACATTCAAGTTAACAACTGTACCAACAAATTTATATACTAATTAATTGTTGCAAAGGCACAGCTCCAGGTATAGTGGTCGGGCATTCGAATACCGAGCCGTGGCTGGCTGACCTTTCCAGTGTATTATTACCGGTAACGAAATGTTCATGTTGTAGAGTCGAGTTGTAACGATTTCATAAGCGATGGCGATTTCTACTATTATGTTATTAATTGATTTTAGTTTCCAGTTAAAAGTACTGACGAATATACATGCTTTTCATCTATATGGTTTAATAGATAATGCACAGCTTTAGGTTTTTATACGGACGTAACATGCAGAAAGAAAGTAATATTATAGATATACTCGTATATCTAACAGATAGGTGTCCTCCCTGTCTACTTTTTGAAATACGTGTATGTAAAACTGAACAAGGTTTATTTAACTATATTTAATTATTTATGTTTCAGGTTATTGTATTAAAATATGAACATTTTAAAATGTAAATGTCTTGTTAAAATTGTATGAAGTGTTGATTATATGTACTCACTACTTACTGTAAGGAATATTACAGAAAAGTTCTAAAAGCATAATACAAAAGCTTATTTCAAGAAAGCACAAAAATTTCAAAAATATACAAGATTAAAAAAAAATACAAAATCGCTAACACTAACCCCTTACCCGCAAACTAAAACCAATTATACTATAAAGTAATGGTTGTATGCTTTACGCGACGTAACGAATGTTAGATTAGCGAGCGGCTAGAATTTTTATTGTTTACTTTTTTAAAATTATTATGTTATTAGCACACGGATATAATAAGGAAACCTTGTGAATAATATTTCTTATTAATGCCGAAAAAGGCATTTCGAAATCTTGACTGAAACCGAATATATAAATATATATATATATATATATATATATATATATATATATATATATATATATATATATATATATATATATATATATATATATATATATATATACATATATAAGTGGAGTAGATAATATAGAATTGAGTGACTTGACACAAGATTTTCTCTATTTTTATCTAGAATTTAGCCTTTTGTGTTATTGCCAAGCATCTACACTAAAATTGTTTGTTGTCTACCAATATACATCCAATTTTAACTTGTCTAATGAAATATTAAATAAAACTATAAAAAAATACAAAAAGTTGAATTTTATGGATATATAAGCCTGGTTGTAACAACGCGGAGTTGTAAGTTCAATCTTACTTAAAGTTATAACCATTTTCTACATTCTGGTAAGCGCGACGTTATGTTCCGCCATTCGACACGCATTGTGTCTATTTCGGACAGAACGGAGTTTCTTGACACTAGATTGTTAGAAAAAGCGTAAAGCTATAAGTATGAACTTGTAACTACCTAGTGGAATGAGATCATAGACATATGGACGTAAGCAAAAATCGTTTGTAATTTAATGCGAAAATTTTCGCAACAATGCTCTACATAAGTTGTATGTAATACATATTCTAATAAATCTAATTTAAGTAATTTAATTAGCATAAAAACATGCTTAGAATGTTTCGGATTTCTCTTTGTTATATTGTTTTATTATGCCGCCATTTTGACGGTGTTGGAACATATTTGAATTACAGAGAGAAACGAAATAATATTTTATATAATTAAAAAGAAGAAATTTTAGTTAAGACTGATGATTTTTTTTCTATGATGTCTAAATTTAAGACATTATGTTGGTCGTTAATTGGTGGAACTCAACGTTGAGTTTTGTCTAGCCAGAACGGAGAATTAAACCCCAACCAGATTACCGTTAGATGCTTCACTCCACTGCGACACGGTAGTCTCTAGATTTTTTTTCGCTTCACACTTTTTATCCTGCATAGCAGGGTAGAAAGTACCTAGTGTCAAGACACTCCATACTTCGGTTTCCACCGAATTCGAGACATTGCGTGTTGAGTGGTGGAACTCAACGCCGTATTTTACCAGAGCGAGGAAGTGAAAATAATTTAAATATAATCACTCCCCCGAAAAGTGATCGAACCCACAACCCATCGCGTTTACACTCAGACGCCGTCCCACTGTGCCACGACCGGCCTCAAAGATCTCTAGTTGTTTATTACTATTTGTTTTTTTTTTCGTAGACAGAGACACTCTGTTCTGCATTTTTCCTCCCGCCTAATTGGCTAAACCTAGAATACCTTCTGTGTTAGTACTTAAAAGTCAACAATATAATGATAACAAAAATTTGTTTTCTTTATCTTAACGCTTTTATCCCGCATACCAGGGTAGACAGAAATTACCTAGTGTCAAGACACTCGGTACTTCGATCGTTGGTTTATTCGTCCGTTCTTCGATCTTAAAAATATTTAAATTGTGAAAACTGATCTTACCTTCGTGACGCAGAAAGACAACATTTGACTGAAACGCGATTGGCTGTGGGTTCGATAGACACTAGAGAGGGCGAATATATTTTAAAAAATATTTTCATTTCTCCGCTTTGGTAGACAAAACGATGTGTTGGGTTCGCCACCCAACACGCAATGTCTCGAATTCAGGCGGCAATCAGTCAAAGGAGTGTCTTGACACTAGGTTGTCTCTGACTACACTATAAAGCATGAACCTGCTTTTTTTGAACTATTTCCACTTTGACAATACTTTGTTACGGAACGGACGGAAAAAAAGAGAAAGTAGTGATTTTTCACTAAATACACATTGCCTGTATACGAGTGTACGAAATAAGCCAAATATATTCATAGGGTTATAATAAAGATTATGTAATATCAAGAACAATGCGTGTGTGTGTGAGATAGTCTGTGTTTTTTTTTTTGCAATTTTATATATACATTTGTACGTGAATGGTTAGTTGTAATAAGATTTAATTAATGATACTTATTGTTATTCTCTACAACGCAAGCTATTGTTTTACTTGTGACTGTCTTATTGAAATAACTTGACCTAATAACCCACCTTCATATGTTCATCTATCTATTTATAGTGATTTGCAATGTCAGTTAAATTAGGCTAGTATCAGCTATCTCCGTTACCCGTTGCCATGGCAACGTGTAATTCGCTTTATACTAAAATGTCACACACATGATTGTGTGTATGTATGTGTGTGTGTGTGTAATATTTAATTAATTTATTTAATATATTTGTAATGCATTGTTAAAAAAAGTTCTAGATATAAACAATGCACGTTGCCATAGCAACGTGTAAGTCACTTTATATATAAATGTATATCAAATACATGGTTTTGTGTGTATAATATTTGTTTTACTAATTTGATATATTTCTTAATGCATTTTTAATAAAAAAAACCTAAATATAAACTGTAGTTTTGCCAAATCTCATGTCTGAATCCATTTCAAAAGATTTCCGTTTACTTATTAATTATGTTTAAATTAGCGTGAGACTCAACTACAAACAACCAAGTTTGCTACATTCTATATATGTATAAAAAAAAACAATATATAATTGATCTGAATCTAAAAATTTCATAATAATTACTGCAACATAAAAATCTAGTTTTTGGGTAACATATAAAAGTATATATTAATTCATAATTATAAACTTGAAATGAATTTAAATGTTTATTTTATAGCTTCACGCTTTATCCCATAAAGCAGGGTAGTCAGAGACAACCTAGTGTACAGACACTCCGTTGTTTGCTTTCCGCTTGAAATCGAGACATTACGTGGTGAGTGGCGAAGTCAGAACCGCCCTTTGTCTTACCAGAGCGAAGAAATCATTTTTTTATTATATTATATTGTCTACGAGGAACTCTAATTTGAATGAAACTGTACAGCACACTAATTATAACTTTACATACTAACAATAAATATTGTGTAATTTGATAAGGAAATAAATATTATGGGCTTAACTTTTTTTAAGTGATAATTTATCATGCATGAAGAGGTCGTAACCGGTCGTGGCGCGGTAGATCGATTGTGGGTTCGATACCCACTCGGGGGAGTGGTTACATTTACATTTATTTTTTAACTTCCTCGCTCTGGACGGCGTTGAGTTCCGACACTCAAAACTCAATTCCGAATTCGGCGGAAAGTGAAGTCGTAGAGTGTTTTGATATAAGGTACTCTTTGTATATCCTCCTGTTCGGGAAAATTGTTGACTTGTGTATTTATACGCAACCATTATAGATTTTTCTTTTACCTATGATAGAAGGGATGGAGCTATTCATGAAACGTCTCATGTCTCGATTTCGGGTCGAAATTCAACGAAGTGTCTTGACACTAGGTTGCCTCAGACTACGACGGTATGCGGGATAAAGCGTGAATCAAGCTGTTTTTGTCATTCATCAATCGTGTGTATATATATGTATATATATATGTATATGTATATATGTATATATATATATATATATATATATATGTATATGTATATGTATATATATATATGTATATATATATATTCACGTATACACTAAATGACTAATTGCTTAATTATAATTAAGCTTTAACCATAATTAACTTCTATGCTCTCATTATGAAGCCAAAAGTTGTTCTATATCGTGCGAAGTACGATTCGTTCTTACTCAATCAGTGGTTCTGTACACAACATATATGTATATATTAAAGTATCATGTTCGACCACAGTGAATGAGGTAACTGTGTCTTAGATATTAGTAGCGGTGTTTTTTTAACTATTTTTCTTGCATAGATTCCTTTTTGCAGTAAAATATATATAATAAAAACTTAAAAATTAAATTTTATTCTCTTTTGATGATTATACAGCGCAGTTAGTATATGACTAGCTGTACACGATGTTAATCTGGGGAGCTAAACGCTGCGGTCTCTACATACTATCACCTCTTTTTCATTAATCTCTTCACACGTACTCTACTCAAGGCTGTGGACCCTATTAAGTCTACCCTATTAAGCGTGATAAAAGTATGAAGGTAAAAAAAACACGAGTCCTTAAAATGTAACTAAGACTTATCTAATTCATCGTTCACTTTGAAATGGTGTATTTCTTTTAACCTTGCTTTGTAGACGGACGTTGTCTTATTGCGAAATTTATATTTTAACACGTGAATCATATCTTTGGTACACTATTTGAGGGGAAAAATACGGATCAAAAGTTGTTTTTGACGTTAAAAATGAAACTATTTTAAACTGATTAAATCTGTATATTTTGGTATTCAAATATATCTTTTTGAAAATTCGAACACTTTACAGTAGTCTCTGGTCACAGGAACTTACATCCTCAATCTAAATGAGGAACTGCACTGGACAGAAAAGGACCTCAGTCTACCCGTGACTACTAGCTACTGTAATATATATGTTCGAAACTTTACATTTTCCAATATCAAAATATATATGAGATTAATCAATTTAAAATATATAAGTTTAATTTAAAATCATTGGAAATCGAATAAATCAAAGATCTTAATTAATTATTTAAAACGCCGTGACGTGCACGTTTCTAAATCAAAGTGTTTTACGCATCACCGACACTTCAAGTATTATTTATTAATATACATATATTTTCAAAGACAATAGTTCTCTACCTAGATGAAGTAAACCGATATCTGATATGGAATAGTCAAGACTTATCTATACAAGTGGTATTGAGTTCTAATCCTATAAAGGCAATGTTAAAGTTTAAATACATTTACAAAAATACATTCTTTTAATCCAGCGCAGCAGCAGCATTGCAGCAGCAGCAATATTAGAAGAGTAGACAAAAGATACCTAGTGTCTAGACATTCCGTACTTCACTTTCTACCGAATCCGAGACATTGCATGTTGAATGACGGAACTTAACGCCGCACTTAACCTTAGCAGAGCGACGAAGTGTATATAATTTAAATATGATCACTCTCCGAATGGGAACTGAATCCACAACCGATCGCGTTTACAGTCAGATGCTGTCCCACAGCGCCACGATCGGCCTCTAACAAATTTCCACAATTTACTAGGATCGATTTAAACGGGGTTTTTTTCGTGAAGATAGAGGACTAGAGATGGGCAATGTGGTACTCCGGAACCTCTAACCCAGTATACTTACTAAAGCCTCAAACTCCTCCTCCTTTACCACTGCTAGCCAGGTCAAGGAAAACCTAATTTGTCCATGATCCCGGTATTGGAGGCCTAAATCGATGTTACAGTAACTTATCCCTTTATTAATTCGATAAAAAGCGTAAACCACGTGAAAATCAAAGTTGAAAATCCTTTTAAGTTCGCCGCACTTTGGTTACAATTCCAACGCGTTTTAAATCTATTGTCGAATTAGATATACATCGCCACGCCTCGTTGCTTAAGCCGTGGCGCCATTTACAAAGAAATAACAGTCTAATATATAAGAGGTAGCGATTTATTGTGTACATTAAAACAGTATTGGAAATCGTGTAAAAAATTGTACTTGCGACTCTTGGAAACCGTCTAAGCAGGCTAAGCTATGAGATCCCCTGGTTTTTTTGAATATTTATAATGTATATTAGTAGTGATGTATGTAACTTAATGTCTCTTAAAACAACAACATATCCTAACACTAGGTGCCATTAAAGAGGAGGGAGGGGATCGACAAAGTCTGACATTACTTAAAATGATGACAAGGACGGGGGAGGGATCAAAAACATCAAGAAATTCATTTGAGATCACTTAAGGTGGACGGATACGCCTTACACGTAGCTAAAAAAATTATATCAACAAACTATATATATATATATATATATATATATATATATATATATATATATATATATATATATATATATATATATATGTGTGTGTGTGTGTACTTCTTATTAAGGAAGTCTTGACATTTACATATATGTAGATATGTTGATATTAACGTTGTGATATTTGCATAAACGATTTTCCCACGTACAATGATTTATTGATTTATCCTTATGACAGGTTACTCAGAGCTGTTTTCTAGGCAAAATATATATATATATATATATATATATATATATATATATATATATATATATATATATATATATATAAATAGAAAAGATATCTCTTGAATGATGAATGAATTTAGGTGATCTGAAGGGTACTGCATTTAGCTTAGTTACTATTTACGTGGAGATAAAGTGCAGAATGTCAATATTTTTTATATTAATACATTAGAAAATACATTAAATGAATAAAAGTATTTAGATGTATTTTACAAATATTTTACATGTTAACAATTACGCCTCTAGCATATCTATTTGAAACAAAAACATGAAGGTAAAAATGACACTCGTGATTCAGTAACAATCAGCTGGATTAAACTCGATAATTACTAATTCAAATACCGCACAAAGTATAACTTGAACGCAATGAGACTCAAACCAGACGTATCTTGATGTAGAACACAAGGCTTAGTGTGAGTCCAATTTTGATATAATAAAAAAATATTATTTCTTACTAATATTAAAGATAATAATTTTTATTAGGCTACAGAGGCTTCTTCTAGTTGCCCCGTCGTAAGATCCCATTGATATCTATGTATGAACTGAGTTCAAAGAATGGCGTATTATTTTACTATTTTCTAATATTAAATATTCAAGCGCAATTATTTTTTTTATTGTATATTTATAGAGGTATTTGTGAGATAACGTCTGACAGTAAACGACAGTTCGGGGTTCAATTCCCACTGGAGTTTTATTTAATTGACATTTTTAACCAGTCCCGATTGAGGCCGATTGTGGCCAAGTGGGACAGTGTCTATCTGTAAACGCGATCGATTTTGAATTAGTTTCTCACTTGGTGGAGTGTTTATATTCAAATTATTTTCATTTCCTCGCTCTGGTAAGACAAAGCACGACGTTGAGTTCCGCCACTCAACACGTAATGTCTCAAATCTGGCGGAGAGCGAGCCTAGTAGGTTACTACGCGGAATAAAAAGCGTGAAACTATAAAAAAAATAACCCAGTATAGACAAATTGCAATGTTAAGTTCGACAAATTGATACCAAATGTTTTGAATTTGGACTGAATGCGGAGAATGGAGTGTCTTGGCAATTAGGTCACAAAAAAAAGAAGTTTAAACTTTTTTTCAATAACGCTCTACGCTTAATCTAAACGACAAAGGCCATTTTGTTCCATTAAAATATAATTTGACCTTTACTAATAATTAAAAGCACTCCTTTTTGTTGATACATCGAATAGATATGTTCATTGTTAAGTTTTTGTTCTACCTTCATATTAAATTATATTGACCACGTCATGTCTAGGCATTCACTTGTATGTGTGGTATAATTCACAAACGTTTTCCGTATAAAAGAAATTTAGTATTAATAATTTTTTACTTGGTATATATATATATATATATATATATGTCTGTCCTACAGGAAGCTACCAACTACTGCTTTATAAGCATACTGCGTATATATATGTATATATATATATATACACACATATATATATATATATATATATATATATATATATATATACATATATATATACGCAGTATGCTTATAAAGCAGTAGTTGGTAGCTTCCTGTAGGACAGACATTGTCAGTAGTGTGTTGATTGACGATTCAAAAGTGTTTGTAAATAGTCTATTGGACTGAAGATAATTATAATTTTACTTTTTTAATTTTCATAGATGAAATATTATGTACGCACTTACTATATATTATGAATGAATACATTACGAATATCAATTATTTACACTGGTGAACAAAGTTATTTTTCTCTAACCTCTCTCTAAATTAAAAAAAGCCATTTTTTTCTATATTTTACTTCCAAATGTCGATATATTATGTTTATTTGTCATATAAATACACACTATACTAAATAATCTACATGTTAACACAAATTGTTAATAATTTTTTTTTTATCTTCACGCTTTTATCCTGCATAACAAGGTAGACCGTAACTAGTGTCATGACACTCCGTACTTCGCTTTCCACCGGATTCGAAACATTGCGTGTTGAGTGTTGGTACTCAACGACGCACTTTGTTTTACCAGAGTGAGGATGTGAAAATAATTTTTAAATACAATCACTCCCTCGAATGAGAATTGAACCCACAACCGATCGGCGCTTAAAGTCGACGTCACACTGCGCCCCGACGGGCCTCAACTTTAAAAACAGTTTATTTAAATTAAGTTTTTATGTTAAATATTATTCATATCAAAATAAATTCAAACAATCAAATTCTATGGCATACATCCGTTAAATTATTACCATTTAATATTAATTAAAATTTAATTCTAAGTAAAAACCGCTTCCGCGTATATCAGGAACCGCTTTTTACCGCCGCACCGCCGCCACGGCCACCGGCGACCGGATCAATATACATAAGTTCACACAATGCGACCTTACTACGGGCACATATATACTAATAAAATACTCTGGCTTTGTCTGTATTTCAGAAAAAAATCTAACGTATTTCTTACATTTCCTATACATAACAGGGTTGAGAACACCTAATCTTAAGACAGTTTATATGTTATGCTTAATTTCTAAATGTTGCACGTTGTTCGACACTTAACGACGCGTTTTGTCCGAACTTAAGACAACACGTGGCGTTGAGTTTCGCTTTTCAAGTTCAAAACGGAATTTCGTTACAGCTCTTAGACAAAACGTGGCGTTGAGTTTCGCTGTTCAAAGTTCAAAATAAAATTTCTTGACACATAAGTTTTCTCAGATTCTCTCTATGCAAGAAAAGGCATGAAACAGCTTAAAGAATTTAAATAATATACATTGTACTGTATATACCTGTTGTCATCTGTATACACAAGTCTCTATATCTGAAAAGCGGAGAACGGAGTGAATGTATAAAGATGACAAATATATTTTGAAAAGAGAAGGTAACTTTTACTTTTAACATTTCGAAGTTATAAGAACAATAAAATTACGATTGTAGAATATAAAATAACTAGAGTTGCGTAATTGACCTCTCTACAGCCTTAAAGCCTTATATAAGTGTTTGCTATTTACTGAATTGTAACAAGGTTGCTTATTATAGGTTGTAATTAAATAGTTTTACTGGTTCGAATCCTAATTTGGGTTTAATTTTCATTGCATGTGTTGAATGGTAAACTCAATGACGCCCTTAGCCTTACCAGAGCTAAGACCATATATTTTTTATATGATATTTTTTTTTTGTATAATCATTCCGCCGAGTCAGCATCGAACCCACTGCCAATTGCTTTTAAATTTCCACGATACTACAAGATACTGATCAAACAAACAAATAAAATTGAAGTGTCTATTTGTAATATTAAAATGCATATACACGGTACATACACCAAAATAATATTTTGTGTAAAATTTTTGTCTGTCTTTTTGTTCCGGTTAACCTCTGGAACGGCTTGACCGATTTTGAGGAGACTTTCATTGACAGAATAGAATTATAAAATAGAGATCCAAAAATGTTAAATTCCACGCGGACTGAGTTACGTGCACAGTTTCATATGTAATATTTGTATTAATATTTTTTTATTCTATTGAGGCCGGTCGTGGCTCAGTGGGACAGCGTCTGACTGTAAACGCGATCGGTTGTGGGTTCGATCCCCACTCGGAAGAGTGATGATGTTTAAATTATTTTCACTTCCTCGCTCTGGCAAAGACAAAGTGCGCCGTTGAGTTCCACCACTCAATACGCAATGTTTCGAATTCGGTGGAAAGCGAAGTAAGGAGTGTTTTGACACTAGGTGCTTTCTGTCTACCCTGCTATGTGGGATAGAAGCGTGAAGCTAAAAAAATATATTTCTATAATTCTACTCAAATATAATCGAGGTCGGAATCTAGTATAAAAAGCTTAAAAGCTCTTATCAAGATTATTTCGTAACATTAAAAAAATATATTTTTAGGGTTCCGCAATCTATTCATAAATTAAGTTACAGTGAAAATTAAATAACATATGTGATTTTTCATTTTTGTTTGATAATTAACATTTTAAATAAAACTATTTTAAACGGATTAATCGCGTATATTTATGTATTCGAAAATATTTTTTTAATTACTATATTTCCATGGTGATTCGTGGTTATAGGTAGGCCCAGTGTCTAACTAGACATGACACGGAGTATCAGGCGAAAAGCAGTCAACAGAGTATCTTGACACTAGGTTGTCTTTAACTACCAGAACAAAGAAATGATTTTCTTTAAATTTGCTCATATATATAGTTAGGTGTATAGAATCATTTGTCTTTATGTTTGTCACTATTATATTAATACTCTTGTATTTCAAAGTGCAGAAATTATAAAAAAAAAGTAATATATACGGAATCCTCAATTTTAAATTCGTGAATTACGTTTTTTCTCTTTGTTTAGATTATATCTAGAACATTACATTAAAATGGCTCCTTAAAAGGCTTTGACATTTAATTTCTTAACGCACTCTGCGTTTGAAAATAATAAAATTTTAAATATTTATAATACTATTTTTAAACAAGTGTGGAATACACTTAAGATTAAAATAAATTAGCAATCTCTCTTGTTAAACGACTATTTCTTAATAATCTTTAAGTAGTAGAAATTTGTAAAAATCTCTCTACAGAGATGCTAACAACATAAATAAGTTGTAACAAACGCATAAAAATTTCAACGCAGCTAGTTGTAGAATGCATGGCTTAGCGGTTAGAGCGCTTGGACGTTATTCAAAAGACACGGGTTCTAATCTCGCTGCATTAAATTTTTTATACGTTTTTTCAAAAATTTTAAATAATTGTGAAGATAATGCAATGTCTGGAATTTAGATGGTAAATGGAATATGGAGAATTTGTTGAGGCCGGTCGTGATGCAGTGGGACAGCGTCTGTCTGTAAACACGATCGATTTTAGGTGCCACTCGGATGAGTCATTATATTGAGATTATTTTCACTTCCTCACTCTGGTAAGACAAAGTGTGTCGTTGAGTTCCACCACTTAATACGCAGTCTCTCGATTTCTCGGCGGAAAGCGAAGTATGCAGTGTCTTGATAATAGCTATTTTCGGTCTACCCTGCTATGCGGGATATAAGCGTGAAGCTAAAAAGCTTTAGGAAACCCAACCTTTTGAACATTTTACAGTAGTTCTTGGTCACGCGTAGACAATTATACACAACCAATTCGGTTAAAATAAAGCAACTTCACGCTTTATTCCGCATACCAGAGTAGTTATATACAATTTAGTGACAAGACACTCCGTTGACTGCTTTCCACCCGAAATCAAAGTTTAATTAAAACAGTTTAAAGTTTTAAGTTTAATAGATATTGTTTTAGGACGACAAGCCAAGCATGTGAATTCGTCCGTCATCTTTTCATCTTTATTTTATAATTCTAAAATTTATTTATTAACCTTAGTTAGTTATATTTAGTAACCTTAGTTACATCACAACTAGTTCTTATTATATCAGATATCCCAGTGAAAATCTCATCAAAAATGGTCCAACCGTTCCAAATATCAACTGGAACAAACAAGCAGACAAAAATGATAAAAAATATTATTTTGCTATATGTATATAATATGTGTGTGAGCGTTTATTATAAAGTGGTTATTTTAATATTACAACACAGACACTACAATATATATATATATATATATATATATATATATATATATATATATATATATATATATATATATATATATATATATAATTTCTGTATATATATATTGCAATATATAATCAGTCATAAAACAACGGTGTTATTCACAGTTCACAGTCAGAACTAACAAAGTGATACGACCTTCTACATAGGAAAGTTGTTGTACCGGATACT
Organism: Dryadula phaetusa; assembly: GCA_032432895.1. NCBI lineage: Eukaryota > Metazoa > Arthropoda > Insecta > Lepidoptera > Nymphalidae > Dryadula > Dryadula phaetusa. The sequence goes on from JAOYRS010000082.1 coordinate 2,075,664, forward strand.
ATGCCTACGTATAATGACTCAGTCACAATTGCGTACTACACTACCCATGTTACATACTAATCTAGGTTTGTGGCTATACTCATTATTTATAAAATCTTTGATTTTCGTGTTTGAAATATCCGATATACCAAAATATGCGCGATTAATCCGTTTAAAATAATTTCATTTTAAATTACTCATATTTGTTTAGGTTGTTTCATTTTTTATAATTGAAGGTAGTAAATATTAGTTAAATTTAAAAAGTCACTTTTGAAGCTGGTCGTGACACAGTGGGTCAGCGTCTGACTGTTGTGGATGACGGTTGTGGGCTCTATTCCCACTCAGGAGGCCGATTATATTTAAATTATTTTCATTTCCTCGTACTGGTAAGACAAAGTATGGCGTTGAGTTCCGCCACGCCACACGCAATGTCACCGCGCTGAAAGCGTAAAAAAACAGGCTGTTTTCATAATGTATTGTGTTCTACGAATTTTTCTTTTCCCATTTGATACCCGATCACGTAATAAATTATGTAAAAAATTACAATCTGCCATTTTGTTGCGGCGGCCATTTTAGATTGACAATAATATAGATTGTATACAATTTCATTGTCATCAACCCTGAAGTCGTATTCCAAATTTTAGTTTAACCAGACACTGTGAAGTAGGTCAAATTAGGCTTGCGAAATTTCACACACACTCTAACTAACTAACTAACACGGCAAGTTAAATAAAAGCTTGTAAATAGCCTTATTCTCTTTTCGCCTGGATGACAGCAAGTAAAGTAGCCTTATCTAAATGCATAGTAAAATGACAACAGATTGGACAAAGATAAGATAATATATTTCTATTCAACAAAATTTCTACTCAACACGCGATATCTCGAAGTCAGAAATTGATTGGATTACGGAGTGTGTTGACACTAGGTACTCCGGTCTACCCTGCTATGAGAGATAAAAAGAGTGAAGAGAAAAATCTGTATTTCAAATCGTATTCTTTTTATATAAGTGTATTTCAAACACATGATAGTGTGTGTTTTAAACACATGATAGTGTGTGTAATATTTATTTTATTAATTTAATGTGTATCTAATGCATTATTATTATTATAAATATTGGGTTTTTATCATTCATATAGTGTAAACTTTAACTCTATCCAATAGTTTTTTAGATCTTTATATAGACCGGTCGTGGTACAATAGCACAGCGTCTGACTGTTGTGGATGCGATTCCCACCTGGGGAAATGATTATATTCAAAATATTTTCATTTATCTGCTATGGTTAGACAAAACGCGGCGTTAAGTTTCACTACTTCAATACACAATGTCTCGAATTCGGCTAAAAGCGGAGTAAGGAGCCTTGACACTGGGTACTTCTTGGGCACCTGTTGTTCGGAATACAAATATGAAACTAAAAATAAATATAGCTCAGAATTTGAACCTTTGATCTTCACACCAAATAAGTATTTCATATATATCCATTAACTTAAATGAGGTTATTAAAAAACAAACTATAACGTTCATAGGTCCACTTCCATATAGGTATATAAGGCAGCTTACAATCTTAGTATAAATCATTAATATTATTTTTTCATCTATTTCATTCGAGGTCATTGTATCGCAGTGGGACAGTGTCTGACTATAATCGTCATTGATTGTGGGTTCGATTTCCAATCGAAGGAATGATTATATTTAAAATTTGGTTTCATTTCTCCTCTTTAGTAAGACAAAGTGCAGCGTTGAGCTCGCCACCCAAAACGCAATATCTCAGAATTTCTCGAGTATGTTATATGATATTCTCTAGAAACTAGGTTGTCTCTCTTTAACCTTCTATGCGGGAAAAAAAAATTTAAGAACATCTTGCAATATGATTTAAACCAATTCTGGAACCGTTAAATTTGTTTAAGAATTTGCGAACGTATTTGGATCTGATGCCAATACATTTTGTATTGCCAGAACGAATAGGTTAATAGAATAATATTTTGATATTTAAGTAATTTATTTTTTCAATTATTATTTTGAATAAAAAAATAGCTTAAAATATTTGTTTTGAAAGAAGATACTAAGTATGGAGACATTCTATTTGTTGCTCTTCACCTACCATTGTTGAATGCCAAAAATAAGATTTTAAATACAATATCCTGTTCCATTAGAAGAAAATAAAGAGAAAAATGTATGAAACAACACACCACCAATGCCACCTCAGTCTACCTGTGACCACGGACTACTGTAAAGTGCTCGAAACGTCAAGTGTCCAAAAATGTATTTTCGAATACCAAAATGTACGCGATTAATCCGTTTAAAATATTTTTAGTTTCATTAAAAAAATAACTTGTTTTTTGTTTGCATATCATAAACATGGCGTTATGTTCCACAACAGGCAAAAAATGAAGACCGCACTGCACTTTCTATAGTTTGTAAGAAACCCTTATTTTTTATGATGTATTAATTTAATCCCTATATGTTGTGTGTGACATTTTCAAGACCAAGATCTAGAATTATGATTGTTTTTTACAAAGCAAATTCTAAATATGACGTTATCGTGGTGCAATAGTGAATATATATATATATATATATATATATATATATATTTATATATTAAACAACAAATTTGTTACCATCGTTACAATATGATTACAAGGTGGTTAGTATTTGACCATATATATTGGGGTTGTATATTTAATATTATTATTTTTACTTTTTTAGTGCTGTGTATCATTTGCACGGAATATAGTTGGTAGTCAAAATGGAAGGAAAGTAGTCAACGGAGTATCTCGACACTAGGTAGAGAGGAAGCTCCTCTAGTTTAATCCAAGCCTGATACAATTCTATTACTTATTTGAAACACTTATTTAACATATAAACAGTCAACGGAGTGTCTTGACACTAGGTTGTATCTGCCCACTATGCTATGTGGGTTAAGGCTTTGTTTTTTATCCCACTCAAACAAAGACCATTATATGGATAAGTACGGGACGGACAAATTTAGTTATTTGTAAAAAGAAAAATGCTAAATTCTAATATTATTATAATATTATAAGAATTACACACACTACCATATGTTTGACATACACTTTTGTATAAAGTGACATGCACGTTGTCAAGGTAACTTACGCTTTACGCGCCAAGTGGTCTTACAAGTGTAAATTATTGAATATTGCAATAAGTCTATTGCGGATAAATTGTAATAAACAATATATTATTATTTTAACAAGCGTTTTCTGATACTTCACTCACGATAAATTATTAAATATTTTGCAAGAGTTCTTAGTTTATTATACACTTTATATGAACTAACAACAATATCAAATATGAGGCCGGTCGTGGCGCAGTGGGTCAAAGTCGAACTGTAAACGTGATCGGTTGTGGGTTCGATCCCCCCTCGAGGGAGTGATTATATTTAAATTATTTTCACTTCCTCGCACTGGTAAGATATAGTGCGGCATTGAGTTCCAACACGCAATGTCTTGATATCGGTGGAAAACGAAGTACAGAGTGTCTTGACACTAGGTACTTTATCTACCTTACTATGCGGAATAAAAGCGTAGAGCTAAAAAAACTGCTGCTGCTGGTATTATTAACGTAATTTTTACATTTATTGGGTTAAAAAGAACGTTGGGAAATGGCTAAGGGAGTAGCACCGTAATTAAAAGTTGATATACTTATCGTCATCGTTCGTTCGTTAGTTACTATGGTAACGGATCTTTTACGCGCTACCAAAACTGCTCAGGAATATACTTTGACAAGTTAAATTTTTAAATTAATTTCTATATACTCCTATAATAAAAAAAGAGGCCGGTCGTGGCGTAATGGGGCAGCGTCTGACTGTAAACGCAAGGGTTGTGTCTTCTTTCTCCATTCGGGAGAATGATTGTGTTTAAATGATTCTCGTTTCCTCGCTCTGATAAGACAATATGCGGCGTTTAACGCTAATCAGCTGTATAATAATATCAACTTAATTCTTTATTAATGTCTCGATTTGGAATGGAATATTTCGAGTTACTTAATTATTCCCGTTGTCAGAAAGCTTTTCTACTTCATTTCATTCGATATTTTATCTTCAAAAAAAATGATTTTATATTTATATAGAAACTCATAAGTCTCACATGAGAAATGATGAATTTTGACTAACTCACCAAGGTAATTTTCTATTTAATTTTTTGCTTTATCCCTGGAGTTGATTACTAAAGAGCATGTATTAACGATAAAATTTTATTCAAGTATGTATATGTACATACTAAAAATGTATATATGTATAGATCTATATATGTATAGGTTTAAATACAATTAGACCTTACCAAAGGAGCCTAGAAAATAGACTGACCAGTATAAGATAAGAACTTCAAGGTGAGACCACGCCCGGACATTCACTCGACAAGGCTCTATAAGAAAGCCTTTATTTATCCTTTTACTGACCTATTTACAACGGATTATAATATTAGTAACTGAATGTTATAATAATAGGGAACCGGAGTGTCTGGACACTAGGTTGTCTCTGACTAGCCTGCTGCGCGGGAAAAAGCGTGAAAATGGTTTTTATAAAAAGCTTTTTGATACATTTAGATAGTCTTGTCACGATTTTTCACGTATGAAAAGGTAGATATAACTTAGAGTCAAGACACTCTATTCTTTGATTTCTATCAAATTCGACGTGACGGTACTAAACGCAGCGCTTAATTAACTTACAAGCTCTGGTAAGCCAGAGCGGAGCGTAAATTAAATAACCCTTCCTAGTGTCAAAAGTCCGTACGTCACTTTCCATAAAAATTCAAGATATTAATGTTAGAGTGGCGTAACTCAACGCCGCACTTTTTGAAATTGAACCCACAACCAATCGCGTTTACAAACATACTCTGTACCAATGCAGTACTATGACCTTCAATTTTATTCTCCAATTATTTTATTAGTAACAATATTATAATAACAATTTGAATAAATTATTACACTTATATTTCTTTACAAGGAAATACGTAGTTCTGTTAATATGAACAATTAAATAATATTATATACAAGTCACAACTAACGCACTTCGTATCGCGAAATAATTCACTTCTCAGATTTCAAGCCCGCTCGTGTGCTCGCGTGAAAATTGTCATCTCCGAATCTTGGTTTTATAATTCTAAAATAAAAATAGATTAAGTTGCTTCTTATTACATTAGCTATATTCTAGTAAAAGTCCCGTTAAAATCGGCCCAGCCGTTCCAGAGATTGGTTGGAACAAATAGACAGACAAAAATTGTATAAAATGTAATTTTTATACATGTACCGTATCTGTTTGTGGGTAGCAAAAAGAAAGCCCCGCTGTATTTCTTGTGTTGATTCTTTTTAAGTCTAAGGAATTAACTTGAGTGAATTATTTGACCTACATTTTTTGAAACATATATCTTTTAATTTTGAATAAAATTATTCTACTTTGCCTTTGACACCGTGGTTTATTTAATATTACAAACACACACACACACACACACACAAATTCGTCGATATTTTGATAGATAAAAACAACTTTTAAATAATTCTTTGAGCTAAAAGGCTGATGGTAGAAAATTAATTAAACAGAATTTACATCCCAATATTTAATCTTTAGAACATATAATGATTTGTATTTCTGGTTAAGTCAGAGTAGTTGGAACTCAACGCCGCACTTGCACATATCGATGAGACGAGAAGTTAATATAAATATGTTAGTGGTTTATATCTTTGTATGGAGGGTTTTAGTTTTAATAAACTCTATGAGGTGCGGCTTCAAATCCCGAAAAATACTTTTTGGTAAAAAAAAATATAATTTTGTTTATTTACAAATTAATTTAAAAATACGTAGAACTCATGGCCTAGTAGTTAGAACGCTTGGACGGTTCAAATCGCGCTGTGTTCAAATTTTTATACATTACACTAAAAATGTTTTTCTCTTAGTAAATGTGGAATAACATTGTTAAAATATTAACGTTATAATATTTCTTTTTGTTCCCAGATGACCAAACACCAACGAAACGTCAGCGTCCTAGAGATATGTCGATTGCAGAACCTCCTCACACCATGGAAATCGCCCAAATACTGATATCACTCTTGCACGCTTGGGGTCTAGACCCAGATCTAGATAGGGTCTGCGAGTCTAAGCTGGGACTACTTAGACCTATGGTACGTGTTTTTTTTTTCAATTAATTATTTTTTTATAGGAATGAAAATTAATAATTTTCTCTTATATGTATTCATGCTCTTCTTCTTATATGTGTTTCTTTTCTAGGGTTAGATTTTCCATAAAGGCTATCGTGGTACAATGGGTTGGCGTCTGGCTGTAACGCGATTTGTTGTGGATTCGAATCCCTATGGGATAAATGATTATATTTTAAAATTATTTTCATTTCTCCGCTCTGCTCAGATAAATCGGGGGCGTTGAGTTCGCCATTCAACACGCAATATTTTGATTGTGTGCGAAAATCTGTCAACGGAGTGTTTTAACACTACAATGTCTGTGACTATTTTGCTATGCAATTGTCTTTTGGAAATATGAGATAAAGTGAGCTAAAATTTCTCTCTCCCTCTCTCTACAAGCTTTAATTTATCTCGTCGCGTCAATTGTAGCAAAATAAATTGAACCCGCTATCAATGTATACTTTTAATCCTTATAACAATACAATAATATATTATCCATAATAAAAATTTTAATGTAAAATAATTTATTTCAAAAATAGTAATATAAAATGAAATTGGTAAGGGCTGTGCCGCAATAACGCACATTAGCTCCCGACAATGACCGAGAATTAGTATTTATTATTTTTCAAATACCCGCTTGCATCTAATAAAGTTTATTATTTTTATTTAATAGGAGGGGTAAACTATTGTTTAACACAAGAATATGTATTTATAAGTGTATATAAAAAGAGAGTATATAAATATAAATGTATATAAAAAGAGAGTGCAGTCCGTCGATAAAAAGAGAGTCCGTCGATAAATCATTTTAATGGTTTAGCGGAATCAGTGTAAAACGTATGTTGCATATTGTGAAAAAAATATATACATAAAATGGCCGCCGCAACCAAAATGGCAGATGTTTTTGAGAAATTAATTTAATATTTAATATATTATTAAAAATCCCATCCACAGTGGCTTTTAAAGCATTTTTTTTATTATTTTACTTCACTTATTGAAGGTCTGCACTTGGGGTCCATCCATAAATTACGTCCCACGAATTTCATTATTTTTTGACCCCTCTCCGCCCTTGTCACAGCTTGTGCCTTTAGTGAGAACACCGTCGTAATGTCATACTATATCGACCCCCTCCTTACCCCTTAACGCGTGACGTAATTTATGGATCGACCCTTACCCAAAAAAGTAAATAATATGCATCAAGATACTAAAACATTATAAAATCCAACAGGTCCCAGTATGCTTCGGAGTGGTATCACGTCATGGCCACATGGCGGTGCAGTTACCCACCAGGCTAGGTAGCTGGGCTGAAGCGTGCGCGTCTGCACCCGACGATCCTTTGCTGATAACATCAGATCTACCGGTAGAACTGCTGAGACAAGAGAAGTTGACCAGGTGACTTGGAAGAATTTTGGAATATTGGGCTGCCAACTTTATCTTGAGATATTCATTTAACTTAATTTATAATTTATTTTCATTTCTCTGCTCTGGTGACACAAAGCGCAGCGTTGAGTTTGCCACACAACTCGCAATGTCTTGATTTCGGACGATAGAGTCAACGGAGTGTCTTGACACTAATGTGTCTCTGAGTACTGTCTTTTGCGGGACAAAACGTGCACATATGCTTAATCTTGAGATATTAATTTCAGTTCACGTATTGTATTAATATTTTAATTTAATAACTGTAGTATTTTGATATCTTAGTTAGTAGTAAAGATCTCCGCTCTTTTAAAGATTAAACAAGGCAGTCAGAAAACGTATTGTCAAGTTACTACGTTCTCCACCTTTCCCCTGATCGAGACAACGCGTGTCAAGATACAATTAATATTTATTAAAAAAAAATTTTTGTAATTATACCCCCAACTAAGATTCGAACCAATGAGCCGTCCCGTCTGTACCGTCAGAACCACGTGTCTATCGGTCTGTCAAGACACCTTGTTCTTCGTTTCTGTGAGATTTTATATACTAAATGGTGGAACTTAACACAGTATTTTTTTTAGCTTCACTCTATTATCCCGCATAGCAGGGTAGAAAGAAAGTAACCAGTGTCAAGACACTTCATACTTCGCTTTCCATCGAAATTGAGACATTGCGTGTTGCGGCGGAACTCAACGCAGCAGGGTAGACAAAAAGCATGCCAGGGTAGACAAAAAGCAAATAACATTTGTCCTACCAGAGCGCACCACTCAACACGCATTATCTCGAATTCAAGGGAAAGCGTACTACAGAGTGTCTTGACACTAGGCACTTCCTGTCTACCCTGCTATGCGGGATAGAAGCGTGAAGCTAATAAAAAAAGAATACTAAAATATACGCAATTAATCCGTTTAAAATAATTTCATTTAAATTGTGTAAAAATCGCAAATTCAAAAATATTATTATGAAAGTATTTTTTGATGCAAATGAAGTCGCAGGTAAAATTAGTGTATTTGTAAAGCTATCAGATTAAAACATATTAAATGGATTTCAAATAACCAATGTTATTATGTACCCATATATCATATAGAGCGTGTAGGTGTATCATATTGCGAATAACATGATAACGGTATCTATACTATATATATATATATATATATATAAATATATATATATATATATATATATATATATATATATATATATATATATATATATATATATATTTTTTTTTTTACTTTATAGCATCAGGCTTCTATCCCGAATAGCAGGGTAGACAGGAAGTACCTAGTATCTAGACACTCTGCACTCCGCTTTCTGTCGAGACATTCCGTGTTTAGTGACGGAATTCAACGCCGCATTTTCTCTTACCAGAGCGAGGAAATGACAATTTAAATATAGTCATTTCATCGATTAACAATATCGCTTACTTAAAGTTTCTACGCAGAAAAAGTGCAGACTATCTTTGACTATTGCATAACGTGACATACATGTTGCTAAGGCAACCCGTAGTTTACGCAACACCAAGGTGACTAATTGCTAATATTTTTTTTATTAAAAAACATATAATCTATGTATTATTTCACTCTACAGGCTTTTCTCGTCTAAACTGCACTGGGAACTAAGTACTACACTCACGACCAACCACTTGCTGTCGATAGTGGCCCTCGCTAATACACTGATGTCGATGAGTAACGCCAGCTTTGTACCGGAACAGGAAGTTGCCAGAAGGCTGCATAGGTAAAATAAATAGACACACAAATACATTTGAATATAAATTTATTTTCAGCTTCACACTTTATGGCAGCATAGTTGGAGACAACCTAGTGTCATGAAGTTGATTATATCCGCCAAGAATAGGGACATTGCGTGTTGAATGGCGAAACCAACGCCGCCCTTTGTCTGATAAGACAAAGGGCGGCGTTGACAAACTGGCAAGAGCAGAAAAATGAAAATAAATTTTCCCATTATTACAATCATTTCATCAATCGAGTCGACTTTATTAAAAGAACTGTCCAGGAATACATTTTGGGGTAATTTAAAGAGGTATGACATTGAGTTTTTGCTTTAAATCTTCTAAGAGATCTATAATTTCTATCGCGTATTTCGAAGGGACATTAGTAGGATATTTTGAAATTTGTTTAGTTAGAGGGTCTTCCCTCAATGAATGAAGACGAGCGTTAATACATTTTAAAGGGGCTCTTAAGTATATATTTGTGCCGCAGATGAATCATTGCAAGAAGTGAACTCTCTCTAAAATCTACTAAAAATTATCGGCCTGCTTAGAATTATTTCACTTCATTTCCATGACGTATTTGAAACGGGCGTGAGTAGGGCTTTTTTTACTTGATTAGTTAGAGGTAAGAGCTCAATTAGCGGAGGCGAATTCTAATACATTTTAGCCCTCATTAGAGCCCCTCGGCTCTTAGCCTACATTTGTGTCACAAACCTAAGAACTCCGAGCTAATGTCTACGACGCAAACTATATGATGAATTCAAGAAATGATAAAGGTTTCCTTCTCACAGACCAACCACTCGTACATCATCTTGGGCGGGAGATGAGGAGAGAGAAGAACAGCTCGCGGCGCAACAGGCCCATATCAAGCAAGGCTGGTCGTTGCTTGCCACTTTGCACTGTGTTTTGCTGCCAGATAAGGTGGTAGCTGCTGGTGAGTAGACTTCATTAGCGTTAACGAACGACTTTTTGTCTAAGAAAACGTAATTTGTCTCTCAGCATCATTGGAATTTAAAATAATACTCGATATTACGAAATTATAATATTAGCATTGTTATTTTAGGCGCAAAAAGTTTTAAACGCCCCCAAGTTGAGATGTTGGCGCGGAGATGGCAACACCATTGTCTCGAAGTCAGAGATGCTGCGCAGGCGCTGCTCTTGGCTGAGCTTGGCCGGTTAGTTATTTCAGTACAGATTAATTTGATATTATAAAAAATACCAAAAAATAACTTTAAAAGCTTTTAAAAAAATCAATTTAAGACATCTTAAATTATCTACCAGATTGGGTCCAAAAGGCCGCAAGTCGCTAGTGGACAATTGGGCACAGTTCCTCCCACTATATACACATACGGAAAGTATCAACCCGCACGCAGCACAGAAGGAACCTATAGAGAAGATTGCTAGAGATGTGAGTAGAAGAACAAAAAACAGAATAAACAAACAACAAAATATAGCAGAGTTAGTCAGAGAGGATGTAGTGTCAAGTTCCGTTTTCTGATTTCGATCCAATTAGAGATAATGCGTGTTGAGTAACGGAATTTAACGCCGTATTTGGTCTTGTAATTCAAATATAATAGTATATAGTCTATATAGTAATAGCCCATCGTTCTCCGTACTCTGGACTCTGTTAGAATTTAAAACATTGTGTGTAGTTTAGTGGAATTGGAATCATCTCTTATCATATCAGACCAGGGAGATAAAATTATTTATATATATATATATATATATATATATATATATATATATATATATATATATATATATATATATATATATATATGTATATATGAAAACAAAAAAAGACTGTTAAGCCATACGTTCTATATCCGGCTGCGTCGAAATTCTTATACGTTTTGTTACAACTTATTTATATTGTTAGCATCTCTGTAGAGAGATTTTAGACTTAATATTTTAAGTGTCAACGAATATATGTAAACTTATAGCAAGAAGAAGAATTTGAAGAAGATGAGGAAGAAGTTATCCGCAAACCGTCATCTTTAGCAGAATTAAAAAGAAAACAAACAACTGCTGTGGTTCTCTTGGGTGTCATTGGAGCGGAATTCGGTCAAGATATAGCGAGTGAAGGTAGCGTATTCAAAACTATTATAATTGTATCTATATATCTATATATCTATATATATCTATATATAAAGGATATTAACAATATGTTTCAACTAGCTATCGCCTGCGCAATTGTGAACACGTAAAATATTATAGCATTCATAGATATTTCATATCTCTATAAATTTTTAGATAATTATATTTAATTTAAGATGTCATACTTAAAAAAGTTGTTTTTTTATACAGACTATTTACCTCCAAAAACAACCTCATAGGGGTTGAATTTGGCATTTCCTATCTTTGTTATCACCTACGTCCTAAAAAGAACTATCACCCAAAATTTTACACACGTATCACTTGCAGTAATAATAACTTTCATATGAACTTTCAACCCCAAATACAGACCTTTAGGGGTGGAATTTCTCAAAATCCTATCTTAGCGAGAAGATAACCTCCGTACAAAATTTTAAACTTCTAGCACCCATAGTTTCTGAGATATTGTGATACGTGAGTTGACCTTTCGCCTTTGTATTTATAGATTATTAAATTATATTTATGAGTTTATTTTAAAATTATATTTTAAAAGATCTCTTTCTTTCCAGTGGTAGGTTATTATTGACTGACAATACTGACATACATATATATGTTAACTGCTGCTACGAATCTATCTGATTGTTGTAGCCTGTTCGTATAAAGAATCTTTTTGATTTTTTTGCATTTTTTTTTGTAATTTACTAAAACATGTCATAGAGATCCTAGTGTCAAGACACTCCATTTTCCATAATAATAATTTAATATCGTTTGTGTTTTTTTATTTAATACAATTAATAATTATTCTTTATTTTAGACCCAAAGAAAAATATAGAAATACATTGGATAACTTTTTGAAAAAACGTATAAAATTTGAATGCAGTGAGATTCGAACCCGCGCCTCTTGGATACCGTCCAAGCGCTCTGACCGCTAAGCCATGCGTTCAAACGTTTGAACCGATTAATTAACCCATAATATATTTATATACTGTATGTATTTTTTTTCGTTTTTACTTTTAATGTATAAAGAATATTTTTTTTAGGTGCCGCCGGTAATAAAAGACGCAAAGATGGCGATAGCAGGAAGAGTTCCATTGTTGAAGGTAAGGGAATATATTCGTCAAAGATGTTTTTAAAAGTCATAAATAAATATAAATTAATATTAAACAGACACACAGCTTTATCCCGCGTAGCAGGATAGTCACAGACAATGTAATGTCAATACACTCCGTTAACTCAACACCGCGCTTTGTCTCACCAGGGCGAAGAGGTGAAAATTAATTTTGATATAAAATCATTATCCCAAGTGGAAATCGAATCCACAACCAATCGCGTTTACAGTCAGATGCTGTCCCACTGCGCCACGACGGCCTCGCATATGTATATAAAAGCGATAGATTTAATTTTTTTTTTGTTTTTTTTATATCAAATTGAAAACTCTACGTTTTTTATAGTCGCAAGTGTATCGCATTATATCTAATACAAAAAAAATGATTGAAATAAATATAAGTACAGTTTAAGAAGTAATTTGGTCCGTTGGTTCTGGAAACTTCTTGACATTCCTCCCACATACTGTTTTTATGTGCTAATGTATAAGAATAAGACATTATGGATGAGAGTGTACGGATACCTTGAGTGAAATTTGGCAAGCTCAGTTTGACCCACTTTTAGTTATGACTTCAGTTCTGATGACAATGAAATTGTATATAATCAATTTCGTTGTTAATCTAAAATGGCCGCCGCAACAAAATGGCGGATTATACATTTTAATCAACCATAATAGAATCTTAGAATACAACAGACAGAAATATGAGAAAAAGGTTATTCTTAAAATGATTTTATATATATTTTTTTTTCTAATCAGGTTTCACATTAAGTGCATCTAATAACTTAGCCCGTCTCACTGCGCTGGCGTTGACCCATCTACTGCTGGCTCCGGGGAGTCCTCGACTTCCGTCACACACTCCGCTACGACGTGCGGCTGTTGATCTCTTGGGTCGCGGGTTCGCAGTCTGGGAGCCTTATCTAGATGTCAGTCATGTGTTATTGGGTAAGGTTTTTGACTGGCTTTCTTGGCGTTTTCTTGTGGCAGTGATTTTTAAAGTGTTTGTTTTTGTTTGTTTGGGTAAACAATGCTTGGAATTTTGAAAGGTAGATGAATACTTGTGTATAAGATTGGGCTCATGAAATGTGTATTTTGGACTTTATAATGAAATATGAGGAATAAAGAAAATAATAATAAAACAATAAACTTTTATTTTTTTCATTTTATTTATCATTTCTTTATCTTTATGTAATTTTATATTATGCTGTTTTTTATAGACACTAGTTGTCCGCTCATGAGCGGGAATTAAAAATAATCAAAATATAAACGTTTTTCTTTAAGTGGGAATCGACCTTATAACCATCGCCTGTACAAGATCACTGTACCTATGCGATTAATTTAATACTTAGTTTATAAATATTTATATATAAATGATTTTGTAAAAAAAATCAAATATCTAATAATTTAATCAAAAAAAATATTCACAGGTTTGCTAGAAATGTGCTCAGATGCGGACAAATTGGTGCCTTCAATGACGTACGGCTTACCCCTGACTCCCCAAGCGGACTCATGTCGTACAGCTCGACACGCTCTTACCCTTATCGCAACGGCTAGGTAAGGGCTTTTTAAAGTAATTACTTACTATGGGAGAGTGAACAGGTTCGTTACGTAACGCGTTACGCCGCCAGTCTTTCCTTCTCTCTCACTTTAACCCGTTACTTGCACGATAGGCTGCTGTATTATCCTCTCTCTCACTCCGGAAAGGGGAGAGGAGAAAAGGTTCCAGGGCTAGGCCCTCTGACCATTTTAAATCCACCAGATCAACAGCATTCATAAAAAAAGATTCGCTTACTTACTAAAAATTAAAATAATTGAAACCCAACGTATTCGAATACCAGACCAGCAGCATTCATAACAACGATGGCTCGTGAAGTCGCTCGCTGCGCCGCCGCCCCGGCGGGCGCTCCGCCCCCGCCCGCCGCCCTCGCCCTGCAGCGGGGACGCGCGGAGGTGCTGCGCGGGATCGAGCTGCTGATTGAGAGGATGCACGGGGAGGTCGCTGAATTGCTAGTTGAGGTAAGCTTGGATTGAGTGTGGTGGAAAAAAGGGGCCCTTTTCCTTTCAATCTTTTTGTTTTTTTTTTAATAATTAAATTTACTTTTTTAATACAAAAAAATATAATGTCCTATGTTTTGCTAAGACTTTTTCTGAATTTTAAACGAAAATAACGTTTTGACTTCATTTGAAGTATTTAATAGATCTATATATTACGTATTCTATAATTCATTAAAAAGTATATTTTTTCCAGGTAATGGATATAATCCTGCACTGCGTGGACCAGTCGCATTTGAAAAGCAAGGGACTGAACGAGGTATTCCCAGCGATATGTCGGTACAACCAAGTGTCTCACTGCCCGGCTACCAGGAGGATCGCTGGTACGTAGATTTTTAAGTATAGGATAATCTATACTTAGACACGTTTACAGGCAAATACTCGGATATAGGCAGATATGGTCATATTTACAAAACTGTTTTATTCTATTTTTTAAATCGTTCGTATTTTTGTGCTAATTATGAAAGAATTTCGACTACCGCCACACAATATCTAAATTTTCGTTGGATACACAGACACAATACAGAGTGTCTTGACACTAGCTTCTCGATATTCTGCTAAATAAGGAGAATTAAGATGATGTAATCCGAATAAAAAAATAAGTAATAATTATATTAGAGGCTATAACTTTAGTGTATACTATGGAGGTTCTGGAACTTCGACTCCTATTCTGATAATATGGAACTAATTAATAAAACACCTTCAGGGTTTTAACCCTTAAACTTGAAGGTCTAAGCATTGGAAATAGTGGCGCGAGAAAGCGCCCTGTGTCAGACGATACCAACAGGATACTCGCCGGGAAACCCCCTTCGACTTTGACTTTAAAAACTCAGACTCCGACTTTTATATATATATATATATATATATATATATATATATATATATATATATATATATATATATATATATATATATATATATATATATTGCTAATTTATTTATCGATAGCTACAAAGATAAAAAAATAAAATATATATTATATTGGCAGTCGGCAGCCACACGGGCCAGCTCGCCATATACGAGCTAAGAGCAGGTCGCTGTCAATCTCTGGCAGCCCATTCAGGACCTGTCACGGCCTGTGCATTCAGTCCTGATGGAAGATATTTAGTGTCGTACGCCACTTCTGACAACAGATTGTCGTTTTGGCAGAGCACTGCAGGTGGGTTTGTTTTTCAGACATTATGGATGGGAGTGAGTGAATTTAGATACTACACTGCCCATTTTTTTTCTTTTTATTTAATGTTTTCATTATACGCGTTTACTTCATGTATTAGATAAGATATACTTACAAATGTTTTTAATATTTCTTTTCACACAGTTACTAATTTAAATATTTACAACTACCCACAAAATTTATATTCTAGATATTGTAATTTAGTAGAACATAATTTGAAACAATACATGTTATCAGGAAGTTCACGATATCAGAGATGGGCAACTTCTATTCTCGAATATTATTTATTTAAAAAAAAAGGTTGTAGCCACTTTCTGTTAAAATTACTCCTAACATATGAAAAAGATACTTTATATGCAAGTATTATATTTTGTTAGCGCCATTTTATATGGGTTGTATATATAAATTTAGTTATTTTATAATTGCAAATAATATAATTCAAGTATTTCAAATTTCCCAGGCATGTTCGGCCTGGGCGCGGCGCAAACACGGTGTGTCAAGTGCTACAGCACCGCGCCAATGGCCGACGTGGCCAGACTCAACCCGGCGCGTCTGGCGCGTCTGGTGTGGACTAACTCGCGTACAGTTACTCTGATGTTGGCGGACGGATCGGAAACCAGATTCAATGTTTAAATATATATATATATATATATATATATATATATATATATATATATATATATATATATATATATATATATATATATATATATATATATATATATATATATAGTACTTAGAAGTAAATCTGCTATCTCAGCATCTCTATCTATCCGTATAAAATGGATTTTCAATTTGAATAAAACATATATTATTAAAAATGAGTTTTATGAGAATGCTTTTGTGTGAGGTTTCTATGTATTTAGCCTCTATTTTATTGACAATTCTAAATAATAACTGTATCCCGCTACCAGTGATAACGGACTACTGTAAAGTGTTGGACACGTCCGGTGTAAAAATGTATTTTCGAATACCAAAATATACACGATTAATATGTTAGAAAAATAATTTCATTTAAATCGATATTCGCTGTTTCTTGATTGTTTAATTTTTTAATCTTTTGTACTCATTTAAAATTAAAACTATAAAAAATTTTCATAGCAGGTTTATTGTCTAAGACGAAGATGTTATTTGTGTGTGTTGTTATCATTATTACCCTAACTTACCTGTTTATTGTGTTGTATGTAACCCAGCCGTTACCTAAGTTACCAATTACTATATAATTTACCCTTAAAAAGAACGATTTTGCCGAATTCTGATAATGTTTTATTATAACTTACCTTTATGAAGGTAAAAAAGGTAAATTTTACAAATACGGCTTTTTAATAAATGAATAAATAAATTAAATAAAGCAAATAAATTACTTTCATATGAAAAAATCATTATATAAAAAAGTATTTAAATACAAAAAATGGTTATTCTAAACTATACATTTTGAATTGAACAATTTATCAACGCTTGGTACGGTTTATTGGTTATAATGTATACCATATTGTTATTTTAGTTTTTAGCAAATGTATTATATTATTGATTGTGTACCCTAGTAACACTTATACCTTTACCCATATTTACCTAAGCTTACCTTACCTTACCTATAACTTACCTGATTTTACCCAAGCTTTTTGTGTTATTTAAAGGAATCTAATATTTTTCATAATGTTTTCTAAAAGCATTTGTAAAACATTCCAGGCTTTAATAATATCTTTACAAAAAGTATTAATTATTAAATAAATACAACAATAAAATATATTCAATATATAAAACTATATTCTAGAAATATTATTGTTATTCTTCTTCTTTACGCTTCTCTATTATCTTGAAATGTCAAGAATGTTATTTATATATATATATATATATATATATATATATATATATATATATATATATAAATTAAAAAAATTCATGCCATATTTGGTTGTATATCAAAACTATATATTATAAATATTGAACAGTTCAACAATTTTTTGTAGATAATGATAAATCATGTTTCTTTTTTTGTTATTATTAAGGTTCCTTTCATACAAAACTAAGTAAAGTTTTTTGCTTTCAATTTCTTGTTAAAAGATACCATATTTATATTTATTTGATCAGTAAACATACTATAGTGAGAGAAAAAAATAGCTGCTTCACGCCTTATCCCGCATAGCAGGGTAGTCGGACTACTTAGACTTTGTATCCTACCCTCTTTCCGCTGGAATTCGATACACTGTGAGTTGATTGGTTGGATTTTAACGCTGCACTTTATTTTACCAGAGTAATGAAAACAAATTTTAAATATAATCGTTCCCTTGAGTGGGAATCGAACCCACAACCGGTCGCATTTACAGTCAGACCTAGAACATAAGACAAGTAATGTCTCTTTAATTAGTACCTAAGTTATAATTTCTATTTAAAATTTTGCTTAGCACAAATTTTATAGACTTTTTTGCCACAACTGGGAATTGAACTTGTAACCTTTGAATAAAATGAATAGATTTAAAAAATTGTATAATTTTAGTTGTTTCATGAAAATGTAAAAATAAAAAAAAATGTTCTTAACTGAATTATTATTGTGTGTTGTATTTAAATGTTGCTAATTTAAAATAAATGTACGAAGTATTATATATTTTTTTTTTTTTTTACCTTGATTGAGACATGACCTGGACGTTTTTCTCTGGGAGTTTGTAAGTAAGTAGACTGTAGTAGAAATCCAAACTAATGCTTGGGCTAAAGAGGGCTTAAAGAGTAAATTAATATGTCAGCTTCCTACATTATTATTATTATATTTATATCAATAAATAACATAAGCAAAAAGGTTTTTGAAAATATTTTTAAAAAATCTATAAAAATTTAAACACCACGGGATTTGAACCCGCGCCTTTTGGAAACCGTCCAAGTGCTCTGATCGCTAAGCGATGCGTTCCACTGCCAGTCAACTGAAATTTTTATATGTTTTATTACAACGTTATTTATGTTGTTAGCATCTCTGTAGAGAGATTTTTAAAAATTTCTTTTTAACAATTTAAAATACATTGCAAGTACTAATGTATTTTTTTATATTAATTAAAAAAAACTAAATAAATAATAAATAAATGCTAGTAAAAATAAATATCTGGATACTTACATAGACCACCTAATAAACCCCGCTTTCTAATAAGCTTAAAGCAATGTGGATATCACAGTACTCAAATATAATGGCCGGCCTTTTTCTTCATTTTTTTAGCGTCACGCTTTTATCTCGCCTTGCAGGATAGACAGAAAATATCTAGTGTCAAGACACTCCGTACCTTTCCACCGAATTCGAGACATTGCGTGTTGAGTGGTGGAACTCAACGCCACACTTTGTCTTACCAGAGCGAGGAAGTGACTATAATTTATAAATATAATCACTCCCCCGAGCGGGAATCGAACACACAACCGATCGCGTTTACAGTCAGACGCTATCCCACTGCGCCACGACCGGCCTCATTGTTTTTCATTTCTTTATTTTAGGAATAAAGATAATTGTAGACGTATAAAGCTATATTAATGTTGTAACACAAAATGATAAGGTTAGTTTGCAAACTTTTTTTTTCTTTTCAGGATATATAGTAGGTATTAAGCCTAATAAGGCCCACGTTGTCATCACTACAACCTTGTTTTGATAATAAATTTTAAAAAATATATTTTTAGTACTTAGTTACTTTAATAAGGCCTTACAATATAAACAGAAAAAGTAGTGAATAGTTAAATTTTATGATTTATTATATTAGTTATTAAAAGCCAGCATAAATGTACAATTTGGCTCGTTAATAATTAGTAAGCAAATTAATTACAATTAGAAAAAATTTTTGAAAAAACGTATAAAAATTTTTGAATAAACGTATAAAAATTTGAACGCAGCGGGATTCGAACCCGCGCCTCTAGGATAACGTCCAAGCGCTCTAACCGCTAAGCCATGCGTTCTACTACCGGCTGCGTCGAAATTTTTATGCGTTTGTTAGCACCTCTGTAGAGATTTTTATTTTTATTTCAAATTCCTACTACTTAAAGATGATTAAGAAATAATCGTTCAACAAGAGAGATTGCTATTTTAACTTAATATTTACTATTTTTAAAATGTTATTCCACACTTAGAAAAATGTTTTCTAATCCTAAGTGTGGAATAACACTTTAAAAATAGTAAACATTAATTACAACCGATTACCTGGATTCGCGCGCGGGCGCTTGTAGATAGTGGACGCGTTATTGTCGCATTGCATCGGCCGCCGCACTCGACACTGCGTGACAACGTTGTTTACAATGTTCAGTGCATTCGCACGGAATAAGCAGGGAATATGACGACCAGTGACTCGAACGTTCGGAATGACTTGGAATGTGAGATGCAGGAGTGTTCAGAGGAAGTTGAAGAGCTTTTGAATAATGAGATAAACGACAACAATAGAAGACCAAATAAGAGAACCAGGGTGACTAACAGAGAAGAAGTTTGGACCACGGTGCAAAGAAAAGGGAAAAGATTTGCTCGTCTTGGTGAGTTAAATGAGTTGGAGAGAATACCAGAGGACATGATTGAAGTCTGCATTGTATCCAATGAACCCCTTCCAAAGCAATTTAAATTGGCCAAAACTTTAAAATCAGAAAATATGAAAATGTGGTTCGAGTTAAATATATTAATTCATTTAAAGTGTTGATTCAGTTCGACAAAGAAGACAGTGCAGAAGAATTAATGAGTAATAAATTTTTTAATGAAAATGGATATAGAACCTACAAGACTATGGAAATGGATCAGACATATGGTGTGATAAAAGATATAGATTTGGATCTCACGGATGAAGAAATTTTAGAAAGTTTATATAGTGACATATTAATTTTAGGAGTGAAGCGGTTAAAACGAAGAAATGGTTTTAATGGAAGTTGGCAGGCAAGTGAAGCTATAAGAATTTGTTTTAAGGGCTCACTTTACCGTCACACATAAAGATATTTGATACTACAATAAGAGTAACGCCGTATGTATTTCCTGTTACGCAGTGTTCACGTTGTTGGAGATATGGACACTCAATAAAGATATGTCCATCACACAAAATTATTTGCCCAAAGTGTGGTGATAACCATCAAAATTGTGAGCGTACTTCATTTGTTTGTAATAATTGTGGTGGCAATCACATGTCCATGGCTAGAATATGTCCTATTTACATTAAAGAAAAGCGAATTCGAGAGCTTATGGCGGAATTTGGTTGCACTTATAAAAAAGCATTAACAATATATGTTCCCCCGAGCCCTCCTCCAGCGCTTCAATTTTCAAAGGAAACATTCCCAACTTTATACAGAGATACTAATAAAGCCAAAGTCATTGGAAATAACTCGGAGATAACCTCTATACATTTAAGAAACACCTACGCTGAGGTAACCAAGGCCAAAACTAATGATAAAAGACTGTCGAAGGAGAAAGTTAGAAACAAGAGAACCATAAATCATGAAAAAGATAATAATTTGGAGGTAAATGAAACAATTAATTTGGAGATTATGAAAGAAAGACATTCAGAATCAGAGTCATTAAGCAGTGAAGAGCAAGCGGAAGATCAGGGAAAAAACAAAAAGGAAGCAAAGACGGGATTTAATAAATAGAAGTTAGTTTTTATAAAATTAAAGGAGAAAATATTGGAAAAAGACTTGACGTGGGAGGAAAAAATTAAAGATTGCTTAAATATCATATATAAGGAAGTTGTATTATTGATAGTAAAATTTATATCAGATTGGCCATGTGTAAAAGTCTTAAGCCAATATGGATAATAGCAATAACTTACAATCAATAAATATACTCCAGTGGAACGCCCAAAGTCTCCGACCAAAACTGTCTGAATTTAAGTTACTAGTATAGCAGGAGAAGGTACACATTGCTATAATTAGTGAGTCTTGGTTAGATCCGAACAGCAGTCTTCATATTAGTGGATATAACATCTTTAGATCTGATCGGAGAGATGGATTCGGAGGAGTTGCTATAATTACACACCGATCTATACAAGCACAACAACAATACTTAAATATTTCGAACACTGAAATAGAAAATGTATATGTAAAACTATATAATTGTGGTGATATTGAAAATATAATTTCAGTATACTGTCCTCCAACTGTTAACACTTGCTTTCAAGATTGGAACGATTTTTTCTCTATGTTTGGCCACAAATCAATAATTTCAGGAGATTTCAATGGACACCATCCTAATTGATGAACTGAACTGATTCACGTGGCTCCCAGATATTTGATGCAATTTTAGAATGTAATTGTATTACTCTAAATGATGGTACTGATACTCGTATAAAACTAGTTAATGGGATGGTCCAGAGAACGTCTCCTGATATATCGTTGGCATCTGAAGATATTGCTATCAAATTATGTTGGAAGGTTTTAAATGAAAGTTTGGGATGTGACCACTTAATGCTCAAAATTAAGCTAGATACTAACATAAATCCCGCAATTAAAAAATATAGAAATTTTAAAAAGGCTAATTGGACATTATATAAGGAAATTTTTGTACATTACTTGAATGAATATAGTTTTCCCAGTGACAATCAGCTTGCATATGATGGGTTTATTAGCATTGTAAATCTTGCCGCAGAAGAAGCCATCCCTTACATTAAAATATCTGAAAACCCTTTAAAGAGTAATAAGTTTAAACCAAAACCCTATTGGTCACAAAATATATCGTGGTCGGTGGCTAAAAGACGATTAGCTCTAGCAAATTTTAGAAAAAACCCTCCTCCTAATAACCTCGATAGTTTGCGAGAAAGGGTCGGGATTTCACAAAAAGACATAAGACGTGGTATGTTTACAACATGGCAAGATTATTGTAATAAAGTGGATGAGAAAACCACCTATCGAAATCGTGTATTGATCGCGAAATATCTCAATCTTTACTCTGTAGTTTGGCACCAGATTATGTGAATCCAAACCAGCCAGTATTTAAGTCCGAGAACATAAGGCTGATATGCCCGATTACGGTACAGGAATTAAACAATTGCTGAATAATTGCGGACCCGGCACCGGGAGCGGACAGTATAACCTATTCCAGGATGAGTAATCGGCCGGAATCAGGAAAAAATGTACTTGTATCATTATACAATAGATTCTTGAGAGACGGTTTTGTACCGAATCAATGGAGGCAGGTTAAGATAGTTCCTATACCGAAACCGGGAATAAGTAATAGATCAATATCCGGTTTTAGACCCATTGCACTAATATCATGTGTTTGTAAACTACTACATACTATCATTAACCGTAGATTAGACTGGTACCTTGAAAATAATTATTATTTTCCAAATGAAACTATAGGATTTAGGAGATCACGTTCCTGTTATGATAATCTAGTACGACTAATAACTCGAATTCAAATAGGCTTTTCTAAAGGGATCTCGACAGTTGGATGCTTTATTGATGTAGATAACGCTTATAATAATATCAATATAGCAAGTTTAATAAACTCTGTCGATGATGCAGGTACAGGCGCTTTATTGTGTCGATACCTATGGGAATACCTTCATGAAAGGGTTTTGACTATTGAAATTAGCAATAATCAAAAAGTATCTCGTACTTCAGGAATGGGCTTGCCCCAAGGTGACCCATTATCACCTTTGTTATTTAATGTTGCTACCAGGAAAATTTGTCGAGAGATTCAGAATGTATATATTTCCCAGTATGCAGATGATTTTGTGATATATAGTTCAAATAGGGTAATAGGCTTGGCTGTTAATGATATTCAATGTGTATTAAATATTTTTTGTAATCTTATACAAGAGCTGGGGTTAAACATATCGCAAAGAAAAACCAAAATGTGTATTTTTAGTAGAGGCCAACGCAGAAGTAATACAGAATTTTCTTTAGTTAATAATAACAGTAATATAGAACAAGTTGATAGTGTTAAATATTTGGGAATGTGGCTTGATAGGAGTTTAAAATGGGGAAGACACATTAATGAGATTAAAGACAAAACCCTTAAATTTTTAAATCTTTTTAAAGTTTTGGCTGGTAGTCAGTGGGGGGTTCATCCGATTCACTTAAGGCGTCTGTATATATCGATTATTCGTAGCCGATTAGATTATGGAAGCTTTTTATACGAAAATAGCATAAAAAGTCATCTAAGCAAATTAGACAAAGTGCAAAATCGGTCACTGCGAATTATTGGCGGGTTTATTAGAACAACACCGATACATGTTATGGAGAGTGAATTGTATATTCCACCTCTTCAAATCCGAAGGCAATATCTAGCTGGTAAAGTTGTATTAAAGTCAAAATCTTTCGAAGACAATTTAACTGTAGATGTATTAGAGTCATTAAATAATATTTGTGATAGTTCTTATTGGAGAAACAGAAAAATACCTTTGCTCATCACGGTATACAGGTATTTAAATCAATATTCATTTAAAGTAATTAAAAAATTACAAATTTATTCTCTTCAAACTTGGATCAGTAGCTTAGATATATCAAAAAATATAGTTTCTTTTGTTGAAGGTATTAATATGGCTAAATCATTATGTAATAGATTAGATATGCAAAATCGTTGTCGGTTTCTACTGGATAATAAATATAATTCTTTTTATAAATTATACACTGATGGATCTAAAGACAGAACTGGTTCAGGTGCAGCAATATTTGACCCTCAGGCAGATATAACAATCAAGTTTAAAATTGAAGCAGATGTGTCTATAATGCACAGTGAGTTGATAGCAATCTCAGAAGCACTCTCTTATATTTTATCGTGTACCGCAAATAAGTTTGTCATATTATCGGACTCAAAGAGTGCTCTTTTACACTTGGCTCGATTGACTTCGACTATTCGAGGACATTCGAAAGCCTATGATATTTTGGAGTCAATATATAATATTGAACGCACGAATAAAATTATTGTTATCCAGTGGATGCCGTCACATATTGGAATCATGGGCAACGAGGAAGCAGATAAGGTAGCAAAACAGGCAGTATATGATGGAATTCCTTATAATTGTACACTTTTATATACTGAAATTTTAAATAAAGTCAAACAAACATGTAAAAATAATTGGCAGGAGTACTTTGATGAAAGATCACGACAAAAAGGTATATGGTACAAAACTATAGTTTGTGAACTTCCTTCTTGTCCATGGTTCCAAAATTTTAAAATGTGTAGGAAAAGTATTGTAAAATTTTTAAGACTTCGTTCCGGTCACATTCCATCAAATATGTTTAATTATATGATGGGTAAGTCAAACACAAACAAATGTTTACAGTGTAATAGTATAGATGATGTTTATCACCGGCTGATGGAATGTGTGCGGAACGAGCCGCTGCGGCCGCGTTTATTAAAATCTTATAATGTGGGTATATGTAATAGTATACTGGCTGCACCGTCGACAAATGACGCTAATAATCTATTAAAATTGTACACATAAACGGAAAGGTATGATTTGTAATTGTAATAATTAATTTATTAGTTGTTTAGAATTCTAAGAAACAACGTAATTTTGAATATTTCCTTTACGGGGGTGACATAGTCAAATTTATGACTAAACTCCCAGGTTAAATAAAAGGATTAAAAAAAAAAAGAAAAAAAAAAGATATTTACATTTAAAGCCTAACAAGGCCCACAATTATGTTTATATAAAAGTAGATTTTTTTAAGCTTCTCGCTTTTATCCCGCACAACAGAGTAGAAAGTACCTAGTGTTAAGACACTCCGTACCCCACTTTCCACAGAGTTTGCGTGTTGAGGGATGGAACTCAACGCTGCTTTTTTTATTGTTTTACTAGATCGAGGAAAAGCAATACTCTACATACAATCATAACCCCGAATAGGAATCAAACCCACAACCTATTGCGTTTACAGTCAGACGCTGTCCTACTACGCCACGACCGGCCTCACTATAGTAGTGTTATTAGTTTTCTATATGTAATTTTGTGTCAATTTAAAACTATTATTTACTAAAGAATTGGATGTATATTGTGGGCCTTGTTGAGAGTCCCAGTGCCAGGTCGTAAGGACCATAGACACGGTTTTCCTGATTTTTTTTAGCTTCACGCTTCATACTGCATTATAGCTTAACAGGATAGGCAGAGTGAGAGAGGCCCGAGTAGACCGCGCACTACGCAGAGCAGGTCGTTGAGGATGACCCACCACCCTTAACTCCTACGATGAGGCGACGTGCCTGACGTCTCTGCCGCCGGGGCCTACGGAAGAAACGGGGTGTGCCCGATGTCCCGGCTGGTGGCAGTCGAACACCGTGAGGTTTAAGTGGGTAAACGGGGCGGTCTACGTCTGCCAATGCGGCACGTATCCGTAACGCGATTTCTCCACTTGAAAAAAATGGTAGGCAGAGAGAAACCAGTGTCAGGACACTCTTTTTCGCATCATATATAAACTGTTCATTTGATCACACTGGCTTGCCTTTTAAAATAACACATTTCTCAGAATAGCTTTTTTTAGCTTCACGCTTTTATCCCGCATAGCAGGGTAGACAGAAAGTGCCTAGTGTCAAGACACTCCGTACTTCGCTTTCCACCGAAGTCGAGACATTGCGTGTTGAGTGGTGGAACTCAACGCCGCGCTTTGTCTTTTAATCTATAACTTTGTTTTTTATGGTGTTCTAAAAACCCGGGCCCTTATTAGGCATCGTAACCTAAATTATCTAATTGAAATTTTTACTACGGAACCCTTCTGCGGTTTTTCTTAGCAAACTGATTTAATAGCAGTTATAATATAGTGATGGCTGTACGTTCATTCCATTAGTCAAAAGTGAAATACGTATTTTTTAATAAATTGTTTTAAACCATTTTGAAAAATGAATAAGAATTTGTGCACAGCGGGATTCGAACCCGCGCCTCTTGTTCCCGTCATGACTGCGTGGGCCACGTCGAAATTCTTATACGTTTGTTACAATGTTATCTACGTTGTTAGCATCTCTGTAGAGAGATTTTTACAAATTTCTACTACTTAAAGATTATTAAGAAACAATAGTTTAGCTCGAGAGAATGATTTTTATAAAATATTATATTTTTTTATTTAAAATGATTCTACGTTTAGAACACAAAAAACTATACGTTTTACTAAAAATATTCTTTTTCTTTTAAGATATGTAGAATAACACTTTAAATATTATATTTTTTTATTTAGTTTCACGCTTTTATCCCGCATAGCTGAGTACACAGAAAGTAACTAGCGTCAAGACACTCCGTACTTCGCTTTCCACTGAATTCGAGACATTGTGTGTTGAGTGGTGGAACTCAACGCCGTTAAACTTTGTCTTATAATAATTTAAACTAGTTTATTCTTACGACTTCGCCTGGGTGAATTCTTGCCTCGCTACTTCCTTTCACCAGGCCTTCACTTGAGGCCATGTCTGACGATAACGCTTATCATGGTGAACAAATTTTAATGAAATGGATTTTCACACTTTCTTATTAGTGCTCTACACAGGGTGTTCCATTAACCGAAATGAATCAGATCCTATATCACGATAAGGCGTATAAGTTATAAAACAAAAACATAATTCAAATCTGTCCATTATATCCAAAGACGTGCACGTACAAAAAATCTAACACATTCATATTCGTATTTTAATTTTATTAACATTCTAGTACCTAACCTAGTGTCAAGACACTCCATCGTTCACTCTCCGCATGAATTCCATACATTTCTTTTTCTTTTTTTTTCTATTAGCTACACGCTCTCTTCTGCATAGCAGGGTAGACGGAAAGTACATAGTGTCAAGACACTACGTACTTCGTTTACAGAGTTTATAACAATGCGTATTGAGTGGCAGAACTCATTCACTTTGTCTTACCAGAGCGAGAAACTGATAATAATTTAAATATAAACACTCCAAATGGGAATCGAACCCACAACTGATCGCGTTTACAGTCGGACTATCCTACTGCGCCACGACCGTCCTCAATACATTTCTTTTAGTTTTTTAAAAAAGATAACAAAATAAAGATTTTTCTTTACAAATAATAAAAAATTAATATTGTACGTATTATTTATTTATTTTTAACTATTTTATCTTCATAATATTCCCTATAATACACTCTTTTAAAAACGATTTTATTCTATATCTCTTTTAAAAACGATTTACTTCATACTGCTTCCAATCGTCTAACCAAGCGCGCGCAATATATTTTATTGTTTTCTATATAATTTTTTTTACCAGCTTCCCACTTTCTCCCGCATAGCAGGGTAGGCGGAAAAAATCTAGTGTCAAGACACTCAGTCGAATGCTTCCCACCCAAATCGAGACTACCTGTTGAGAGGCGAACTCAACGCCGCATATCATCTACCAGAGCAGAGAAGTGAAAAAAACATCACTCCACCTAGTGGGAGTCGAACCCACAACCAATCTAGTTTAAGGTCAGACGCCGACCCCACTGCGCCACGATGGTTCTCAATTCCTTAACTTTTACAATATACAAATATTTTTGCAATAGAAATTAATATCAGAAAAACTTATAGAAAATTCAAATTAAAAATATAATTAAGCATAACATTTGAACCCCTTACCATTAAACGGATTACATTCAACACCACTGCACTATGACGGATTTTTGGCTTTGGTTTAGAAGATTCCCCGCTTAGTCCACTTTCTGCTTAACCCAACGCCGCGGTTTGTCTTACCAGAGAAGAAATAGGAATAGATATAACTATTTAGAGTGGGAATCGAACCCAAACCATATCAGTTACAATCAGACACTGCCACTGAACCATTACGAAGTTTCTTTCTGAGACATGCGTTTTTTTAATATAACAAGCAGAACAATAACTAGTAGAACAGGTTCAAATACAATGGATTTTACTCAAAATTAATTAATTATTAAATTCAAAATTTTTATTTGTTTAAATATTCATTTATTTAAAATAATATCATTATGGAAAGAAATTCCAAATTAACTTTATTAGATTCAGTACAGTTATTTCAAAATATTTTTTCGTTCAAAATATATAATCCACCACTAGATCTCACCAGTAGTGTCGAACACTAAATAAAAGAGGGTAGTGACACAAAATAACATAACAATAATATATAAAAAACAAATGTTTTTTTTTATTATACACCTTGTTATAGTAGAACAACCATACACCCAAAGTATTTAATCTAATGCAACTAAAATTATTTTAAAAAAAAATCGACTTGCAATTTAAAGAAAATACTCTGGACAATGGCGTAGCGAACGGCAAAAAAAAAATAAAGAATAATCCTCCAAACAGATTACAAATATAATATTTTTAATTATTAATTTGATAATACTTCGCTTAGTTTTTGGTCATACTCTGTGTTTCGTGGTCTTTGCCACTTTATAAAAAAAAAAGGAAGGAGCAAAAACAAAATGGCTACCTGTAATCTACTACAACCTTGATTAAACCTGTCAAACTGTCATATCACATGTAGTTAAGAACCGCGGCCCTATTTTTTTTTCTCATTAATATTATACAGCTAATAAATATCATATTAAAAAAAAAGAACATTGACCGCCTTTGTTCCAATCGATTTCAACTCGAGTTCTTTATCGATATACCACTCGAGTTGAAAGCTTAATAATAATCGAAGTAAACAGAAATAGAGAAAATATTTTTTTACAAAATGTACACTTATCCTATTAAAAGAAGAAGAAAAAAATACACTAAAAACTAAAACATTTACTAACTCTCCTTTGATATCGATTAAATAATCGATTTATTTAAACTAACAATACATATATATATAATTAACATACTATATCAAATACGGAAAAGTTTTTTTTTGTTCCATTTAATTATTATTTATTTACACAATATATTCTAAAACTAGTTTAAATCGTCCATTTTATCATAAGAATACGTCTCGAGGTTGTCTAAAATTTTAAATTAAGACTGTATAGCGGTAGGTGGTCACAGCCACTTTATTGGGGAGGGAAAAAAAAAACAATCTTCCATAGTCTTGGGCCGGCCAAAGACGAGAAAAAAAATATTTCAAGCGAGCCCATAAATTACATTAAAAACTAAGATTACTATTTTTTTGGTCATCTAACCATTTTTTTTCTTTTTTTTTTTAATGGAAACTATGACCATTTTTTTTTTAAATTTAACGTCACTTAAGTAAACATTCTATATCTATACTTAATATTCTCTCATAAAAACTACGAAAATGACTTATTTAAATAAAAAAAAATCACTTTTCAAATCAAAAGAACACTCTAGGTATATAACATTTGTTTTTTTGGACATAACGTATCTTTTATAGATAAAAGTCAAAAAATTAAAAAAAAATGGTTGCTAGAGACCAAGGTCTGAATGTGTACTGCCTTGAAATGTATATTTGTACTTAACTCTACAAAAGATACGAAATCGATATTCTGATACAAAAAATAAATGAATTACAACGATTTTTCCGCAGATAATAGAAAAAAAAGCAACATTTTTTTATCTTCAGTTAAATTATCGTTGAACATTCGTTATCTGTGGGCATTATTCCTTTACAAAATACATATAATCTCAGTCTATAGCGTAGGCTATCTACAATTAAGGCTTTATTATTATTGCTATATATTTATTACAATGTAAAACGTGAATATTGTGCTATAAGGCGTTAGAATTTGTGGATATATAAACATTTCTATAATATGAAAGGCAGAATACTTTCGGACTTAAGCCTAGCGGAGTGAAGCTAGCTTAATAATTACTATTTTTTTTTGTTAATCTATGTTAACGGATCGTTAGAACAGATAATAACCTATAAAAGCATGTTACAAGGAACTTCTTGAATTACTTATATACGTACAATCGTGAAAAGTCAAAATGACTGACGAACGAACTGTTTGAATGAACGAACTAAACAAAAAACTTGTAAATATATATATATAAAAAAAGTTGTGTGTCACACGTTAGTTATTCAACCTTTTCACAATTAATACATTTAATTAATTTTATTATCACTGATCTTTAATTGGACTAAATAAAATACTAAATTAAAAAAAAAAACAGGAAAAAATCGAACAAAGCGGTCAATGTGGTCAATCAGTCAATCATTGGGCTAATTACATTTTAAAATGCAGATAATATTAGATTAATAGAACGCAACACGATATTATTATTTTATATACACATCAAAACAAGGAAAGTCAATTCCCGTATTTACACCACTCAATCCGCCCAAAGCAACAGGACACCGTGATTGATGCGTGTTTGCGGTCAAACAGAAGAGGGTCGAGGGAGTGGGAAGAGAGGGCGGGGAGGGGAGGGGAGTTACGGGGTTGAACTCCGTAGTAACACTACAAGTGAGGTCCGTTTTGTTTTGTTGATCTGAGGAACGTCGACACACGTAGCGGCTATTGATGTCACTTGCCCGGGTGTCCGTTGCCGAATGCGTCGACCTGTAATACGAGCGGCGTTGAGTTGCGCAGCCGTGTGTCGTCGTTCCTAGCGAGGCTACGCGCGGCGGGGTCGGATGCAATAATGTGTGTGCCATGTACAACAATAAAAACAAAAAAAGACACCTGACAGGTGTCACGATGACATTCGCCAGCCAGTGATAATTTAAATAAAAAAAAAAAGAAATACTACACATTATTGCATTACGAATTAGTGTGTTAACTGATTTTTTTTTCAAGACCAACGTCAAAACCACCGCCGCGCGCTCTCACTATCAACCAACTTCCGCTTGACGGATTGATAGATTGATTCAATCAATGCGTCAAGCAAGTTTATTTGATAGTACTTTTATAGCTGGGATTGATACAATCTGAAACGTGGGGAGGGTTTCACCCACAATCCGAACTACAAAAGGGAAGCTACCCGCCACCACATTTTGAAGCGAGGAAGACCCAGGCGGTTATGTTTTGAATCTGTATCCCCCAGCATTAAAAAAATATCATTGTAATATTTAAAAAAAAAATTACAATCATATGTTTTTAGCCCGACAGGACACGATGAACACAGCTGCGCGCTATTATTTAGCTGTTATTATTAAAAAAAAAAAAGTGTACCGAAAAAAAAATAATAAAACAGCCACATAATAGAGTGAAAAAATTAAAAATATGTGCTATATGTATATATATAAAAAAAAATCGTGTCATAAAAAAAAGAAACAGTATACGTCAAGCAACAACTCACACATGCAGACGAATTTTTATATATAATAAAAAATATATATTATATCAAACCGCTTAACTATATGTATATAAAGAGAGAAAGAGATATTTATATATGGTGTTATAAAAAAATAAAATCCAAACAATTGTACAGCGTGATGTTTTTAATTCAAAAACAGATTCCGATTTTGAGTCTTATAAAAAAAAAGAGTCACCTTATCTAAGAGTTTAGTCATATGAATTAAAAAAAACTATTATTTTTTTTTAAATAGTAATAATTCACATTATATATAGATGAAACTACATACAAAAACTTATAACGAGCACACATTTCAAAATGGTTTCAAATTTTACTAAGTTCAAAATTTTTGTAATGAATTTCTGTTATATATAAGGATAATCTCGTTTTTTTATTAAGATTTACATTTCAGAATTAAATAAAACCTATTTTAAACTTAACAGATTAGCTAAAAGAAATTTAAGTACTTTTCAAAAAAAAATATGTATATATATATATATAAAAATAATTACTACAAATCATTAACGAATTCTTATTAACGTAAATGGTAACGAAAATGGCACCACTATATAAAAAAAAGTTAGTTTTACAACAAAACGTATGGACGCTTTCCAATCATCCTTAATCAAAATTAAACGATTATATAATCTGTAGACAATGTGAAAATGTTGTTGATTTTTTTTTAATTTTTATTAATTTTTAAATATACTTGAGAATTCCTAATACTTTAGTATTGGCTTAGAGCAAAGCTCATAAAGAACACTATATTGATAAACACCCTGTATGTTTAAAAAAAATCCTTTTTTATTTGAGCAAGCAAGTTATAAAATAACAAAAATTAAAATTAAATTAAATTAAAGCTGATATGGTAATGTGTTTCTGATTAAATTGAAAACTTAATATAAAATCGTATATACAAGAAAATATACTAAAAAAAAAAATATTTAAACTAATTATAATGAGACGATTATAATATGGTTTAAATATTGTATAGTATTTTTATTTTTTATCTGTGTGTTATAATCTGTGGTATAACATACCCATTATGTTTTACTTGTATCCGGTTCACAATTATCTGTATTGGAATGTCATGATTATACAGTTAATGATAAGATCACTTATTGATAAAATCTAGCAACATCTAATATTCATCTAAAAATAATGAGAATAAATTCTAAATTTAATAAAATATAACACAAAATAAAATAGCTGTTCAAAGTACCCTCATATGTTTTGTTCAAACCGCCAGCTATGTTTCTATCTGTTTAAGATTTTAAATAAGCCGTTTATAAACTATATTAATATTTTCTCACAATTATCACTTGACTTAACGATATATATATTTTTTTTTTCAATAAACCGACATTTTTACAACCAACGTGAATAAAACGTTACATTTATATATATATAATATATAATAAATATCTACATAAAAAATAAGGTTTATATTTATTGTTCTAGAAAAAATAGAAATATCAAAAAAACATGTTCTCCAAAACGAAAAATACAGTCCGAATTTAAATAAAGCGTATTTAACATGACTAAATCAATTATATTATTTATGAAAAATTCATCTTTCAAAAATAATGATAATAACAAGTTTAAACACCCTGTATTATAAGATATGGAATGTTGTTTTAAATCGAAAATTTAAAAAAAAAACATCCTGAATTTTGACAAAAATCAAAATTATTTGAAAATAATGATTTATTCAAGTTAAATACGCACACGAAGAAAAAAATATTAATTTAATTAATATATTTTTTTAAATCCTTTAAATATATATTTTTTAATTAATAAGCATGTTTTTGGCACATTTATTCTATATAATATTCGTTATTTAAATTTCGTTTAAATATTTTATCTACTTGTATAACATTAATAATCTGTATATATTAGCACAGATAATGTAAATTTGTATATAGAATAGAAATATTCTTTTAACTTTTCGTTATATTTGTATAAGCGATTATATATCTCGTCTTTTCTGTTATTTTTTAAATTACGTTAAAATGAGATGGCAATATTGTAAAATTAACTAGAACCGAACTAGGAATAGATTTCTTAAGGCTGAATAAAAAAATATATAAACACAATTTTTTATCTGTATCAAATACAGTATTAAAAAAGCTAACAGTTCAGTATAATATTTAAAAATACATTTTTTTTACATTTCGACAACCACAAGAAAACCATAACTAGTTCTTAATATTTTTTTTCTATACATTATGAATATAGAAGATATTATCTTTAAATACTTTTTTATCTACCATATAGTTATATAAGAATAGACAATTTTTTTTTCGTGCAATAGCAACATTCCATAGACAATATAATAGACATCAAGCAACAACCATAGATTATAAATGTATATAAAAAATTTGTACATTCAGAAACATGTCATATAATAATTATTATAATAGTATTAAATATGTCAAAGATATATTTTATATACTATTTAAATCTATATATGAATTATTTAAATAATAAAATATATACATATTTATATATATATGTATACACTAGCATATTGATTTTTTTTTATCTGTGTAAGAATGTTAACGGCATGGAGCTGCCATTGGGTTTAAATCTATTTTTAACAAAAATTGATTATTTAAAAATAATATAAAGAATAAAGGAACAAAGATAAAACTTATTAGCGTATTATAAAAAACAATATATAATCAATTTTTGTAATATTTCAAAAAAAATTATATTGGAGACCATTTTTCAATATATAAAAAAAGTAGATAAGAAAATTAAAATAGATAAAAGATATATAATAAAGACAACAAGAAAAAAATAAAATATACCAAAATGGTCACCAATAAAATAAAACTTCAAAAATCCCCCAAAATTCATTCAGGCGGAGGCGGGGGCACGGGGGGTGGAGGCATCGCCGGCAACGGCGGCTGCGGGGGGGCGAACCTACCCACCATGGGGAAAAAATAGTCCATCCCCATGCCATAATACAATGGGGGAGGGGGTTGCACCATATAATATGGCAACGGCGCTCTATATGGTACCCAACCTACCTTCATTTGTTCGTGCCTCGCCATCTTCTGCGGTGGTCCGGGTTCGATTCCAGCGGTCCTCTTCCTCGACGTCTCCAGCACTTCCTTGGAAATTTTGATTTTGAGTCCCGGGTTTTGAGGGGGCGGGGGCGGGGCCGCCAGCCGCTCCTTCGGGATCTTAATTTTGAGACCCGGACTGGTTGACAGCTTCTCCCTGGGTATTGTTATACGGAGGGTGCCATCGTTTTCTGGCACAGGGGGTGGGGGTTCAACCTTCTTCTCTTTTTCCTTTTTGTGTTTCTTTCTCTCCTCTTTTGATTTGTCGCGGTCTTTGTGTTTGTGTTTGTCTTTCTTTTTCTTTTCCTTTTTGTGTTTGTGGTCTAGGTCCTCTAGGACCTGGGGTGGTGGGACTTGGGGTTGAGGTACGGGAGGTGGTTCCACTTGGGGTGGAGGTGGGGGAGGTCCGGGGGGTTCTACGGGTTCCTTCTTAATTTCTACGGGGGATTTCTTTTCTGTGGGAACAGTTATAGGTACAGGCTTGGCTAGACTCTCTTTGAGGAGGTTGGAGACCAGGGTGGGATCGGTTTCTATACCGTTCAGGGACCTTGGCTCTGGTTTCCGTTCAGGTTGCCTGGTTTTGATTGCGTTACCACGCTGCGAGTCTCGTATCACATTTTCATAGCCGGGCGTTTCGTCTATTTTTTTAACTACAGGTACTAATTCTGGTTCGGAGTTTGATGGAAGTCTTTGTCTAGACTTAACTTCTTTATTAGGGGGTGAGGAGAATGGGGACAAAATGGCTGGAGGTTGCATATCTCTAACCACTGCTGTGGGATCAGGTCTCTTTTTCGGACTGGGAGGTCTTTGTGGTTCCTGGGGGGCAGGTTGAACAGGCATTGGCCTTTGCTCTTGCCTGGGCCTCGGAGGATTGGGGGGTCTTCTGGGAGGTGGTACAACAGGAGTAGGGTTTTCTGGCGAGAATAGGGACGGAGGTCTCGTTCTTTGGGGTTCAGAGGGCGGTTGAGACGTCGAGGGTACGGGTGGTCTGTGCCTGTGATCATGTGGCACTTTGTGATGAGGAGGTTTATGGGGCCACGGGTGGGTCTTGTGTGGTGTGGGTCTATGGTGGGGGGGTTGGGTTGGCCTTTGGTTGGGCTGGTTGGGGGGCGGCCTTTGTATTTGCTGACGTCTCTCCCTCTCTTCCCGCCTCTCTCTTTCCTCTCTCTCTCTTTTCTCCCTGTACAAATTGTAATCTATTTTTTGAGGTTGAGGTGGGTTAGGTTGTGCCGTTGCCGGGACATAACCGCCGGGTGGTTGTTGGCGACGCCTTTCGCGTTCGTATTCTGTGAATAAGAAAAAAAATAGTAAAGAAAATAAAAAAAACACCTATAAAATATAATATAACAAATTTAAATTTAACTGCAGAGAACAGAGAGAATCTAGTGTCAAGAAATATCGTTCACTAACTTTTTACTACTAAATAACGGACCAGAACGCTGTGCTTCACCTTATCAAAACAACAAAATATATGAAATAAAATAAAATTTATTTAATATAAAAATTAAATACTTTTACATAAAGAAAAATATAATACCTGGAGGCCGATCGTGGCGCATTGTGAGAGCATCTGGTTGTGGGTTCGATCCCCACTCGAGGGGAAAGATTATATTTAAATTATTCCCACTTCCTCGCGGAGTGATCCGCGCGATTTACGGAGTGTCTCGACACTAGGTACTTACTGTCTACCCTACTAAGCGGGATAAAGAGTGTGAAGCTCAAAAACAAAAATACCTTTATCAAATGACTTGTCTATCTCCTCACTGTTGGCAAGCGTGTGTTTCTTTTCGAAGGGTGAACTTGCCACCCCGGAACCGGATGGGTGTGCGGCGTTTGAATGTGGCGAGCTACCACCTACAAAATATTTAAAAAATACAATATTAAAATCATATAGTTCCATCATCACAAACAAAAAAAATCACCCGTACTTGCAAGTATTATTGATTCAAATCAAGTATATATCGAGTGAATATAAATATATCATTATATACAAAAGCAATGACCAGGCTAAAAAATAAACTAAATAAGGATATGGTCATCGGCACCAACTCCAGTAATGTAACATGGAAATAATTAAAAAAAATGGGATAAAAAAATACAATCCAACCGTATCTCTCGGAGACATCTTAAAATGGGCATCGGTATAGCATGTATATTTAATTAGCATCTTCTCTCACTTATATACACATCAGACTACTGGATTTATTTATTTATATATATATATATATATATATATATATATATATATATATATATATATATATATATATATTTATATATATGTATGTATATATAGATGTTTAGAGTAAACTTTAGATTTAAAACAGAGATAATAATAAAGCCTCTT
This sequence comes from Dryadula phaetusa, assembly GCA_032432895.1. Taxonomy (NCBI): domain Eukaryota; kingdom Metazoa; phylum Arthropoda; class Insecta; order Lepidoptera; family Nymphalidae; genus Dryadula; species Dryadula phaetusa. The sequence goes on from JAOYRS010000082.1 coordinate 2,112,841, forward strand.
TATTTTCAAATCAGTAAGTATTATTTAAACAAATTATGTTAGTATTTTTTTATTAAATTAAAAGTTTTTTTTAATTATAATGATTTTTTAAGTTACTTTAACAACAAAAGACATGGAGCGTCTATGTCAAAATTTTGTATCAAAAAACGCACACAAGAAAAAAAAGCACATACTGTTAGACATTGTCATCATTTTCCTCTTCAACCTAGACGGACACTTATCAAATATATGAAGGAATTCCGCCGTCAATCTCTCCAGTAGCTCAGTGGTCACACTGCGGTCCACATAGGAGAACCAGTGGCGGCCTTCATGAGATTGTGGTATCTGAAAAATTTAATAGTGATAAATTTAGTGTCAAGTCACTCAATTTCTAGCGATAAGTTGATTATTGAGAAAAATATTTATATATAGGATATAAAATGAAAAACATGAAACTTTTAATTTAAACGAATTGGACAAAAAATTAGATATAAATTACAATAGTAGACCAAAGTATTACTAATATTTTTTATTAAATAAATATTTAATAATTTACTATAGATTAAGCGCATGTGGGATATAACATTTAGTTCACGCCTTCTTAGATCATCTATCTACAACTGAAAGCCCCATCAAAATCAGTTCAGCAGTTCCAATGATTAACCGGAACAAACAAAACAAAAAGACAGACAAACAAAAATTGTATAAAATATTATTTTGGTATTTGAAGATTTAACATATACAATTACATACGTTGCCAAGGCAACGCGTTGTGTACTCGTCAGTGGTATCTAGTATATAATATATGTACAAACTTACCGCCCAATTACTCCATTTCGATGCTAAATGTATACAAAAACACGCAACAACCGTCGGTCTGTATTGCAAGCACATCGTGGTCAGGTGAAGACTGTTCGACGCCATGAAATAAGATGTCTGTGCCAAATCTTTTGGTGCTGAAATATTTAATTACAGAAATTAATTTTTAATCTATATTTATGAAAATAAATAACAAAATATATAGCAGATTGGAATGGCTTGTTAATGATAATGAGGATTCTATATTAAATTATTTTTTTTTATTAAATTTTATAATCTCATACTAAAATACGCGTAAACTTTAATACCTAAAACACATTTACAACCAAATGTTTTATTAAACAATTTAAAAAAAAAGCATTGAAAAAGAAATTATAAAAAAATTAAAAAACAACATGGCGATTGTTTTCGCTTTTCCTGTATATATAAATAAAAAAATAGCAAAAAAATAGTGATATATCTATGAACAATAGGGATGTATTGGCGAATGGGGGAAGACACGCAGACACACAAACTAACATACCTTGACTATATATATGTACTTGGGTAAACGGTTTCATTTGCACAGTTTAGACGAATGGCTTTGAGATTTTACGAGATTATAACAACGAATTTATATACTACTACAATATATTATCTATGACATTTCAGAACGACTAAATAATTTTAAAAAAAATCGAAATGTTCATAGAAAAATAAAATTGTACTGCATATTTATATATTACGCGCTGTAAAACATATTTCATTGTTATAATAAAAAAAAATATCACTGGCAACAAAAACTACCCTCCCAAAGCCATCCAACTACCCGCGCAACAAAACCGGCCGGACCGCGCATGTAGAGCGCAGTCTGCCGCGGACCGCCGTCGCGCTAACATCTCACAACGCTCACCTTTCACGAGGTGGCAGGTGCGCACCACGTGGGTGTGCGGGTGGTCGATGGCCACATCGAAACCTAACGTCTGTAGCAGTACATTCTCGTTGAATACCAGGTCCTGCGCCTGGAATTTACGACGGTATTCATAATATTTTTTTTAGAACATACAACGCAATTAGGAAGAACGATTAGAAAGTCACTAAGAGGTAACGGGTTCAAATCTTACTGTTCAAATTTTATACGTTTTTATAACAAACCCTATAAATAACCTAGCACATAGTAGTAGACTCTTCGTGGGTTTTTTGGCTCAACTGCCTGCAGCGCTTAGGAAGTTACCAAGAAGAATAGGTTCAAATCCTGCTATGTTCAAATATTACTAATTATGAGTTTCATTCAAATAAACCTATAATTTTTCAAAATATACATACATACAAACAAACATTTATGTATAATAAACGTTCCGACTATAAACTCGATTCGTTGTGGGTTCGATTCCCATTGGGGGAGAATGATTATATTTAAAAATTATTTCCATTCCACTCTATTACTAGGTTTTCTCCAAGTACAATTGATTGATTGATATATATATATATATATATATATATATATATATATATAAACACTTCATATATTGACAGCCATATTGCAGATTAAATAATACATACAAACAATCCCAGATAGACACCAGATATGTGATAACAAACAGATGTTCTAGAAATGTCTAATCTTATCTATACTGTGGGAGACATTGTTATGATAACAACTTACTACGCAATGATTTAAAATAATTATAAATAAATATTATTTATCCTCTACAGAGGCTACATATATAATTATAATAACAAAAAAACAATGTCCATTATACATATATATTTAAAAAAAAACAAAGCACTAAGAATCAATGACCATAAATCATTATGCCAAATACAAAAACAAAATCATGCTCAAAAAAAACAAAGAAATTTAAAAAAAATACATAAATAGATTAAAAAAAATTAAACTATAAAATATATATAGATAATAAACAATAAAACAACTCACCTGTTCTTGATATTGTTCAGATGTTAACGCATTAACACCTTCACCTCTGTGGAGGCAGACGTGGGCTACTTTTATAACATATTCTAATTTTCTCGGTTGTTCCTCCACCTGGAATGTTATAATTAACTAATTTAATAAAATATTTATTATTAATTTAACATCTCTGTCTAAATTGATTACTCTTTATAATATCAGCTATCTATCTGTGAAAGTTTCATCAACATCTGTCCAGCCATTCCAAAGATTAGTGTAAAGAAACAAAGGCGCCAAAAAATTGTCATATATATGTAAAATCTTAAATTATTTAATTATTTAACCTTATTATGTTGTTATTTACTCATTATATCAACTATCTACCAGTGAAAGTTCCGTCAAAATCGGTCCAGCCATTTCAGAGATTAACATTAAGACGGACTTTTTTTATTTATTTATTTTTTAGATTAGATCAGACCAAAATTATTTCCTAAAATTAAAAAAAAAAACATACATATATCAAAAATATATAACTATTGCATTGAGAGTGAACAAATAGTTTCTATTATAATATTTTTTACGTTAAAAACAGATTATATATTGTAATTTCAAAAAAAAGAATATTAAAAGAACATTACTCTATTTATGAATGTTGTAATTAACAACATGTTTGAGATTTAATTATTGGGGGAAACCCCCATGTTATACATTTCAAAACGGGGAATTCCCTCTCAAGTAAAATCAACACAAACATTCCCAAACATATAATTATAAAATGTATGATTTAATAATAATAAATTAAGTATATTTATCCTTATTATGACAATTTAGCTTCACACTTTGAGGGCATCGTGAAGTAGTGAGATAACGTTAGACTGTAAACATGATTGATTATGGGTTCAATTCCCACTCGGTGGAATGATTATATTAAAAATCATTTTCATACTTCCGCTCTGGTAAGGAAACGCGGGCTCGAGTTTACTACTCAACACGCAATATGTCGATTTCAGGAGGAAAACAGCTGACAGGAGTGTCTTGACACTAGGTTGTCTCCAACTATCCTGTTGAGGGATAAAATTAAAAAAAAACCAACCTTCGCGGCGAGGAACAGCGCAGCGGCAGCTATCGCATTCCTGTGAAACTGCGTGAACGAGTGGAACGCGTAGAACCTGTGCATGTACACTATTGCCGTGTTTATACATAATTGTGAACTGTGTGTGCCGTTAAGAAAATAATTCGAAAATATAGAAGAATATTTTAATTACAATTAAAAATAAATAAATTACATAAACTGAAAACAGTGGAAAGTATTTGAAACGTTCATTTTTCTTCAATATAACGCTAAATACGGTCAATTAATAAACGGAAAATATATTTATTTTTAAATATATTATTATAAAAAAACAAAACTTATATGAAATGTCTAAAAATAAATAATTTAATCAATTTTTATACGTTTTTTCAAAAATGTTTTCTAATCCTAAGTGTGGAATAAGACTTTAAAAATAGTAAATATTAATTTAAACAACTTTAATTGAATCTAGTACCTATGTTGTAAGATGAGCAACCTAAAAAATAATTTCAATTAACGATGCGGATATATGAATACGATATATTTGCATCTTCGAATACATTCAATCCCTAAATGATAATTTTAGGTGCATTAAAAATTATTATAAAATATATTTTATTATATATTATTATTATATTTGGTGCAGTGTAACAGCGTTAGACTGTAAACGCTATGGTGGTGGGTGCAATTCCTACTCGGGAAAGTATATTTAATATATAGACTGCTCTGGTTAGTCAAACAGATATAACGCGTTAAAAAAATTGAATTCGGTCACAAAACATGCAAATGCATGTCTAGTTTGAACGATAACTGAACAAAGTGTCTTGACACTAGGTTCTAGTCTTAATCATAATCTCTATAGTTCGAAAGAAAAATTAGTTAGTGACTTTAAGATGCCTGCAATGTAAGTACATAATTGTTTCTTAGAAAACAATTATTTTAACTAAGCCTCTAACTCAAAATTTATAACAATGAATTTAAACCTCTGTAAGTCGAATATCTATATATAACTTCAATTACTTGATATAACTAAAACTAGGTTCTACTGAATAAAAAAAGCGGGGGAAAAATTTTTGAAAAATCGTCAATCAAGACAAGTGTCAGTATTGTCAGTCCTGCAGGATGCTAACACCGGGTAGGAAGGCAATTCTGCTGAGAAGAGCCGACGAGATACCCAACAATTGTTCTTTTCAAATATAGTTTTACATTAAGTTCACGGCATATCAACTGCATTTAATTCCACATATTATCAACAGTATACAGTAGTACAGTTTTTCAACAATAGATTCTTCTTTTTTTTTGTGTCAAGACACTCCGTACTTCACTTTCCACCGAATTCGAGACATTGCGCATTGAGTGGTGGAACTCAACGCAGCTCTTTGTCTTTACCAGAGCGAGAAAGTGAAAATAATTTGAATATAATCACTCCCCCGAGTGGGGATCGAACCCACAACCGATCGCGTTACAGTCACAATAATAATAAAAATAATACGTTCATAATCGTAAATTTCTCTAGATCCGACATTGTTTGTAAAATTTTAATATTCAGTATGTTACTTTGCCATAGATGATTTAATTTTTGAAGACGAAAACTAGGAGTAAGAGCCGGTCGTGGCGGCGTGGTGGGACAGAGTCCGACTAAAAACACGATCGGTTGTAGATTCAATTCTACTCTCGGGGTAATGATTTTATTTAAAGTATTTTCATTTCCTCACTCAAGCAAGACAAAACTAGGCGTTGAGTTCCACCATTCAACATACAATGTCTTGGTGGAAAGCGCGGAGTATGGAGTATCTTAACAGTAGGCACTACCTAGTCTACCCTGATTTGCGGGATAAAAGCATGAAAAAAAATAACTAGAGGCAATCAGCTTACGATAGACATGGTCACAAGTTAAAGCGGAACATCTGTGAAAAAATTATAACATAATTATAATACATATGTGACAATACTTTGTATAATTATATACATATGTATGTATATGAACTCATTGTGCCCATGACTCAGTTCTGAACAATGCGTCAACTGGTTATTTACAATTATTTTCAGTTTGAGGCTGTTTTACTGTTATTTGTACAGCTATTTATATGTTAAACTGTTTTCCTTCAAACAAATGTCTTCCTACCGTTTTTGTTTTTAATTTTAAATATAATTTTTATGATATATAAATATTTATTATAGCAAAATAAAAAAAAACTTTGTTTTCTTTTTAATTACTCTATCATATTTCAACTGTATGTTATAAACGGATGAAAAAAAATTAAAAAAAAAAAAACAAGTCTATGGCACAAGAAAGTCACAAAAAAATGAATGTGAACCTAAAAAAAATTGTTATAAATGGATATTTTTTCAGTTTTGACTTTCTGCAATATACTGTGCAACCTTTTTATAAGGAAACAGAAGGGATCTAGAAAATAATTAATTATATCAAGTAATTTGCTATGATGAGAGGTTAAGTTGATCTAAGATTTGTTATAACAAGGTAAAATTTTTATATACATTGTTATGTACTTAATTTTCACTAGTATATTTTACAAGGATAGAAAATTCTTAAAGAAATGGTTATTGAAAAATGTCTTTTTGACAATGTTGGTTAATGTAAAGGTATATTTTATATCAGTATCTATGACCAGTTCTATGAATATAACAAATAAATCGTTTGAGGAAATCCCTACATAGGTCACACTGTATAACAAATGTATATAACTTTAAAAGCCTATGTTTTTTAAAATACAGATAAAAAATATTAAAAATAATAACAAACTATTTGTCTCTGATAATCTGTTAATTTAACAGATCAAAAAAAATATTGAAAAATGTAAAGAATTTTAGTACTTCAGTATTCTTTTTTTCCCCATTCAGTCTAACACAAAATGATTAAATATATTCATCTTAATAAAAATTATAATTCTATTTTTAAATGCAAAACAGTTAATTTAAAAAGTTTTGATAAAAAAATTGTTCTAGATTATAAATACAATATATATATTATGTTTAGAATATATTATAATAATATTATGAAAAACATTAATTGTTTATATAAATTTATATTAAATTATAATACATGATGGAGAAATTTATATTAATATGCTACTTAAAATCTCCAATCAAGATTATAAAAATAATTTAAAAGAAAGTTATCACCAAAAGCCACAGAAGTACATCAAAAGAAAAAAATATATACCTGACTTGGATACAAAAAAATTGGCAGGTAGAGAGTCCTTGTGCCCAATCTATTGTTATCAAAACAGGTGTATGAAAAAGAACTTTAAAATACTTTTGGGTCAAGTGTAAATGTAAAGTGGCATTACTATTATTTTAATTATATGTCAAAAGATAGAACTAAATTCACTGAAACTATTTAAAGATTAATTTTAAATAATATATATAAAAATAATATAATTAAAAAAAAAGATTCCAAACCAATTTAAAACTTCCATGAACTTAAAAATCATTGACATTGAAAGAGACGGGCCTCCAAAAAAGAAAGGCAAATGATCTAGGTCAGTTACATGGCTTTCAATATTTGCCAATTGTGCAAATTTTTTTTTGCTTCACGCTACTCCTACATATTAGAGTTGGCAGAGCTTTAGTTAACTTAGTGATAAATCATTTTGCTCTCTATTTTAATAATACATAATTAGTGTCACAATCCTTGTGATGCTCTATTATTATATTGTTTTGACACTAGGTTTGCGTTCAGCCTGCTATAATGGAAAAGGCAGGATGAAAATCAAGAATAATCTTTTCTATAGCCCTATTAAGTTTAAATCAAACCTATAACTATAGTTTATATAATCAACTGAACAACAAGGGAGTCAAATGTTCTATACATTACATTAACAGGAAAATATGTTGCAATAACAAAATTCTCAGAAGTGTGGATTATCACACCACAAGTTTGTTATTGTTTTAAACAATTCAAGACCTAAAACGTCAGTAATTTTATCGCTAGCTCAGCCACAATCTAACTAACGTACGTGACTCATAAGTCATAACATTGAAAAACCGAATGATTTACAATGCAACTGTCCAAAACGATATAAACGTATAATAACACGTGCATTTGCTGGTTTGCTATGGAATTTGCCGCGCAAATTCTATGTACCGTAATAAAATCGTGTAAATTTAGCATCAGACAGTCGATCTACGTCACGGCGCTTGCGTCCTATACCTACATCTGTCAAAGAGCACTGACCTAAAAAATATCACGCACGCGACCATAACCTAAATATAACATGATATGATAATGAAAATCTCAAATTAATATCTAGAATTAGCTCTTACCTTTAGAAATTGAGACCACTCATGGGAATTCCCGAGCGAAAGTGAGTGGAATGACGCCGTCGTTACGTTTCGTCATTCTTTACAGAAATAAAACTTTATCACTGTTTTCACGTTTAAGCAACTATAATAACACTGAAACTTACATGTTTTCACAAATAAAAACACTTTTGAACACGTTAAAGCCACATGACTCGACAAAAACATTGAAATTTTGTTGAAAAGGATACACTTGGAGCCGCTGGCCCATATCCTGAATGAGGTTAGCGGCCTGCTGCCGATAAGCCAGCTCCTTATCTGCATCTAAACCGCATTTTCTGCTTGGAGAATTCTGTAGCTGTTCTTTTGTAAAATACCATTTTTCTTGTCCACCAGCCATCGAATGGATATTCTAATGACTGAAGGAAGCACGACAGAGCGAGAGAGAGCGCTCTCTCTGTCTATATGCCTAAGCGGGAGCGGGACAGCGCTATGACAGCGGTGACCGGAAGCAGACCACGTTAACATTTGAGCGCCTTACAATATATTAAATAACATCGTCAAGTTAACAACACCTAAAATATTCACAAAATTATATCTAAATTAAATTAAAGTTTTTCACTACTAACACTTTTGTGAAGAGTTATATAAAAAATTGCGTCACTTTTTGTAGAACTAAGTAGCTATAATCAAACGGTCGCCATTGTAAAATTTCGGTGGTTTCACTGTGAGGACTCCGGTGACAGAATGAAGATCTGCAACAATACCAGGTACGTTACGTTTCAACACTGAGTTTCATTTTGTAATTTACTGATTATTGTTTTGTTTGTGCATATTTTTAAACTGTATAATTAACTTTACATATGAAAAAAACGACTTTAAATATACGGACCTAAAGACTCTGTCACACGGTGCAAATGGCCGACCCACCACTGTAGCGTACAATACACTTCATTATTTCATTCATGGAAATAAATTAGTTTATAACAGAAAGTGCCACTAATCACTTAATAATTAGTTAATTATTTTTTTGATTTGTTCCGTGTAATTAATGTGAAAAACAATCTTTTACAAAGTAATTAACAATAAATAAGAAATGTGTTTGACAATACGTTGCTAATATATTTTCGCGGCCCAAAATGCGTAGTTCTTGTTAGGTATTCTTAATCTGTGCACGTGTTTTTCCGCTTTTCACGAAAAAAGCACTTTTATTTTAAATTATACAAATAATCATTAGAAAATCACTTGATTATTATTTTATTTGCATTACAGATTAAAATTGATTTTATTTAACTAATTAGTTGTTACCGTAACATAAAAATATGTTTCCAATAAAAAAAGAAAATGTGGACCATCTGCAATCTCATAACATTAGAGTTTCTGAGCGTAAGTAATGGTTCCTTTTTTTTATTTTATACAATAATGTTTATTTATCTCTTGGTACACAAGTTTTATTATGATTGCTAGAGTTAAAATTTCGTATAAAAGCTTATCTCTAAGTAATACAGTTCAATTTACAATAACATGGCGTCACAACTACACGCCTACGTACATTTTTTATTTCTCATACTATAGTAAAGGTAAAGGTCAAAGACTGTACAGCCTATTAATGTTTTAACAGTTAAAATGTTTTGCGAACTATTTTTTTGTGTATCGATTTTAATAATTATTTTAGTAAAAAAAGATGCGATTTTTTTTTATTAAATATCAAATTTAATGATTAATTATCCGATTTTTAGTTAATTCATCGCCAGAGGATAAAATAAATATGTCGCAGCCACGTAAAGTGATACATCTGCAGAAAGTTAGGATGCTTAGCCGTGGTGGAAGGTCGGCTGCTTCATCAATCAGGATAACCAATGTAAAATCCATTAAACCTCCAGACCCTGAGCTCATGAAGAAGCAGGAAGAGGACAAATTGAGGCAACAGGTAATTTTGAAAATAATATTAAATATATATTTTTTAATTATTTTCAAAGAATCAATTTACTAAACTTTTTTAAAGTTTTTATAATATAGTCAAAGTTACTAACATATTATAGATAGAAGATGAAGAATACGTATGTATATATAAACATTTCCCTATATAGAAAATTGTTTTTTTGTTTAATTTTACTGATCCTTGTATCTGTGTTTATAATCAAATGTCACAAGTTAATTTTTACCTTTTTTTCTTATTTCCTTGGGCTATCATTAAGCTTTTTAAAAATCTAATTTAAAAAAAAAATTGAATCCAATACATCCACGAATAGGCCAAGTATTATTCATCTATCTCACAATAAAGTTATCAAATAAAAGAGTTAAAATTGTAAACATGACATTATACGAAAAATTAAATTTTAAGTTATCCATATTTGAAATAGCAAAAGATTTATTAAAATATATTAATTAATTTACAGTTACAAAAGGAAATAGTGCTCCGAGCGAGGACATGTGCCCACAAAGCTTATGAATGTACCCTGCCAGTGGTTGGTGGTCGGGCGTATTGTGCCCGTCATATATTAGATGATAGCACTGCACCATATAAGCAATGTGCTCATGTTGCTTCCTCGGGAGTAAGGTGTTCGATGCCGGCCCCCATTGAGAGGGAACAGGGGTAAGATAGTTTTTAATATTAATATAAATAATATTTTTTTTAGTTGGGCCAAAACGACTAAATGTGGTGATGAGTTCCACCATTCAACATGCATTGTCTTGAATTTGGTGGCAAGTACGGAGTGTCTTGACACTAGGTACTTTCTGTCTACCTTGCTAAGTGAGATAAAAGTTTGACGCTAAAAAAATTTAGTCTATTAATTTAAAAGTGTCAATATTGTATTGATTTTTATAACTGAGTAAAACTTAGTGCTTTTTTGAATTTTACAATAAAACCTTTTTACTTTGTTTTCTTTTTATAATTTTATTTTTGTTTTATGTTAGTGGATTAAATGCATATATTTTTTTAAAACCTTAACGTTATATATCTCTTTCTCTCGTGTGAAAGTAATTGACATCAATGTAGTTTATAGGCTATTTAGAACATCTTAGATGCATATATTTAAGCGTGTTTTTAAAACAATTAAATTATCTTAATTTTTCAAGGGAAAATATCAATAAAATATTAAAAATATTAATATCTCTGCTGGGATATGAACACACATTTATTTGGTGCAGTGGGACAACGTCCGACTGTAAACGCGATCGGTTGTGGGTTCGATTTCCACTCGGGGGACCTATTATATATAAATAATTTTCATTTCCTCGCTATTACTAAACAAAACGCGGTGCAATACGCAATGTCTCGTATTCGACGGTAAGCGAAATACAGAGTGTCTTGACACTAGGTACTTCCTATCTACCGTGCTATGCGTGACGCTAAAAAAACAATATATTTATACTGTACCATTAAGGATAGTAAATATATAAGGATTTTTTAATTATTTATAATAACGATGTAGTGTTTTTAATGGTAATTAATTGTTAATTGTCATTTAAAATGATCAGTAATGAGTGTTTTTTAAATTATTTATTATACTATTCTAACAAAGAATTACACACTGATTTTAATGTGGGTTTAAATATTGTTTATCATGACTCGTTAGGCTAATTACAGTAGATGCTCGTTTATCCGGACCTCGGTTATACGGATTCGTGATCATCCGAACTCCAAACAATAACGTACATATGATTAAAATTTCAGTAATTTAAAAAAATATATCATCTAATATTTTTTTAATAAATGTTTATTTTTGTAATTATTGACAAAAAAATGTTAATAATATTAAGTCACAAAAAAATATAAATATTAATTATTATTTTTTTTTTAATAATCTAATATTGTGTTTCAATAGGCGCAGTGTGACCGCGTCTGACTATAAACGCGATCGGTTGTGGGTTCAATCCCCACTCAGGGGAGTGATTATATTTAAAATTATTTTCACTTCCTCTTTGTGGTCTCGAATTTAGTGGAAAGCGAAGTACGTAGTGTTTTGACACTAGGTACTTTCTGTCTACCCTGCTATGCGGGATAATAGCGTGAAGATAAAAAAATATTGTTTCAATATTTAGGAAAATCTCTGGAACGGCTGGACCTATTTTGATAGGAATTTCACTGGGAGATGGTTGTTTTTCTTTATTTACTTTTTCTTTAGACTCGTTAAAAATATAAAAGGGGCCTATGGTATGTGGTAAGACAGCGATTTACTTTAAACCTGAATGGTTGTGGATTCGATTACTATTCAGGTGATTTTTTTTGAATTTAATATAATAATGTTTCCATTTCTCGGCTTTGGTAATGACCAATCGGCGGCGTTGAGTTCCGCCACATAACGATGTCAGACGGAGATAGTATCTTGACATTAGTTTATGACTATCCTGCTATGCAGGATAAAGTGTGATGCTGTTTTTTTTATTTAAATTATTTTTTTACATTTCAGCCTCTGCTTCGAGCACGCCCGCGCGGCTTTACACGCGCGACAACATTCGACCGCGCCGCCCCCTCCAGTGACAACCACTGAGACCCTATTGAATCAGTTGCAGCATTATGTACGGTAAGTAATGTGTGGGTTTGAAGCCGGTCGTGGCTCAGTGAGACAGCGTATGACTGTAAAACACTATCGAGTGTGGGTTCGATTTTCAATGGAATGATTATATTTAAATTATTTTAATTTTCTCGCTCTGGTGAGACAAGGCGCGGCGTTGAGTTACGCCACTCAACACGCAACGTCTCGAATTCGGTGAAAAGCGCAGTATGTAGTGTCTTGACAGTAGGGATTTTCTGTCTAACCTGCGCTATGCGGGATAAAAGCGTGAAGCTGAAAACAATAAATGTGTAAAAGTTTACATAATTTTTTCATGAACTATTAACAATTAGTGAGGTAATAAACTTCAGCACTCCATGGACACCCTACTACACTAGAGTCCTTCGTTAGACAGAAAGGGAAGCTCTGAGAGGCCCTTGGGACTTGAGAACCAAGTGTAGGTGTAAGAGCCGATTACCCTCCGAATTCCCCCCCTCCATCTAATTGATACTTAGTAATGTTACGCCCGTTTTAAGCAAAGATATGACCATAAACGATTATTATTTGTGTTTTTATTATTCTTTTTTTTTTATTTTTAGTCCGGAAAGAACCCGCACTACGTCGTGTGCGTCCTCGGTGTCAGTGGTTAGTGATCCGGCTGAGGAGCAAATCAGTCCGCACGCTGTTGATCCTTTTAGTGAGTGTTTTATTTTAACAAATATATATTATATTACTAAACTATTAACAAACATACATTTTGTTGATTAAAAATATATAGTTTGTTATAGATCGCACAGCTTTGTAGTAAAAGTGATAAAACGGTTTTCAATATGTCCTGGTTCGATTCCTGCTGCATTCATACATATAATTTTTTTCCCTATACATGGAATAAAGCTTTAAATTAGTAAAAAAAAATATTGAATTATATGTTTAAAATTTCCAGAGGAAATAGACGCCACTGCGGTCAACGCATCGGTGTCTACCGCCATCATGGAGTACGCGAGCGCGAGCGACAGCGACGCCGACAGTGTCGTCATAGCGGACGGTGACGTCACGGCCGCGTCCGACACCGAGGACGCGCCCTGCGAGTCGCAGCCGCTGTGGTGAGTGCCAGCTGCTAGATCGTCATCGTCCTAAATTATTTATATAATTAGAATATTATTTAATAGTTGATATCCTGATTGATCTTTCTATGTACGTTACCGACGTGCCATTACACGCTAGTGTCATGTTAGTCACAGTTGCATCTGTTACTGGTGTGTCATGTGTTATGTTACCTCGTATGTTAGTGTCTTTCGTTGACATTTTTGTGATTGTTACAGGGTGTTCATCTTTATTATAATTTATCTTTGACGTCAATATGTTTGTAAATGATTTGCCAAAAATGGTAATAATAATATATTAAAAAAATATAACTGATTATTTACTTTTTTTAAAGTGTCCACACTTAGGATTAGAAAACATTTTGAAAAAAACGTATAAAAATTTGAACGCAGCGGGATTCGAACCCGGGCGCTATCCAAGAGGCGCGTGTTCGAATTCCGTTGCGTTCAAATTTTTATACGTTTTTTGAAAAATGTTATATAACTGATTGTTGTCAAAACATTCTAAATATATGAAAAAATATCATTTTTATTTCAATCTGTACATAATTAAAGATAATTATTATTAAATTATTACTAATTGTTTTATTCCCAGGCGTGCGGGAGTACTAACAGCCGAGGAGGCGGTGGTGTGCGCGCGCGGCGTGCTGGCGGCGCTCCACGCCGCGTACCGCAGACAGGGCGCGGCGCTGCGACGCCGCCTCGAGCACGCGCGCGTAACCTACCTGCGGGAGTTGCGCGCGGAGAGGGACATGTATTGTGAGTTGTTTTGTTTTTGTGTTTGATTGCGTTGGTTTGTTTATTTTTTTTATGTATATATGTTTTTACTGTACTTTAGAAATTGTAATGATTGTTTTGTGTTTGTGTGTGTGTGTGTGTGTGTGTGTGTGTGTGTGTGTTTTAAAGTATTTTGGGAAGTGAGTTGTAGATTGTTTGTTGTTTTGACTGTGTGAATGTTTTTTTAATAATAAAAAATAATAAAAGCTGGATTGTAAGATTTTTTTATATACTAAAGCTTTTTATATACAAATTAATTCTTTATTTTTTTGTTTTTTTTTGTTTTGTTTGTTTATGTTAAAATAAGTTTTTTTTTTCACTGTAGTGAGGGAAATGTATTGTGTTTACTTTTATATATGTGTGCGAGTTTTTATAGTATAACGAGTGTAATTTTAAGTTTAAATGTGTAAGATTGTAGGGAATTACTATTTATAATTATTATTTATTTAATCTATCACATTCTTAATGATATGTATTTTTCTTTTTTAGCTTCACGCTTTTATCCCGCATAGCAGGGTAGATAGAAGTACATAGTGTCAAGACACTCCGTACTTCGTTTTCCACGGTGTAATTTAACAAAAAATAATTTTAAATATAATCACACCCCCGAGTGGAGATCGAACCCATAACCGATCGCGTTTACAGTCACACGCTGTCACACTGTGCCACGACCGACTATTTATG
Organism: Dryadula phaetusa; assembly: GCA_032432895.1. Classification (NCBI taxonomy): domain Eukaryota; kingdom Metazoa; phylum Arthropoda; class Insecta; order Lepidoptera; family Nymphalidae; genus Dryadula; species Dryadula phaetusa. The sequence continues at coordinate 2,127,928 of JAOYRS010000082.1, forward strand.
TATATATTAACTTTCTCTTGCTTGTATAGTTCTGTATCTTATGTGTTTTTTTTTTTAAATATTTGTGACTTGAAGTGAAGCCTAATGGCATTTCCATACAAATTATCCAGGTTCGATCAACTCCCAAGCGCGAAGCGGTCCTCTGACGGTGAGGGAGAGGAAGCAGCTGATGAAGCTGAAGGCGTACGCAGGGTACCACAGGAGACACGGGGTGGACGCTGTGCTGGCCAGGAAACTGTACCACAAACGAGCCAAGGTGTGTGTGTGTGTGTGTGTGTGGCTATTTATGACATTTTATGGCACAAACACAAATATGTACACATTTGCTAATATTTGTATAGTCGGACTGTAAACACGATCGGTTCTTGGTTCGCTTCCCACTCTAGGCAATTATTATATGTTTATTATTTTTTGTAAGTCAGAGCGCGAAGTTGTGTCCCGCCACCTTACAACATAGTGTTTCGAATTTATCGGAAAGCGGAGTATGGAGTGTCTTGACACTAGGTATTACTTGTCTATCCTGCATACGGGATGAAGGTGTAAAACTGAATAAAATGCAAATATGACAATGAACTCAAGGGCGTGTTTTGTACTTACCAAAGCGAGGATTCATTTTTGAGTATAATTCTTTCCTCGAACGGGAATCGAACCTACAAACGCTTTGTTTAAGAGTATTTACTGTTAGTAGTGTATTTTTGGCTGATTATCGATATTTATTTGTATTTATATAGGTTTTATAAATTTTTTTTTGTGTTTATTTCAAAATTCACTTTGTACAAAAGTGTATGTCAAACACATTGTAGTGTGTGTAATGTTTTTTTTTTTTTAATTTAATGTTTACATAATATATTATTATAAAAAAACTATTTCCTTTTGCGTAGATATTTTTCATATATTAATTTATCTTTAATTATATAAATAAATAAAATGCATATGTACGTACACACGGTACGTATACAAAAATAAAAAAAAAAAACTTTTTTGTGTCTTATTGGTCTATTTGTTTCGGTTTAAATCTAAAATGACTGTACCGATTTTGATGGCACTTTCAGTGGAAGATAGTTGTTGTAACAATGTATAACTTTCATATTAAATTAATTATAATAATGATTAAATGTCCTAAAATTTATATATATATATATTTTTTTTCTAATATTTTCAGGTGAACGATATCACCAACCGTCCTATACCGTCGCAAGGTCGGTGCACCTTCACGGAGGGCGGGGTTCGGTGCTCGATTCAGACACTGCCCGCGGCTAAACACTGTTTGAAGCACATACTGAGTGATAGACAACAAGTATGTTATTTTTTAGTTTTACGCTTTATCCCGCATAGCAGGGTAGGCAGAAAGTACCTAGTGTCAAGACGCTCCGTACTTCGTTTTCCGACGAATTCGAAACGAAACGCCGCGCTTTGTCTTACCAAAATAAAGAAAAATTAAATATGTCTAATAAAACGTTCATGAAAATATTTAATTTTAATCATTGCCCCGAGGGGAAATCGAATCCACAACCGATCGCGTTTACAGTAAGAAGCTGACCCATATCGCTCAACGACCGGTCGGAATGCTAATATTTAAAATTTACTTTCATTTCCCCACTATGGTAAGACTAAGAAGTGCGGCGTTAAGTTTCGCCTATCAACACGAAATTCTAATTTCGGGCGAGCAGGTAACAAAGGGTTTTGGCACCAAATATTTAACATTGATGAAATTTTTTTTTCTATTTATTTTAAATTCAAAAAAATACTGTTTTAAATTATTTCTTTTGGGAATATCATTATTTATGTATGAATTTTTTATAATAAATTACAGGTATTATATTCACCGTGTGGAGATTTAAGGGGCAGTGTGGAGTGCAAAGAGGCGGTACCGAAACTACCCCTCCCCTCTACCTCGTGCAGGTATCACACGGGGCCCCCCGCATATACCACTTTCACGTTGAAGGTAAGAGATATTTTTTTTATATGTACTATATTTTTGATGTGTTATCCATTTCGGTTCAAGAATGTGTTGGACATTTGTAAGTAGCGAGAATCGAACCCACTTCTTATGTTCACCGTCCAAACGTAACGTTCTGGCCGCTAAGCCGTACATTTTAACTATATTGGAATTTTTATATTCTGGTAATATATTTTTTTTTAATTTTTGCAAAAATGCCAACAATAAGAATAATGTTTTAACATAACCTCATAAAGTGTTTTATTTTGAATTCTGACACTTTGTTTTACATTTTTAAATTAAACTATTTTAAACGGATTCATTCATTCATTCATTAATTCGCTCGTTTCATTCATCGTTTTGGTTTTTTTTACATACTGTTATTGGAAGCTTGCCGATTTTAATGTGTTTCTGTTTGAACAAAATTTTGCTATAAAATAAATTGTGTGTCTTGAAGTTAATGGCGACTGTAATAATTTATTTGTATGTTTTGTTCATTTGTTCAACAGAAGGAGGACTCCTCGAGTGACCTCTCCAGCCAGTCCAGCTCGGATGTCTCCCATGAAGATTTCCAAGTGCCCGTCTCTTGACAGGAATTTCTTGATATAGATGACTTTAATACGTTTAATTATGATTATTATTGATTGATTTATATATATATATATATATATATATATATATATATATATATATATATATGTTTTGACATATGCGTTGCTAGGGCAACGCGTATTTTACGCAAAATAGTGCTTTAATAAAGTATATTAAATTAATAAAAAATATCTTTAATAAGGTTGGTATACTTGGAGAAAAAAAAAAATGCAAAAAACTCGATTTACTTCGATTTTGAATATTGTTATGTTGATCTCATTTTGTTTTTTTTTAAATAACAGTATTAGAGTAGTTTCTTTTAAAAAGAATACTGTATGTATATAATTTTTGAGTACTGTATAAGCACCATGTATTGTTAACTTGTAAAAAGTTGAAAATTTAATTTTTAAGCTAATTAGTAAAAAATTAACGTTGACCAAAGTATTTAATTTAATGTATGGTTGGTGGTAAAGAGAAATATAGCGGAACTGAACGCCGTCAGAGGCAACCTACTCTTGAGACATTCCGTTGACTGCCCGGAAAGAGGATATCAATTTGTGATTTGTGAAAGTTTTACCTGAGTGGTATGAAACGAAATTTTAAATGTTTTATATTGATATTCCCACGATATTGGGAATCGAACCCACAACCGATCGCGTTTACAGTCGGACTCCACTGAGCCATGATGAACATGTTCATTGTCAGTAACTAAATTGTAAATATGTAAATAATTTTATATATTTATATAATTTTTTTTTATAATATTAAAATAACCGCTCTTTCCTAAATGTATCTGTATATATATCAAAATAACTAGTTATAAATTTAACAATTTTAGTTTGTGTGTTTGTTTGTTGTTTTGGTTAATCTCTGGTACGGATGGACTGATTTTGATGGTTTTTTTATCAGGTAGATAGCTGATGTAATAAGAATTTTTATTTAAGAATTGTAATTAGAAATATATATATATATATATATATATATATATATATATATATATATATATATATATATATATATATATATATATATATATATATATATATATATATATATATATATATATATATATATATATATATATATATATATATATATATATATATATATATATATATATATATATATATATATATATATATATATATATATATATATATATATATATATATATATATATATATATATATTTGGACTCTATGGCACGACTGCTTTATTTCTTTTTAGTAAAATGTTTTTTTTTTATTGTAAATATGAAGGTAATTGTAATTTTGTTCACATTTTGAAAATAAAAATGATTTTCTTGAACTTTATTTGAATTTTTAATTTTTTATAACACCCCTGTGGTATGTTTGTATAATTTCTAATTTAAATATTTTTATATTGAAGATAGAGTAAGGGTAAATGGCATTTTTCGATCTTTATTTTTTTAAGAAGCTCATATCTCTAATATGAGATTTTTGAAGAAATATCGAAAATAGTACTTTATTTTATTTATTTTCGCTCCAGTAAAGAATTAATTCCATCGTTTTTTTTTTAATTTTAAACACCTCTACACTAAGGTATAGGAATATGACTATTTTTATTATATTTATTAAGTGTTATTACACACTATGGTTTACAAAATATTGTTAAAACCAGTGTAAAGGACAGTTTTCAAGAGGTGTGGGTTCATATCCCGGTGTATTCAGATTTTTTATCCGTCTTTCATAACAGCTATATATATATATATATATATATATATATATATATATATATATATATTCAGTGAGTTTTCACTTCAAAATTGTCAGAATGTCTTAAAAATTCTCATGTGCACAATCGACGATAACCTGCTTTGCCATTGCTTGCTTGATTCCATTCTTTTAAAATGAAGACGTTATTACGGAGAGCAGTCTATTTGTTTCGTTACAACTGCCTCCAGTAACACATTTCAAAAGCGTCGATCTGAGCATGAAGTTTCTGTTGGATCGTCCATAATTTCGCCTCAATTCGGAAATGTAATATATGTAATATATATATATATATATATATATATATATATATATATATATATATATATATATATATATATATATCCTTTTAAAGGGTTATAGTTCAAGACAATAGCTATCAAATGACCCCCAAAATGCTTATGCAAAAGTGTATCGTTTTCGAGTTATTAATTTTTTAATACTTTTTTTATTTAAAGGATGTTTAAGATTCTAAAATTCAATAAAAAAAAATCAACGTATTTTCCCTAATTTTTTTTTGTATTTCTTGCTAGGGTACATCCTAGTTAATAATAACCAGTTATAAAACAAAAACAATCTTCAAGCATTTTTAAATTACAGATCCAAAACTGTACAACTTTTCGATTTTTAATATTGATTCTTTAAGTTACTCGCAATTTTTTTGTAAAAACCACTATGGCTCTTATCGTGCGGATCATTTTAAAAACATCTGCGTTTCCCTAGCTATCCATCGGTACATAAAAAGTACAGTAACAATCATAAACTCAGGAGAAAATTAGATAACAAAGAGACCAGGTAGGAAATTCTAAGAAATGCTATTGTTAAGAAATTAAATCTGGATCAAAGACAAAAGGACCTCAATGCAAAGTAGTTAAAGATTATTTTTAATAGGGGTAATAGGTAAAAAAGGAGAGATAAACCAGAGCTGTCATTGCAATTTTGAATTTAAATCAAAAACAAAATACTTAATCTTTTTAGTTACTCCATACTTTCGAAATTACACTGTTTATTATTCATAATTCGTGTTCAAAATGAGATCCCCTATTTCGTAAACAAATACGCATTCTTTTTCTTAATTCACTTTTTACTACAACACTACTCAAGCTATGTCGAATAGAATTTGCAGCATTCATTATTCTTGTTTTGAGTTCTTCAATTGTTTGTACTGGTGAGACATCATAAACCAGGCTTTTCATATGCCCACAGACATAATAGTCCATCGGAGTCAAATCTGGACTTCTCGCTGGCCATGGGATCGGTCCGCCTCTGCCAATCCATCTATTACGATAATTGCTGTCTAGCCACTGTCTTACGGACATTCGAAAGTGTGCGGGGCAACCATCATGCTGGAATATCACTCTCTGCCTAAGTTTCAGCGAAACATTTTCGAGTAACTCATGCAGGATTTCTCTAAGCAAGGTTTCATAACTTTCACCATTTAAGTTATCAGGTAAGAAATGTGGCCCAATAAGATTATCATTGATAATCCCCATCCAGACGTTTACCGAGTAACGTCTTTGTGAACCGCTTAATCGCTTATTTCATAATAAGGGTTTCCCTGTTCTTTTTGAGACCAATATCGAATATTGTGGTAGTTAGTAATACCATCTCTGTCAAACTTTGACTCGTCTGTCCATAAAATTTTTCTCAAAAAATTGGGATTTTCTGCATCACAGTGTAGCATAAATCGGCAAAAATCTAAACGTCTTGCAGGATCTCCTTCTTCAATCACGTGTACGGGTGTGTAATGATAGGGATACAATCCAGCCGCGTGGACAGTAAACCAGACTCTACATTGAGATACGCCCAGTCGGTTTGCCACAATATTGGTGGAAACTGCAGGGTCCTCTCGAAAATGACGAATAATTACATCTTCTTCATCTGGAGAACGGACACAATTTACAAAAAAATTGCAAGTAACTTAAAGAATCAATATTAAAAATCGAAAAGTTGTACAGTTTTTGTAGAATCTTAAACATCCTTTAAATAAAAAAAGTATTAAAAAATTAATAACTCGAAAACGAAACTTTTGCATAAGCATTTGGGCGTCATTTGATAGCTATTGTCCTGAACTATAACCCTTTAAAAGGATCGTGACATATTACCCTGTAACCCTGTATGTATGTATATATATATATATATATATATATATATATATATATATAATATGTAACAATATATACGTTTTTCGGAGGTATTTATGTCGTATCGACCTGGAAACACTGCCGCAGGTAAACCAATCCACAGTTGTTTGGCTCGTGGAAAGAAGTTCCAGCCAAATTGCACAGTACTAAAGCGCCACGTGCCAGAGTGATGCTTAAATTTTTTAACTACTGTACAGTTAGTCTCATTATTCAATAATCTATTTTTGGTTACGCGGCGATATTTCCATATTGTCTCAAGTTTCTCCATAACAGATCGCAAAAGCACATCTGTTCTTTAATATTCACTTCACATTCCATATAATGAGATATTTTGGTTTAAATTAGAATAAAACTAAAAGTGTAATTTATTTTCTTACTATATAAAAAATTTTTGTAAAACAGAAGATAAAAATATAGTAAAAATTTTACAATAATTAATATTTTGATAGATACGCAAGATAACGAGAAGTTTTTTTTCTATAGATCCCGATTTGTTCTTTCAAGATATAAGTATAGCCCTGATATGTTATATAACTAAATGTTATTAAATATGTAGTATATATTGTAAAGGGGCTGAAATAAAGACGTGAACAGTAAATCATTCCTATTAATATACAAAGGAAAGACATTTAGACTACATCATGACATTTTAAACAAAATTATGAGAAGTATCATCAAAATATATTCGCCAATTTAATATGATTTTATGTAAAGAATTAAAGAAAACATTATATTTGATTTAAGTAAAGGAATAGATTGTGTTTAATTGAATTTGAACGAAAAATCGATCGATCGATCGAAGGCCTAGAAGACAAATGTGGTATTAAAAAGTAAACCAAAATATTTTTAATATTTTTTTAGCTTTACACTTTTATCCCGCATTACATACACTGTAATGCGCGATAAATACATGAAGTACCTTGTGTTGAGTGCTGTTGTAGGCCGGTCTTAGCGCAGTGGGACAGTGTCTGACGCGTGCATTCGATTCCCATGCGAATGATTATATATAAATTATTTTCATTTCGTCGCGCTGGTTACACGAAGCACGGCGTTGAACGCCATTGAACAATTATTTTTTAAAAAAGACAATCTTTGTCATAAAGTCATGATACGCAAATATATAGTAGGATTGTGTTCCAGTAAGGCTAGTCACTATAAAGACGCTTTTTTTAATTAAACACCTGCACAAAAAATCAAGATTACTCTTGCGATCATTGTTAAAAGCAATATTAACACGTTTAACGCAGTATAAGAAATCATAGTTGCCCATACAAGCAATGAGCCGTTAGCTGTATGGGAGTCGTTTGTGCGCATGGGAGGTGTAATGGAAACGGTCGCCACGAGACGACAGCGCGCATGTATGTACAACGAGAACGCGCTCTAAAGCGCTCCAGTGCAAATGGACGGCGAGCTTTACACATTCAGGGCCACTTGAAGGCTTTTTCAATATTGTTATAATAATCCCAGACGCTGTTTTAGATGTCTTATGAACAAGGAAAGTTGCCAATTTTAATTTTATATACATATTATCGTGATTTATAAATTTTGTAATGAAACTGTGAAATCTATAAAAATGATCAGATTTTGTGATTTTGGCTTGGCCCACATGTAATGCAATGTTATGGTAGACCCACCGGTTGGCGTTCGTGTTTTGTTTTCAACAAATATCTAGCGTCTTATACTGTTTATATAATAAAATTATAACAGGAGCTTCATAATTATAATTTCAATATTTTATTATTTTTACTAAAAAAAATTAAGACCTTACAATAAAGTCAGTCATCAGTCATCAATCCATTTTAATAATATATTATTCCATTCAACACAAATCCTACACTAACTAGATTCCCTAAAACACACCACAAACACAAAAAACACGGGGTTTAAAAAAAATAAAACGAAACCTTGAAACAGAATCGTCGCTTTATTCAGCAATTTCCGGTTGAAAAAAAAAATATAATCAACAAAAACTACACTGAAATTCTGAACATGACTATTTTTACAAACAATTTACAGCGATATTATAATAATACGGTCGCATCGAACGCTTGACGCGCTGAGGGAGAGGGACAGAGGGACAATTATATTTAAAAAAAAAATTATATTTACAATAAAAAAAGAAGGCAGAAGCGGAGAGCTCTCCGAGAACGGGCAAGCGTTCGAGATCCGAACCTACACTAAGAATCAAACTTATGAGGTACATCATCCTAACCACTTTACTAAGCGTATGTAACCAGCCCCAAAAATGAGGCCAACAAATGTTTTTTTTTACATTTTTTTTTCAAATCTGCAGCCTTTTTGTACAGTATATGATACTTACTAACATAATGTATAGACATAGTTAAAACCGTCATTTTTTTTGGTCGCGAGGCGCTCCCGACCGCGCGTCACGTCACGTCACGGCGCGTCGCGTCACGTCACGTCACGTAACGAGCACGCGGCACAAAAAGCCCTCACATTTTCACGGCACCGCTATACAAACCCCAATTACAATTACACATAATAAGATATATTTTTTGCATTTTTCTGTAATTTTTTTTTCTCCTTTAATTTTTACTAACAAGAAGAGTGATATCCAAAGAAACTACCGTTAACACCGTCTCGTTTCAACAGTATCGCCTACCCGCTCTAGCACACCGCCCTAAAAAAACCACCTACCAAACACACCAATTTGAATGTTTCCCTTTTGTATTATAACATTGCACACTAAAACTTGTTAGTTCATATGAAAAAATGCATACCGTCCAAAATATGTATAGAAAAATAGCCGCGTGACGTCACAGTATATAACAACTTCATGGAAATACCAAGGTTAATTGTAGTTTCTTTGATAATATTGTTGTAACAATAGCAGTAATGATAGACGAATATTAAAAATTACAACACTTCTATTGTGAAGCTCTCTAAGGGACTGTGTGACTTTTTATTTGATTTCCATATTTTTTTTCTTGTATGTTACAATTAATTATTACAATTTATTTATTTATTTATTTTTTGTAAATCTATTAAACATTCGTAGCTAAACGCCGCTCGGTACAGAACAAGCATTTCTCAGAAGTAAGAATAAGACGTATATAACGCGGTACAATTGTATTACATATATACTATAGCTGAACGTGGAGACGTAAGAGATGTCCAAAACAAAATTACACTTGAAAAAAAAAACAAAAAAAAATTTACAACACACCTCCACTCAGCTTTTAGCAATTACAACATTTATTTGGCTATTTACTGTTTTTTTAAATATATAGAAAAGAAGTTTTTTTTTAAATCTGAAGAGGGCACAGATAAACAAAATATTTTCAATAGTACAAAACTACATTACAATAAATACAGGGTTAGTTTGCGATAGTGTATGTTATGTATTAAAACTCAAAATTATTCACACTGTATAATCAATCAATCGATCGGCTTCAGAGTTGCAGCTCAAAAACAAAAACGTCCAAATTAAGAGTTCAAACTCAAAGAAAAAAAAATAGTGTGAATAATTCTGATAAATACAAGAGAGGAAACTACAACTTCACTATATAATAATAGAACAGAATAGAAAAAAAATCACAATTTTTTTTTATTTAAACGAGGCAAAGGGTAACAGGTTCGATTACTGACGAGTACAATTTCCTATTATACAATGAAGTGTATAGTTGATTTGAATTTTCTAAGCATATAGGTCTTAGTATGACGAAAACTGGTCCGGCCAGCTCTCTATATTAAAACTATTTAATATATAATACAGTAGTTACATGAAATATACACTCAACGACGATTTTTACTGCAAATTATTATTATTATTATTTTGTTTACAATTATCTGCATTCGCGTGAAAAATAAGAACTAGAGAATGTTTCTTTTAATTTTTCTAATTAAAAAAAATCCTAAGCGCAATGCCGGCCTTGCTTTTGCCTGTCACAAAAATATTATACAAAAAAAAACAAAAACATCCATACAATATAGTCATACTATACAGAATAGAGAACAATTAGTTTACAAAAGAAAATAAATGTCATACATACACCTTCAATCACATATAAGACCTTACACTGTATAAAATCCAAAATTAAAAAAAAAGAAACCACATACATACAAACATACATACATACATATACATATATATAAATAAAAAAAAATCAATACAGATAATAAAGGCCAGCATTGTATTTTACATGTATTAACTATGTCACAGCCACTTAAATTAATTTAATGAAGCTTGCAAACGGTTGCAAAAAACAAACATGGCGAACAGACAGATACAGATATATATATATATATATATATATATATATATATATATACACACACACACATATATATACATATACATATATATATATATATATATATATATATATATATATATATATAATTACAATTAACGATTTAAGTAATATCATGACATGATGATCGCATCTGTCATACACTAATACAAATTTTTCAAACATTTATTTAGCATTTACAAAATTTATGTTGTGTAATTATATTTTTTTTTTGTAATTACATAAAAACACCAATATCCTTTACAAGTCGATTACATAAATGACAGTAAATATCTATAAGCTACTGTGTTCATTTACACAACATATTTAAACAAGTCGTGTCAAATATGAAACGGTCGTACAAATTGTTTGTACAACCCATAAAGTCCGAATTTTTTAATGATTAGGCTTTCGCTAAAATGCTAATATAGGCAGACTGGACGAATCTAGGCTGTTTGAAACTAGATATAGATTGGACTGTAGCTCGTTGGGTGAGACGTCAGCGTCCGTTGTTGGTATATCTGAGAATTCGTTGGTGTCCATTTTGACCGTTACGTTTACATCATCGTTGATGTAGCGGACCAGGTCTCCGAGGTCGTCTAGTCCGTTTCCCGTTGGTTTCACCCCACCTTCACGTTTATCTTCATTTGGGAGTGTGTTCGCTTCATTTTTCACATCTACACTTAGGTTTTGATTTATATTGTCAATTATTTCAACATGACCGTTATTGGTTTCTTCAATTTGACTTATTTTCGGATTATCTGTTATATTTTCTCTATTTTTCAATAGTTTATCAAAATCTGTATTGGATTCATTGTTACACTTCTTTACTTCGTCAAGTGTATTCTGGCTAACACTTTTGAGGAGTTCATCGAAGCTGTTAGTATCATCTGCACTTTTACAAGACTGTATAACACTTTGCCTTCGCTGGATATCATGAAGTTCACTTTCTGCTTGTTTGTCTGTTTGTACATCACTTTTCCTTTCATTCAATTTAACTTTTTCACTGTAGCTCTTAAGTAATTCGTCAAAACTCATAGTATAATTTCTTTCAGCTCTACACTTTTGTATGACACTTTTGCGGCGTCGGTTTCTATTGGGATTATTTTTACACTTTTCAATATCACTTCTGCTCGGCTGGTCGTACACACGTTTACCTTCGGTACAGCTTTTCAGCAGTTCATCGAAGCTCATACTCCGATATTTGTTCTGGAATGTTCCTGTATAATATTTCCCGTCACAATGTCTATCAAAATTATTTTTACCGTGACTATCGGTATTGTAATTCGATTTCTTTTTCTGAGTTGGGATTTTGTTTCTATGGTACAATTTAGCGTTTGTTACTTTCGACGTATCAGCATTGGGTATATTAACGGCGGTATTCTCAACCATTTTATCATCGCCACTGTTATTATTTTGCGTGTTATCATTGTGTTTAGCATTACCTTGGTTTCCATTCTGCTTCTGGCCATTGTTTTCCTTTTTGCACTTCCTAACTTCACTTTTGGTCAGACTACTATTTCCACACTTCACTCCACCATCATTCGCGGCATCATTTTCGCACTTGCCAACATTTTTCCTATTAGTTTTAACTTTACGCTTTTTGCATTCAGTTTTTTGTATATCACTTTCACTTTGAGTGTCACTTTTCTTTTTGGGACTGTTTTTGCGTTTCCTATTAACACTTTTACACTTTTCACCTGACTTTTCAACACTTTCCCCATCATTATGCCGACATTTTGTATCAGAGTCGTAATTTTTAACACTTTTCTTCTCTTTGACTGCTTGGTTCTTGGAACCTTGCCTGGTTTGGTTACGGTTTCGCTTGTGGTTGCTTGGTTGTCACGTGACCTCCATCGGCAGTGTGTCCGTGGGTCGCCTTCTCACACCGTTGGTAGTGGATTCGTCTCCGTCTGTGGACAGCGACGTGTCGGCGGACATGTTTGCGTTCGTCGAGGTGGTCGGCGCGGTTGAGGCTTCCACAATTTCACTGGATTAAAAGAAAGAAAATGTGTTATTTATATGATATTTTATATAACAATGCGCATGAAGGAAGAGACCGACATCAATTATAGGTGGTTCAATTCCTGCTCTACAAATAATATTTTTGTTTATAAAAATATCTCCTCAGTTTAAATAGTTAGTTTGTCTGTCTGTCTTAGTTTTATAAACAATGTTTGGTAATTGGAAAGTATAAAAAAACTTAACATATCAACACCTGCTAAGTAACATATTTTTCTTTGTGCATTCTACGAATTTTACAGTAAAATTAGTTGGAGATTTGTAAAGAAGCAGATTTAAAAATATAACATATTTTTGAAACTTACAACCACTTGCACATATATTTATTGGGTATTTTGGGTTTCTAAAGGGAATACAATTATAACTGGGAAACAAAAAAAATCTCAAATAGAAGGAAAACAGAGAAAATCTAGTATTTCAAGATTTTCAGTGTTGAGTGGTGGAAGTTTTAATACAGATTTAATTTATATACTTAGAAAGTGACTATAGTATAAAAAACAATACAAAAATATACTCACGCCACAGGCGTCGGTCTGGGCTGCGTGATCAGTCTGCCCTGTCTGGCCTTGAGCTGGGCCGTCGTGATCGCGATGGCCTGCACGTTGGCCGACAGGGCCTGACCCCCTGGACCGGAAATGGCAATTTTCTGACCTTTCGGCAACACATTCTTCTGGAGCAGATTCGCCACCACCGAACTGGGAATCGAGGCCGTCTTCGTGGGCGCTATAGTTATACTGGTGGAGGGCTCGGAGGAACTCCTCGCTATCGGCGTGGTCACTTGTATGGTCCTATTTTTCAGTTGAACCTGGGGGAAATGCTGTCTGACAGGCGGTCTGACCGGTAGGGCCGCCCTCACGATTTGTCTCCCGTCCAAGCTGACGCTCACGCGGTGCCTGGTCGCCGCCGCCACGTTGCCCTTGAGGGTTCCATCGAAGACCACCTGCCGTTTCTTATCGAAGTCCAGCCTGGCAACTGACGCTTTCACCGGGGGTGGTTGTCTCAGGACATTGACCAAGTGTGGTCCCTTGCCGAGCTGACCGCTTTTAATTTCGAAAAATTGCGCCACAGAACCCGGCGTTTTGAGCAGCGCTGGTGGCTTGGCATCTCCCAGAGCAGCTAGCGACACGACAGCTGGCAGTTGAGCTATTGATCTGTTCTGAGCTATTAGCTGAGCCCTTTGCGTGTGAGACAAAGGATGGGCGTGGAGCACTTTTAGCTTGCTCGGAGTTACATGATGCATTTGTGGGGCGACCACTACAGAGGGGTGGTGGATTTGTAGGGGCTTGTGGGTTAAAGCTGGGGCCAGTTGAACGAAGGGCGTGACACGTCGCGTCGTGTTTGCCATGGACACGTTCGCCACGTTAGCCACGTTCGCCACGTTAGCCATGCTGACGTTCGCCACGTTGGTAACGTTAGTCACGTTGGGGATCTTGCCGGTGCCTGCTGTTACCACGTTGGCGACGCTTGCCACTGTTGCTGAACCTGAAATAGAGAGAAAAAAGAACCGTCTTAAAAGTGTTTTTATATGGTATAAAAAATATAACATAATGATATCGCATCTGGATCATATCTGACAACAAAAAGTGACTTAGAAAAAAGATATATTCCCTTTTTTCAGTCAGCCATTTTCAACATTTTTTCAGTCTGGTAAGACGAACAAAACACTAGCTTCTTTTACTACAAACCAAAATCTAGACATTTTCATCGACGGGTCAGAAAATTAAAAAAACTTCCCTTCACAACATTCGCAACTCACAGAACACATAAAATAAACTACAACGCGTATAAGTTTTAATTCCTTTACCTATACATCTCTTCTAGCAACTGATATAGATTAAATCTAGGTGTGCTAGATCTTAAATCAAATGAAACATACCAATCTCCCTGTGCTGAGCGTTGTGCACGGGCAGGGCGACCGCCGTGAAGGGCCCGTTCTGCAGCAGCCCCACCACGGTGCCGGCCGTGGAGCACGCGTTGGCCTGCCCCTGGTTCTGGAGACGCACCTGCAGGCGAACAGCATTACATGTAATTATAGTACACAAATATTATTGTGGTGCAAAGCAAAGCAAGCAAATTATATTAGCTAAATAAATAAAAAACATTTATATACGTTCAAATAAATTTCGATGGTTTATATTAATTACTTCATGATGCTATTAGGAAGTTTGCAAGAACTTTCGAGTCCAATTTTTAAGAAAAGTAATTTTATTTTATCTATGGCAGTTTTTATAGAATTCCACTAACATAACTATTATATAAAAAATATTATATATTGCTTCATATAATACAATAAATAAATATTTGTATAAATTTTATTTTCATTTGTCCGCTCCGGTAAAATAAAGAGGAGCGTTGAATTACACCGCTCAATACGCAACCTCTCGAATTGGGGCGGAAAGCACGAAGTGTCTTGACACTAGATTGTCAACGACTACCCCTTCTATGCGGTATAAAGGAAAAGGCTGCTGTAAATAATAATATCTCTATGAAAAAAAAGCAACAGAAACCAACCTTAAGACTATCAGAAACCGCTACAGTCACAATATGGGGCGTTGTGTGCGACACGTGGCTCACGTCCGAAGATATCACCACTTCCCCGCGCCGCTGGGCCGACGCTATTATATGCTTCTTCAACGGAGAATTCTTCACTATATTCTTCACAAGCGGAACCTCCTCCTCCTTCTTGATCTTCTCCACTTTGACGGGCACTTCGTTGACCTCCTCGACTATGATCTTGGACGTCGGCACCGGCGACTTCGCCAAACTTTTCGGTTTCTCCATTTTGGGCGTTTCCGGGATTATTATTTTATCAATATACACCGGCTCCCTAGCCGCTGGCGTGACTTGCACGACACTCGAACCGAAACCCACCTTCGTATGGCCAGAGACAGTCCGCCCCTCCTGACTCTGGCCGTGCAATAAAAAAGAATCTTTGACTAACTCCTCCAGCAGGTCGTCCGACAGCGCCATTTTCTTGTCGTCCTTCGCCAAGTCGACGTCCAACGCCTTGAGGTCCGTCTCGGACAGTATACTCTCAACTTGGTCCTCGGTGAGTCCTGTAAAGTTCTCGCAGAGTATATCCTCCCCGCTGGTGTCCAGACTTCTGTCTCCGCTATTGTCCAATTCCGGATTGATGTCTCCGTACAGATCGTTCAAGGTGAACTCAGTTGTTCTGAAAGTGAGCCCCGCCGACGGTTCAGACAGTTCCACGGTGATGGGAGTGTCTGCGGAGATGGGGAACTGCTCGTCAGATGGTTTTTCAACGTATGGTGGCGATGGAGGCGGTGTTTTTGGTCGGAAGTGTAACCTGGAAGTAGATAAATAGAATATTTCATTAGTATATATATATGGAAAACTGTTCCTTCACTTATTTATTAATTGACAGACAAAATTAGTAAACAGAAAAATAAATTTTATTTTTATCAAAAATCACGATTTTAGTAACTCTAACAGATACTAGTAAAAGAATCCTGAATTTAAAAGGCAAAAAGGAATTATTTAAGTATTACACATATGAACTATTAACAAATGAACCTTAAAATCGATCATCTTATTCTAAAAAAAAACAAAAATCGTCGTACCAATATTTCCTAGCTAAATCAAACAAAAAGTACCCACCATTTCTTATTAACTTCATTGATAAACTTTTCAAACTCCCGTTCGACCGGCTGCAAGCTCTCCTCCGAGTCGTAGCTGTTGTCACTGCAGCCCGACCACGACCTCTTCCTTATCACTCTCTGCAAATTCTCCCTCACGTAACCATCTATTGTTCTCTTATCACTATAATCACTGTTCACTATCACTCTGTCACTGTCCACTTCCATCTTGACATCTGCCGCGTCGCGCTTGACGCTTGCCACGTCGTGTTTGACGTCAGCCACGTCGCGTTTGACGCCGTCGACGTCAACGTCAACGTCCACGTCACCTTTGACGGGCACCGTCCAGAGGTGGGAGTGCGTGGTGAGGTGTTTCCTGAAGGCGTGCCTCCATGAGTACTTCCCTCCGCTGTGGTAGTCCCGTGTGATTTCTTTTGGAACTCTATGGGGTTTATTTTCAAGGTCCGCCTGCGAGTAAATAAATGTTATTAGTATGTTATTTTTTTAGCATTTATTAAAAATATAAGTGAAATGGTTAAAATATATTAATACGTGTTAAAATATAAATTATTATTATATGTTACAATGTGTGTTTTATAGAAAAGAAACATCTATAAAAAATGTTTTTTTTTATTTTTAACATGCTCTCTGTTTTTTATTAATCTGTATTGTTTCATATAACCTAATATAAAAACAGCTTTTATTTCATCCATACAAAATATAATCATAATTTACAAGAATAACCCCAATTCTGGCTCAATTTTCTTTAATCTTAATTGACCCCAAACAACCGGATTGTCCTATATAAATATTAATAAGCAAAAGAATTTTTAAAAAAATCCAAATAGGGGCCCATCCACAGATTACGTCATGCGGGGGGAGGGCGTGACTCACGTGCGCGCGGCGCGGGGCGGGCAGCGCGCGCCACAGCGCGTCCAGCGGCGTGGCGCGGCGGTCGAGCGCCACGCGGCCGCCGCGCGTGGCGCGCCGCCTCGCGAAGCCCACGCAGCGCGCGTACGGCGACGACACCGACGTCAGCGTGTACCTGCCGAGCGACACCGCCACGTGTACACACACACACACATCTTTGTTGCAATCGCATTATATTTTAATTTGTTTATCAATTCCCCACTCAACGCGCGATGTCTCGATTTTGAACGGAATGACTCGACCTTAGATTGTCTTTGACGGGCCTGCCCATACACGTTAACAGATTGACTGAGAGAGGTCTATTTCAAAAATAAATCAATTTTTTTTTATAATATTTTTTTATGTGCAATAAACAAAATATCATATTAATACCCAAATATAAAAATATAAATACGTTCGTTTACCTAGACTAAACTAAAACTCGAAAACAACTGAATCGATAAGGTATATGTTGATTTTAATTTTTTTCTTGAATATATAACAATTTAGTTGGGTTTTCTATTGTATAATAGCTAGGCGATCAACCGCCAGATCAACAATTATTATTTATACAATTAAGGGAAATCAATATTTCGTATAAAAATAACACATAACCAGTACAAAAACCTTCCCTTCAACTAAGTAATCGGAATCCTTTTTAATAAAGTACTAATTGTGATTGACGACTTTGTGTGTGTATATTAGAAGTTAGACGTTCATGTTTGAATCAAGACTTATCCCCAGAAAACAACTGTTTTAAAACAATAATAAAAAAAAATGTAAAACGATTCTTATATCTATTACTAGAATAAAATTAAATACATTTTTTGACACGACATCAAAAACAAAAAAAAAGAAAGACAAATAATTATCCAATATATAAGACTCGAACTCGCGCCTACCGCCAAAGTATTCAAACACACTTCCACTGTTAAAAGATAATAAGATCTTTGATTTCCGCGATTTTAACACAATTTAAAGGAAACTATTTTAAACGGATTAATCGAGTATATTTTGGTATTCGAAAATACATTTTTGGACAACTGACGTTTCGAACACTTTATAGTAAGTCCGTAGTCACAGGCATACTTAAACCTCTACCTAAGAAGCCTAATACCAAAATATACGCGATTAATCCGTTTAAAAATAGTTTCATTTAAAAAGTTAAAAGATAAGTTGAGTAACTCACCTCATCCTCTCATCGACCTCGTGTTCAAACAGTCCATCCTTCGAAGGATTGTCAGGGTCCAAAGGATCCCCGTACAAGGTCGACGTGGGCTGTAATACAACAAAATAAATATAAATAAATAAAGTATAAAAATATATTATAATAACAATTAAATACTATTCCCATCGACATCAAAATGGCGCAATCGAATTACGTTTTGTTTTGCCACACCATATGGGTTTGAATCCTATTCAGACTGTTTTTCGCATAGCAGTCAGGCAGAGAGGACCTGGGTTCAAAATTACAATATTCTTTATTGAGATGCGTTGCTTATAAGCATTTTCGAATCGTCAACCAATATAAGTGTCAGTATTGTTAGTCCTACAGGAAGCTACCGCTATACTGACACTTATATTGGTCGACTATGTAAGCAGCGTATTTGAATAAAGTATATTTTAATTTTGATTTTGAACCCATGTTTTCTCTATTTAACTGACCCCTTCTTCACTTTTCACCCAAACGCATGATCCGAACTTATAGCTCTCCAACCAGTTAATTATTTTTTAATATAATTATTACCAATTGATGCCAGTCGTGGCGCAGTGGGACAGCGTCTGACTGTAAACGCGATCGGTTGTGGGTTCGATTTCCACTCGGGAGAATGATAATATTTAAATTAATTTCATCTCCTCGCTCTGGTAGGACAGTGTGGCGTTGAGTTCCACCGCTCAACATGCAATGTCTCCAATTCCGTGTAAAGCGAAATACGGAGTATCTTGACACTAGGTATTTCGTGTCGACCCTACTGTGCGGGATAAAAGCGTGAAGCTAAAGAATTTATTACCATTTCATAGAAACATCCGGGTTTGCGTCGAAACGCGAACGGCCCGTCGTCGGGCGGCGTCGCCTCCTCCTCGGACGACGTACACACACCGGAGTCTGCAAACATTATATGTATATATTATTATTCATTTATATGAAAATGTTAATGTATTTCCTTATAAACTCTTGAAAAATAAAAGCTAGTCCAACCTGGGTGTACTTATCAAGTTACCTATCTAATTCTGCTCTTCTTATAATATCTACAAATTGAAAAGAAAGATGTCGTTATTTCCTGATACTATTACTACTAAAACCTAACAAAACGAAAACTTTTCACGAATCTACCTCCAACTCTTCGATATAAAGACACCTCCACACCACACTATATTCTCAACCCTTTAATATCAACCCCTTAACTTAAATAAGGCAGGCACTTTCACAGTCCCGGGCGTGTCCCCGCCATACTGACCTCTGTGCGGGTGCGCGGGCGCGTGGTGTCGGTGCTTGCGCCGCTTGTACGGGCGCTTCTCGCGCTGCAAACGAAACATATGCGTACTACTACTGGACTTGATTGTTTTTTTTTGAATAATCATATTTCTCTATTATATTTATTTACTATGCCTTAAATATATGAATATATCTATTATCGATTTATACATGTGTGTATTTATTTTAGTTTTAATTGAACCTTAAATATGTAAACAGAATTTTTTTTCTAAGAAAATTTTATAATGAAAACTTAATATATTGTCGAGTATATGTTTTAAATTTTGGGGTCAAAACAATAAAGTTATTTAATAAAAATATATTTCAAAATTGACCTACTAAGTTATTTAAAAAAATCCTTTCACACCATATAAACAAGAACCATCTTTAAATTCATTTAAATACAACAAAAATCGTAATCAAAACTGATTTCATTAACAAATTAATATATGCATAATATAATATTAACTCCACATACGAAAATATTACAACAATAATAAAAAAAGTATAACCAACCAATCCAAACACACCCTATATATGTATATATATATAGACATAAATACACATAAGCACGTGTACACAATGCGTAATACACGAACACGCAACGCACCTGTCGGGGCGTGTCGACGGGCGTGGCGGGCGCGCGCGGCGGGTAGTGCTGCACGGTGTACTCGCGCCGGAACGCGGGCGCGATCGGCACCGCCGTGTACTGTGGCCTGCGGGGATTGGACGGACGGACGTGTTAGACATTGTGCGGATATGAACGCCGCCGGTGTTGATTGTTTAATTATCTATATATTATCACGTGAAGCAAAATCTTTATACAATTTTGAGTAGTATGAAATTTGGTACAGCTATATTTTATACACAGAACAATGATAATATTTTATAAAAACAATATTATATATTGTAAATATATTAACACTACCATGTATTTGACATACACGTTTATATAAAGTGACGTACACGTTGCTATGGAAACGCGTAATCAACGCTTCAAAGGGACGTCTAGCATAAGTAAATATAACAACATCAGATAAAATTTGAAAATATATGTAAATTTTCATTTCTTTATTAATACTCTTAGGAATTGAAGACCAAAGTATCGGAGTGTATATGAGTTCGATTGCCACTCGAAGTAATGTATATATTTGAAATTAATATCAATTTCCCCGCTGTGACAAATCAAAACAACAAGGAGTGAAAAACAATCAACATAGTGTCTTGACACTAGATTATATCCGACTATCCTGTTATACGGGATAAAGGGTGAAACTGCTCACCGTGGCGGCGGGTCGGGTAACAATTGGCTAGCAAAGTCCCCGGCCGCGTATCTCCTCTCCGTGAGTAACGCCGTGAGCCTCACCAGCTCCCTCTTGGAGTGTTCCCTGCGCGCGACCAGCTCCAGCAGTGTCAGCGCTCTGGCGAGATCGCGACGCAGTTTGAGCATTTTCTCGTACGAACTTTCGTCGTTTTTCCTGTGAATTAAATATAATCGATAAGTTGAGAAAAGCTTTTAAGTTAGTTTAAGGTCTATTTTTGGTAGATGACTAAGTTTCAATATAAATTATTAATTTTATTCAAAGAAGAAATATAATTTTATAATAAAAATTAAAAATATAATTATATAAAAATAAATGAAAATTAAGAAAAAAAAGGGTTGAAATTACTTAATTGTAATCTTTTTTTTCCCTCATCTTAGTTATTTTATGGGATATTAAATAAATAAATATTTTTCCGTTTTGTTTACTGCTTTTTACGAAAATGTCATTGACGGACAAGAATAAAATTAGGCATAAATACAGTTTATAGAAAGGAGAGGAGTGTTTGATACACACGTTGCTAAGGCAACGAGTTGTTTACGCAATGTCAACGGAACATATAGTGGTAATATAGTACTCACCTATTTTTCCTAGTCTGCATTTTCTCCGTTCTCCGCCTGAACGCTAGGTACGGATTGTTCGCCGACTGGCCGGGTCTGCTCTCCGTCTTCACCGACAGTATGAGAGGGTGTTGCTAGAAAAAAGCATTGTATTTTATTTTAAATATTACACTAGTAGTATAAAGTATGTAAAATAATTAAGTATTATTTGTGTTTGTCTTTTTCTTATACTTAAGATAATATTTTTTTATTGTATAAAAATTCGAATATAGCAGGATTTGAACCCACATCAGCAATTAAAATTAGACTTCACGAATATTATATAATATATAATAAATAGTCCGTCTGTCAGGCAGACGAAAGGACTTACGACGTAAGTGTCTTTTTTATAATTCTAAATTATACAACGTCTAAACGCACAATGTCTAAATTTTAAAACGACAAATGGGGAACTGAGTGTCTTGACACTAGATCCTCACTAACTCACAGTATTCAATCGCTTGTTGAGCCAGTAGTCGTACACGGCTATGACGAGATCGTCGTGCCTCTCCAACAGTAACTTCGCCTCGTTCAGCGTGACCACCGTCTGCCCCGAGCTCTTCTCCAGCTTGTCCATCATCTGTTCGAACTTTAGCTCTGGAATAGAAATATAAATGAATGATCATTTTCTTTGCCAAAAATAAGGTGGACAAAGAGGAAAGAGTAGACACACGGAAGAAGTGAAACTTCTTTATGACATCATTTTACTAAAAATTATCAAGTATTTTTATACAACTTTACTGGAATTGGTTAATTAAATCTAAATTGATAAAGGTGAAGTAAAAAATATATATGGCGCCGGTAACAGAAAAACGTCACAATTTATTTACATCGCTCTGCTATTAGAAATTTCACTACCACGTGTTTGTAGGCAAATATATATATATATATATATATATATATATATATATATATATATATAAATAAATATAGACGTTGTCAAGGCAACGAGTTTATTGCGAAAGCCTTATATAAATATTAACTTATATTTCACACAAATACAGTGAATACATGTATGTTTAAGTGAGATATACTCGAATGTATAACGTAAATCGATGTGGTTGGTGCACCCAACGGCTTCCAATCGACTCCTGTAAAACGGTTGCGGTAACAAATACAAACACGGCTAATACGATTTAAATTGAAAAATATTGAAGGTACACTTTGTTTGTTTTAGTTGGAATATTAGTTCAACATCATTCTCTTCTTGTTTACAAGCAAAATAACTACCACTATAACTATAATATACTATTTCTAATACGTATATGTATATAATATACTATTTCTAATACATATATATATATATACAAAGAGGCAAATGAGCTTGTGGATGATTTGGTGGTGATTGAACACCACCATGCTAATACAGCGGTGCCAGCTTTTATGGTAAGAATATTATCTTTACTATACGAACACAAACTAATAAAAAATTTAACATATTTTTTTTTAGCTTTACGCTTTTATCCCGCATAGCAGGGTAGACAGAAAGTATCTAGTATCAAGACACTCCGTACTTCGCTTTCCACCGAAGTCGAGACATTGCGTTGGTTGAGTGGTGGAACTCACCGCCGCACTTTGTCTTTACCAGAGCGAGGAAGTGAAAATAATTTAAATATAATCACTCCCCCGAGTGGGGATCGAACCCACAACCGGTCGCGTTTACAGTAAGACGCTGTCACACTGCGCCACGACCGGGCTCAAAACATTTACATATCCGGCCTCAAACTTTAACATATTTAGTTTTCTATTTATTATAATATCTAATAATTATAATATCTAATAAAAATACTTGAAATCAAGCTAAAATGGCAACAAAATATTATATATTACCTGTGAGTTCGGGATGTCGCTGTTGTTTCAACCACCTCTCGTCCTCCGAGTCGATGTCGTACTCTGGCGCCTCTTGTTCCTCCCATAGCGCTGTAAAAAAAAATAATATATGTAAGTTAATATGAAAAAAGAAAGTTTTTTTTATGTAGTAGTACTATTTTATTTATATAAACCTATAAAAGAACTGAAAAGCTATCATATATTTCAATTTTCTATTCATCATTCTAAGGCGATACGAAGTTCGCCGACCGCCTAGTATTGTATTAATAGCAGCAGATGTAATAAAGTACTTACTAACAATATAACTTGCAGAAGGCTAACATAAGAAAAATTACATTATTTAAACAAGGCATAATATAATACAAATAATAATTATAATAAATAGAGGCAGGTCGTGGCGCAGTGGGACAGCGTCTGACTGTAAACGCGATCGGTTGTGGGTTCGATCCCCACTCGGGGGAGTGATAATATTTAAATTATTTTCACTTTCTCGCTCTGGTAAAAGATAAAGTGCGGCGTTGAATTCCACCACTCATCACGCCATGTCTCGAATTCGGTGGAAAGCAAAGTACGGAGTGTCTTGACACTAGGTACTTTCTGTCTACTCTGCTATGCGGGATAAAAGCGTGAAGCTAAAAAAATAATAATAATACTAAACACACTACCATATATCTGATACACACTTTTATATAAAGTGGCACACAGACATGTTGCTAAGGCAACGCGTATTATCCGCGGGTTTTTTTGTTTAGATAACCATAGTATATTACAAACTTAAAGCCGGACAGGATACGGCCAGCATGTCTTTATCCCTGTTCACTTCCTTCATAAATGAAAACAATATAGCTCGTATCCTGCACAGTGTTATATTAATAAATGAAGCTTCAAGCGTGACTAGAATTTATATACGACTAGTTTAAAAGTGTAGGAAAAATAATTAAATCTATTTCTTTTGCAAGATTTTATAAAACAAAAAGTTTTTCACTTTTATCAAATTCAAAATATTTCGTTCTACGCTTTTCAATTAAATTTGGCACATTTCGTGTTCGAGTGGCGGAGTGGAATTTTATATTAAATATTATTTGATCATGATACTCTTAAATGAAATATGAGAAACAGTCCAGTATTTTTATATAAAAAGAGTCTATATTTCAGACTAGAAACTTCGTCTTTCCTCCAGTAAGCTAATACAAATATTGATATATTAAAAAATT
Source organism: Dryadula phaetusa (assembly GCA_032432895.1). NCBI lineage: Eukaryota > Metazoa > Arthropoda > Insecta > Lepidoptera > Nymphalidae > Dryadula > Dryadula phaetusa. The sequence continues at coordinate 2,152,556 of JAOYRS010000082.1, forward strand.
GAATCGAATTATGTATCATATGTATATGGTATATGTATAAAATTCTTGTATCATTGACTGACTGACAGATAAGGTACAGCCAAAACTACAGCCGCCTCTGACTGTAAACGCAATCGGTTGTGGGTTCAATTCCAACTGGATGATTATATTTAAATTATTTTCACTTCCTCGCTCTGTTAAGGCGGCGAAGTGCGGCGTTGAGTTCCATCACTCAACACGCAATGTCTCGAATCCGGTGGAAAGCAGAGTACGGAGTGTCGTGACACTAGGTACTTCCTGTCTACCCTGCTATGCGGGATAAAAGCGTGAAGCTAAAAAAACACACACATAACTAGTCTATGTAGATAGGTATATTTAAAAAAAAATCAGTATATACTACTACTGTATTTAGAGAAATACACATTAGCAAGTGAGTAACGCGCAGGGCAACCGCAGTGGCTTGCCAGCTAGCTGGAAGGCCGAGTGTAATCGAATTACATGTATATACGAGACTAGACTGAGCAAGGGCGGCCACGCTCTGTGGTTGTATAATTTTTTTTTATTTCATGTTATACATCAAATAAACCGCATAAAAACAATGAATAATATAATTTAATACGTGACTCCTTTCGGAAATACGTTCAAATATCGTTGTATATTTTTTAAAATTGTTTTTATACTGCTTTTTTATAGATAACGCTATGGGGCAGCGTTTAACTTTAAAAATGTGAATAGGATATCCACCTAAGCGATAGATAATGCGTATTAAAATAATTTCTTCGTTGGTACGACATTCAACATGCACTCTGTCAATTCAAATAGCGTAGAACACAGTGTTAAGACACTAGATTCTCTTTGCATATGAAAGAAAAAGCGTGAAAGTGTAAATATACAGAATTTCAAGACATTTACGGATATATTTATATATAAATATTAACGTGCAGGCATCAATCAGTGTCTCTGTACAAAAACCTTTTTGATCGTTTATATAAAATTGAATTTCCGCCTCAAGAAATTGTCTTAGCGGGTAACACAATTTGTGGTTAAGAAAAAAAAATACAAAAAAATAAAACTAATCGAATGTACATTAAATATTTACTTTGCATTATAACTAACTCTGCTACTTAACGCATTGCAATGTCTAGAAAACAGACAGAGAGCGAAGAACGGCGTGTCTTGACACTAGATTCTTCCTAAGTTAAACTACAGATTATTTAAAAATTATTCAATTCATATAATACCATTATTGGATATTGTTTATTAATAATTTTATAGTTAATAATAAAACATTTTTAGACGCCATTGTTATTGCATGTTGTACATAAACACATACATCTACAATATTTACATGTACATATATAAACCTATATAAAAATGTACATCAACAATGTATGAGTGCCGAGCTTAGTTAATAACCGTATGTTAAAAATAATAAATTTATTTAAAATATACACTGGCTTTTAAATCATTTTTTATGCTGTTTACCATATGAGTGTATAAAATATTATTTCGCAAGTAAGACTAGTGTCACATCACTCTGTCCCTATGTAACAGCGGAACTCAACACCGCAGTTAATCCAAACTAAGCCCAGAAACATAAAATAAGATAATTTTTAACACGCTTTTATTAAGCGTTACTATTAATAAATGTAAGAAATCTTGCAACACTTATACTCGACCCACTTCGTCCAAGTTTTAAAGCCAATAGGAAGAGTCCTATTGGCTTTAAAACTTGGACAAACTTCCGGATGCAAGGAGAATGTTTTTTTTTAGCTTCACGCTTCTATCCCGCATAGCAGGGTAGACAGAAAATATGTAGTATCAAAACACTCCGTATTTCGCTTTCTACCGAGTAGTAATTTTAAATATAACCACTCCCCCGAGTGGGGATCGAACCCACAACCGAACGCGTTTACAGTCAGACGCCGTCCCAATGCGCCACGACCGGCCTTATATAATGATGACTATTATAAAATGATTTCAGGATAACCACGACATTGAAAAAAAAATAGTAAGCATGTTTTACAATATTAAGCTATTCTTTTACTACAAAATAAGTATATTACATAAATGTCATTTAAACACAAACAGACCACCGATCGGGATTTGAACCCAGTATTACATAATAAAAAGCAATAACTAAATTTAATATACAAATATTATATTATCGTTTTTCCGAAAGGAAATGGTAATAAGTTGGCGGACTCCCAGTTGTTATTCAATGTGCCGCTGTAACGGAAGGATGCTCGTGAATCTAAAGTCGCTTTAGACGGGCCGAGTTACACGAGCGAGTTACATTGACGTTAATTTTTTTTTAAATTATAGAATACCTGTAGTAATAATAATTATCTACGGTATAGATAATTATTTTTATACGATATAGATAATTATTTTTATAACAAGTAGAATAAACTATAGCATATTTTGAATTACTTAAATGTTTGTTTACAAAACAGCTTTAATTTGATTATATATTTGTTTTTTTTTAAATTGTAAATCATAATTATGCTGCGTCTATATATTATAATTCTTACTTTAACAAATTTAAAAAAAACTTAATATAAGAATGCACAATATTTATGATATAGTTATTTATCTTTATTTGTGCAAAAAATGACTCTTTATATTTATTAACCTTTCTATAACATACATTAAATAAAAATGTATTAATTTTAAACAATTAAAAAACGTCATCTCAGTCACAAGTCATCGCACAAAACGCAGTGGGTTTTAATAACAGTTAAATAATAAATATTTTAACTACAAGCATAGACCTCATTTGGTAGGATACGTGTAATACAAAGTGAATTTATTAGGTGGACGTCAATGCTCAGTCATAAAGTCTTGTTGAATAAAATCATATCCATTAAAAAATTTCAACTTATGACTATAACAAACAATGACACAATTATACCGTATTTAGTTGGAGTCTACAGAAGGTACGTCAGCGTTCTGTATAGCGTAGGTAAGCGTATTTTCTTTGTACGATATACCATTGCATGATATGAAGTAAAATAAAAGTAAAAACAATTTAAATATCAATTACACAATGTAATTTGACCTAATCTGTAAAGCGCTTTGGTAGAAACTGAAAACTTAGAATTCACTAGCAGCTGACGAGTAAAATACACGTTGCCTTAATAACCTCATTATATAATCTCATCACATCTTTCTGCTTTCCGCAACTCCCTTCTCACATAAATTTTGACTAAACCAAATTTTATATTCCTCGGTCCGCATGTCTTTTCTTTTTAGGCAATCTATAAAAAATAATCAAAGAAAAGGTTTTTAAATTATCTGTAAATTATAAATTACATAATAATTACTTGCAATAAACACTTTCTAAGAATCTTACGATACATAAAACAAAACGCTATTCAATAAAGAAAAGCTTAAGCTTTTCCTTTATATTAATGTTATTGTACCACTTTTAGACTGGCATATTTCCAGCATATATTTATTATGTATTATATAATAAGGCTGAGCAATGTCTCATTATATATATATATATATATATATATTTATATATAATGATATATATATATATAAATATATATATATATATATATTTCCATGAAATAATTTTTGTCAGGTGGAACTGAGGATCTTTTTAGGAAATATTTATAAATAACTTGGAAATTTCAGATTTGTAATGTTAAATCACTTGGGAAAACATTGGTTTTTACTTGGGAAAACATTCTTCAACAACTTCTGTATATGGCACCAAGAGGCCACTTTACAAATTGTGAAAAAAAAACCCTAAATATAATATTAAATGCCCACCCAACCAAGCCAAACAATTAAAAAAAAAGATTTAATAAATTTTAACTAGAAATTCAAGAAATAACAGTCTTGATGATAACAACATTCTACACTTTCATAATTCTATATCCCATTACAATTTGTATGAAAAACTATCAAAAATAATTTAAAAAAAAAATACGCTACAAAACGCTGTCCATGTGTTAACACCACGCTCACAATAAATTCATTACAACATACCGCGCGTCTGCGTACACGCCTGCGAGAAATGAGCGCAATTCCTTTTGATATTTCACATTTACTTTCTTTGTACGGGAAACTGTTTCTTAAGCGGCGCAGAATAGAACGGAATTTGCTTTGGTTTAAATAATTTTATATATCGCTACGGTGATATGCGGTAATTTACGAAATTAAAATGACAAAACATTAGGTTTGGAGACAGAAGGTTTTGTGTACGTAAGTGACAGTTGGTTGAGATAAGACCGCGATGGTATTAGATTCGATTCCCACTTATCACGATATTTAATATTTATATTTATAGTTTTAGCGTAGTAGCTATACAAAGTGCGGCGTTGGTTTTTGCCAAAAACATCACAATGTCTGAGAATGAGCTAAACAGGACCGAAGCAACAAATCATTGTATCATAATCTCTTTAGGAGACGTACAAAAATTTGAACGCAACGGGGACTTTGAAGCAATCTATGTCCATGTATTCTATATAGCTACTTCGAAATTGTTATATATTTATTAAAAAAATATTATTGTTTGCATATCTAAAGACGGATTTTATAAATTTCTGCTACACAAAGATCATTTCTAAGAAACGAACGCTTGGCAAGAGAGATTATTAGACGTTTACGAAAAATGTTTTTCTTTTCTTTTTCTTATTCTAAGCGTGTTTATTAAAAGTATATGCTTACATCATTAAATTCAAATATTGTTGTAATCTCAAATTTTAACTTTATTTTCGGCATTCAAATTACTTATATAAAGATAGATATAACAGATAAAATTTGAATCCAGTGGCATTTCTATATCTTTATAGCGTAAACCTTAAACCATGCTATCACGACATTAAGGGATAACTACGGAGGTCATCGTGGTGCAGTGACACAGCGTCTGGTTGGAAACGCGATGATTTATGAGTTCGATTCCCACTCGGAACTATAATATTACTTCTCAACATCGCCACTCAACATATCATATCACGATTTTGAGCATAAAGCAATCAACGGAGTGTCTTGACACTATGTTGTCTCTGGCTACCCTGCTATGCGGTACGACTAGACAGATGACCATTTTCGTTTCGTTTATATATAAACATGTCAATTTTAAACCTATCTATTTTTACGTATATGACTATACATATATAAAACAAACAAAGATGACAAAGTGTAGAATAGTAGAATTAAAACGTCTTAAAAGGATTTTTCTATACAAAAGACGCTTGAGTCACTCAATTACCTTGCTAAGTGAGTAATCTACCTGTTACGAGATCACGACTCCGCTGTACAGCGAGCGCATGCTCACTCTGTTTATTTCAAACATATTAAATATATGATATAGTTAATTCTTAGAAGCTATACACAATAACTAATCCAAAAATATTAATTTATTTATAAAATATATACATTTTCTAGTAATATACTTATATGTAACGGTTATGACCGATTGAAGAACAGAATCGTTTCTTTAATTAGTAAAAAGATGTGGATTTGCTTCATTTTAAGAATTAATAAATTTCTAATAACAATAATAATAGCTTAATAATATCAAAGTAACAAATACAAATTTTAAGTAAAAAATGGTTACCCTTAAAATAGCGAGCACTAATCAAAAAAAAACAAATTGTCCAAAGATTACTTAAATTAACGAAACGAAAATTAAACTCACTACCTCCCAACAAACGGGATTCCTTTACCACTGCGCTAGTTATAACGAGAGAGAGGGCTTCAAATAGCTTTCAATGTCGTTATAGTAGAAACAGACGGCAGGCTAATGATCTAATAGGGGGATATCGAGGGTACAGTGAAGTGTGTGTAGAGAACATCTATACCGACGCATCATATCTACAAATGCACACGTAAAACTACGCTGTGGAGCAGATGGCAAGTGTTTTACTGTAAACGAAATGGTTGTAGGTTCGATATCTAACACAGGTATTTTTTTTTATATAAAAAATGAATTTCATATTTTATCCCGCATAGCAGACAACCTAGTTTCTTGACAAATCATTGATCGCTTTTCGCTGTGTTGATTTGCGAATTATACATTGACAGGCGTAACTAAACGCCGCGTTTTGTTTTACCAGAGCGCAGAAATAAAAACAAATTTTAGGTAAAATCATTCCACTGAATGGAAATCGAATCCGCAACCAATCGCGTGAACAGCCAAATATTTATATTTTATTATAACATATAATTAATACCTTCTAAAATAGTAAAAACATTAGAGGCTGGAGTGTATTAACACAAAATTTTCTTAGTACATAACACATGTAGCAAAAAAAACACGTATATACAAATAAATCCGTATACAATGTGCGTAGCGAGTCCCCGGAGACCGTCTGTCTGTATGAAAGCGGCGATCGCGATAGATAGTTTCTATACAATTTATGAAAGGGGTTACGTTGGGGCCATGACGTAGTACATTTGTTGTAGAAAGTGATGTATATATATATATATATAGTGAACACAAAGTAATCAGAGATTTACAAAAAAAAGTTATCGAGTAAAATTTCTTATTAAGCTTGATGAACTTAAATAACATCACGAATATATTTATAGCTGGGGGTTATAAGTTCTAATTCCATAATATTATTTAAATTTTATTTTCAAGTAACTAACCAAAAGAATATTATAATCTCGCAACAAAAAAAACACTAAGAAAGCATAAATATATCTATCTCGTATAAGCATGCAATAATTAAAATTTAAAAAAGGTAACATGTTATTTTTCTTACACAAATTCCTTTGACGAAGAATAAAAATGAGTGATAATATGAAACACTCATCGGATTTGGAATTAAACCCACAACTGTCATCTACAGTCAGAGACCTCATATACGCCACTACTACGTTATAAGTAAAAAAAAAAATTTTCAAACTCTTTCAAACAATAGCGTAAAGCAGAGGGAACCTAGTGTCAAGTCTAAATACTACTCATTAAATAAGACGCAACTAAACGCCGGGCATTGTCTTAACAGACCGTAAAATGCATCTACAATCAAGATATTTATATCTCCGCTTTCCACCAAACTACGTTTAATTATACATTGACAGGCGTAACTAAACGCCGCGCTGTGCCCTCCCAGAACAGTAATATATAAATAGTCAATTAAAATGATATATAAAATACAAAATTGAATATAAACGTCGTGTCGTGAACAATATGTAGCTAAATGTAGTAGACGCGGACCGGTTAGACCGCTTTTCGAACAAAAACTTCACTATATGGTTTAAGGTCTTTACTACGAGTGCCTTCATATACAGCTATCGGATGACAGGACGATGCGATGTTTTATTGAAACGAACAAGGTGTTTCTCGCGACTTCACTCACGTGGAATTAAAAATAAATATAACCAAAGAAAACATAAATCCTAAAAAATAATAATAATAATAACGAAATTAAAAACTGATAAGAGAAGAGTTTTTAGGAGGTTAAAATATTAAAATAAAATGAATTAAATTGATTAGTTGATATATGGGCTGGTTGTGTGACTTGGTTGTGGGAATAGGAACAAATTAAAATAAGTATTGGCGTTGAGTTCCACCACTCCACCACACAATGTCTCGTTATTTGACGGAAATTGGAGTACAGGGTGTCTTGACACTAGGTACTTCCTGTTTATCCCTGCTATGCGGGATAAAAGCATAAGGCTAAAAAAATGATGGTATTTACATAATTCTTCATTCTTGTTATAAAATCTATTCTCGATTCCAACTATAAGCATGAAGTAGTAATCCGTCTCCTACCTCAGGGACAACAAACGGGACAAACAAACACACTTAAATATGAATTATATAGCCTATGGAATATTTTTTATATCTAGTTTTTTAATAAATTATTACTTTTTATACTCTTAGTGCCTAAACAATTAGTAAAATCGATAGTGTGGGTGACGAAAGTTAAGTTGGGAGGGTGCGTGGGTGTCTTCGTGAGTGTTCCAACAAACTGTGGTGTGGGTTGTTATAATTTAAAAAAATCAACCAGTGAATGTGTTTATTTATGAAATTGAAATGGACATAGTGTCGTAGTGGGACAGCATCTGACTTTAAACGTGATCGGTTGTAGGTTCTAATGAACATGAATGACAATCGGTCGGTAATAAGTATTTTTCTTCGCTCTGTTAAGTCAATATCCAACAATACTCAAATATATATATATATATATATATATATATATATATATATATATATATATATATATATATATGTATATACAGGTGTATAGTCTATGACACTAAAGAAGCCACCCATTCGTATGAACGAAATGCATGTACATTTAAATTCCATTAATGCAACTTCTGAGAAATGGAGCAGCAAACAAAAACGGTTGGTATGGCGCACGTTTCATATATTTTTTAATAATATTTTATTATGTTAGAACTAGAACACTAGTTATTTTATTATTTATTATATATTTCCTATTGCCACTGAATCCTATTCTACGATTATTAATAAAGAAAACAAGTTTACTAATAGGAACACACTTATTTTTCAGCAAAGAAATCAAACACATATTATAAACGTTTTGTACTCATCGGACACACGTGCAAATTTTGACGGACAGATACAATTAAATAAATAAAAGTGTTTAGATATATATTATACAGAATCCCCTTTATATAATTAACTGGATGCGACTTCCACCCAACGAACACGTTTTTATGTATAATTTACAACAGTGTTCCTATCTCTAATTATATCCAGAAGATGAGTGACACCAAAAAAAAGCATGTTAAAAGTGTCAGTATCGTCAGTCGTAGAAGATATATAAAAATGTCAAAATCATCAATCTCATCTAGATTCCTATAGGACTGACAAGGATGATATTTTCAATATTAAAAGTACAACTTCAACTTTTTTGAATGATAAGTAACGCTCAACACACAAAATCACGATTTCGGACGGAAAGCAATCTACGTAGTGTCTTGACGCTACTTTGTATCTCTGACGGCCCTGCTATGCTATTAATGAAATATTAGAGCTTAAATTTGCATATCTTATTTGGCACAAAATAATAATACAGTTTAGAAAATAAATTAGTTTAAGATATTTATATTTAATGTTACACTAGCGTAATAGAAACGTAGAATAGAAATGGAAGATTAAAAAATCTATATCATAGCAGTTTTAGTGAGAAATAGTTTTAAAATGTTAACACTTTGCCATACTACAATAGCTGCTGTCGAATACGGAGGAGAAATATGTCACTACGAATAAATGGAAATAATTAGTAAGCAAACAGTAAGTAAATAAATATATATATATATATATATATATATATATATATATATATATATATATACATAAATAAATACGAAATTAAATACTCAGATCCAAAGTTTGCCGTCGAGAACACGATCTCGACGACATCTTATACAATCTGAAAGTAATCTTAGAGAAGCCTTTGAACTTTGAGAGACTGAGTTTATTATACTCTTATAATTTTTATTGTGAAATAATATTCTATTGAAGTCGCATCAATAAAAACGATCTGTAAATAGAATGGATTATGAAATTACATCACGATAGTACAGACGGACGTAAATTATATCCAATAAAAATTCTAAACGTGAAAATAAGCGCCAAGTTCAAGTATAAAATAGCATATAGCTATACTAAGTTACTACATTCGTACGATCTGTAAACATGTATTCCATCAATTTACTCAAACTAAATCGACTCTTTCAGCTTAGAAAAGGCCAAACATACTATGTTTGTCTCTTTCACATCGAATAAGTAAATAAATGACTAACTCTTAAATTATGATTTTGACGTTCACAATAAATACGAATTTTCAACTGAGCAACTATAATTATAAAGGTGCAATATGTTTCCGCTGTCAAAAATTAACATCTAATTTGGAGTCATGTTAGGTATATAATTCTATCTGTAATAAATACATACATACATACATACATACATACATACATACATACATACATAGAGAGACACTAAACTCTACATATCTTAAAAAACCCTCGGCCTAAAGTAATAAAAAATGTAAAAAGTAATATATCAAAAAAAGCCTAACAAAAAACCATAGAAATACACTTTACTACAGAATAGTGTAATAACTTTCTTGTGGCCGGTTTTGACGCAGTGTGACAGCGTCTCACTGTGAACGCGATCGGTTGTGGGTTCGTCGCCACTCGGGGGAGTAAATAATTATATTTAAATTATTTTCACTTCCTCGCTCTGGTAAGACAAACTGCGGCGTTGAGTTCCACCACTCAACACGCAATGTCTCGAATTCGATAGAATGCGAAGAACGGAGTGTCTTGACACTAGGTACTTTCTGTCTATCCTGCTACGGGAGATAAGAGCGTAATAATAATAACAATAAACAAAATGTTGAAAATAAAATAAAATTTAAAGCGAGCCATTTATTAAAGAGAGCAACATAACTTCCCTTTAAATATAAAAAAATACTTGCGTTAATTATAAGTTGAATTAAAAAAAAATGGCAACCCAAATTAAAAAAGAAACCCCAACCCTAACAATAAACGCACAGGTAACATAGTGTTATTCCATAGATTCATAATAATAACTTTGTTTTCATATCGAACATCCATACACCGTGAACGCGGCTTGATTAAAAATAAAAGAGGGAAACCCCCAAAGGGTGCGGAGTAGGGGCGCTACCCTTTGTGGATTGGGTAAATGTATTTTTTTTTAATTAGTGATGCACTTAGGATTAAGAGTTTTAACGACAATTAAAAATAAAGTTGAACTAATTATTAAATAAACAACTCGTACATTCTTTAAGTTTAGTATTTGTTAATATGAAAATTTATAAGTTTCTAATAGTTTTACAATTTTTCTCAAGAAACAGATTACACTATCTTCTCTAGATAGTGTCAAAACACTTTGTTCTCCGCTTAAGGGCGTATCACAATATATTATATTATAATCCGCAGTAATTGTCTTAAATAATAGAACTAACCATTTTGTTAATATTTTAAAAATCCAAATTTATAGTAAGTTGTACAATTTTATTTTTTTCACTATAATATTAAAAATCAGACATTAAGATGATAACAAGTATAGCTTTTTAGGCATTTTTTTATAAATATTAAATTTATTACAATTTCATGCAAATATAATTGGCGTCAATATAAACGGCCAGAGTGCTTCAATTATTCAAAACATACAGGTTCATAGCCCGCTACGTCAAAACACAGAATTTAAATATACATTAAAAAATTAATAAAATAAACTTTTGATTACTCAGAAATTTTAAATGACTTCCAGTTTCTTTATTTTGAAATCAAAATGATATATTAAAGTTTTCATTCAACGTATTAAGATATATGAAGGCAACCAACACTCGTGCCAAAACACTGCACACAACTTGATACGTAATTGCAAATAAAAATATAACTGGGAGCATTCTGAAAAACATTACTTTCTTAAAGACCAATGTGGCGCAGTGTAACAAACTTTAACTATAAAAACGAAGGTCGTGGAGTCGATTACCAATTGTAAAAAGGATGTAATTATGTTCAATTTTTTACAGAAAATGCTATAACAAAATGCGATGTATAGAATTCGGAGAAGAAAACAGAGAGACTCGGACTCTTTGCAAAAATTAAAAAAAATATAAATCCTGTTATTCATTAATGTGTATAGATTAAAAAACATTAATATATTAAGTTGCATACTTCACATTCTTTAGCTATATAATAAATAAGCTTGTAAATAAGTGTTAAAAAGTTTTTATTTATTTATTAATAATTCACACAATTCACACTCAAAGACATAAATTAACGCGTAAACTACACTCAAAGCAATTAAACGTCAACTAACGTCTTTAAGTACCACTAATAACCAACTTAATATCCACCGAAATATAAGCAAATCGCCTTACGTGTTTTCTTCTCACCAAAAAATGTAGAATGTAATACATTTTTTAACCTACGAATAAAAATATACATCGACATACAAACACACATGTAAAAATAGATAAAAACAAACAAACAAACAACAAAAATATATTTAAATTTTATTATATTAAATTCTACTGACAACCCTGCTTTATGGCTGGCTGAATATCAATTTGGGTGGAGGGTGGAGAGTTTTCACATTGCGTTATGTACTTAAACTGTATAGAAATAAGGATTTATTTCCTTTAAACGTTCCACCACTAATCGGATTTCCAACGAAGCTTTATTTAGTTGGGTGTCGTATTATTTTTGTATAGTATTTTAGCTTCAAAGTGTTTGAACAAGTTTTTTGATATTAAAGAGCCTCTTTCATAATAATCGTTTGTAATTATAAAATTGTATTAAATTTGCCAGTTTCCCTTTGCTCTTGTTAAATAATACAAGTACCTACATTGAATATTTTTAGCATAAATTTTGATGATTGGCAAATATTTTACGTTTAAATATGAAACATGACGTTATCAGGACAAATCATGTAAAGGTGAAACGAAGGACGATAGTAATAATTTTTTAATTTAAATTTTTTAAAGCCTCGGTTATCTAATTAAAATTAAAATCAAAATATTCTACTATGTCAGTATTGTCAGTCAATAAGAGGCGACCACCAACTCGACGGGTAGTTCTGCCCGTTTGAAACTAAGAGAAGAGTGAACATCAATACATTGAATTCATATATAATAATATTTTTTAACTTCAGCCTAAAGTCAAGGCATTTATTGCATCGCTTTCCGCCGAATTCGAGACATTGCGTGGTGAGTGCCGGAACTCAACGCCGCGATTTGTCTTACCAGAGCGAGGAATTTAACTGAAAAAAAATTAAATATAATCACTCCCCCGAGTGGGATCGAACCCTTAATATACTTTCCTTAATAATATATTAATCCACTAATTTGTGTGATTGTTGATAAATTTCTCTATAATCAGTACACAATACCTCCAATATGAACGGAAACTTTAATAATCCCTGCACAAAACCATCGAATTACGATCGCATTGTAAATTTAAAAAAAAAGCAACATTTTTGTAAGCGTACAAAATGCTTAAAGCTGTTTACATATATTAACAATTAATTTCCATAATATGAGGATCTTTAGTGCTACCCTTTGGATGGGCGTCGGCAATTATAAAGGCAGTGTAATTTTAGATAACACCTAAGCGTATAGCCTATATGAGACAGTGTTTTAGTAATCAGAGAGGACCTGATTTCAAAACACATTCCCGGTCTTCATTTGCCGACCCAAAACCGAGACATTGTGTGGTGACTGGAAAGGAACACAACCTTTACAATCAGTCACCCGAGTGGGATTCGAACCCACAATCAATTCTGTTTACATTCAAACGCTGTACCACTGCGACGCATTTTACAAATTTTGTTTTAAAATGAACTTTTAGAAGTTATAAAATAGGGAAGTTGAGAAATATCAGAATATTATATATAATAAGTAAATCGTAACAAAATATGGATTTTCTTAGCGTTCATGGTTGTTATACAGATTGCTATTTCAAATAAAGCTATAACAAACATAAGGTGTCTTCTTCTGTATAGAATTAGTATTGAAATTTCATAATTTTACTTAGAAATGTAAAATATTTTCGACAATAATTCATCTTAAATTAATTTTTACATATATGTTGGAATGTTAGCTGATTTTATAGTTAACATTTAAAAAAAAATTAAAAATTTGGTTTTATAGTTCAATTGACTTGAAAATTATTTTATTTAACACATTGTCAAATGACATTTATTTATAATTAATATTTACAAAAATATTTTTTGGAGTTAGTAAATCATTTGATTTTTACCATTAAAAGGTATTGCCTCAAAAAAAATAGCATTCTTTTGTACATATTAATATTAAGTAGAAAAACAATAAATGCTATTGTTTATTTCACTGAAATATAAGTACAATTTTAAACTGTACGACTATTTTGACTGTAGTTGGAAATGAGATCAAATTTCATACTAAATATTAATATTTAAATTAAAATCCGATATATTGCATATGTTCTTATAAACCCTGTACCATTATAATAAAGCAAATTTAATTTAAAATATGAGTAAATATTTAATTTAGTCATTTAGTAACAAATATCGGAAATCAATATTATTTCAACTAGAAATTGCAAAATATGTTATAAAGCAAAGGCTTTTCTCGTTAACAAAGAAACAAGAATATTGTTCCAGAAACTTTAGCTGACTCTAGGGCACCTACTGAGTTTATTGTAGAAACTCTGTCTCGCCTATAGAAATTTCGTTATAATATTTACTATTTTTAAAGTGTTATTCCACACTTAGGATTAGAAAACTTGGACGGTATCCAAGAGGCGCGGGTTTGAATCCCGCTGCGTTCAAATTTTTATACGTTTTTTCAAAAATTTTTTTAAATTTCGTTATAACTGAACTTTCTACGGCTACCAGTTTTCATCAGTGGGTGCTAGTAACTCAATTTATTTCTATTGCATCAAAAATACATAAAAGAATACTAGCGGCCTGCTCGCGGCTTTGCTTGAAAAAAATATTTACTATATATTTCAATATATCAATATTTCGCTTTGCTTAAAGTACTCAAATCACTGAGAGCACTGTGTCATTATAGACACCGACAGGGATACTTTCAATAGATGATGTATGAAAGAATAATTATCACGATCCTGTGCCGAAACTAAGATTTTACTAATAGTGTGAATCGGCCTTAACGAACTCAAGATAGTATTAGGAGTTTTTTTTTAATATTAATATACCTCATTAATTAATTACCATAAGGGTCAATTGCCGTTCGTGTCGTGCGTCTGACTGTAAACACGTTCGGTTATGGGTTCGATTCTCACTCGGAGGTATTAACACTAGGTAATTCCTATTCGCGGTATAAAAGCGTAAAGCTAAAAAAAATACCGTATATCAACAATTTAGTACGGTATTGACATACATTCAACAAAAATGTCTAAAAACAATTCTTTTCAATTTGAGCAAAAAATATATATATGCTTTGTTAGTTTATTTTAGGAATTTCCTTTTAGTCTAATAAAACAGC